>OX333072.1:12080598-12680598 GCA_946863875.1 Alloplasta piceator
AAAAATTCACAATATGGAAATTGATTTTTTTCGGGGTTAAGAAAATGTTATTCACCCAACTTTATGCAATTTTTTTGTGAATAACATTTGTTTAATCGCGAAAAAAATCAGTAGCCGTATTGTGGATTTTTCTGTACATTCCACTAATACTATTAGAGATTTTATAAAATTGACAGTAGAATTGAAGGTGTCGGACCGTGTTAAAAACATTAATTTACAT
The DNA here is from genome assembly GCA_946863875.1 of Alloplasta piceator. Classification (NCBI taxonomy): domain Eukaryota; kingdom Metazoa; phylum Arthropoda; class Insecta; order Hymenoptera; family Ichneumonidae; genus Alloplasta; species Alloplasta piceator. The sequence goes on from OX333072.1 coordinate 12,080,819, forward strand.
TTTTTTTTTTGCAGAAAGTAGTCTTTGCAACACGAATAGAAATATAACACATGCTGCATTCAATAGTTGATGGAAAAACATAATCTTTTTGTAGGAATATTTTTTTTGTACAGCCTCTCCGCTTTAAGCTATATGGATTCGAAAAAATGTATGCAACTCCTTAATTCACTGCTTAAAAAATCTGAAAAAAATCGCAGATACTACTTTCAAGTACGTCTAAACTGTGACACGTTATCGAACGGATCTGAGAGGGTCGAAAAAAAAAGTGGCGAAATTGACGGAGAATGCCTCATATATATGTACGTCCACTCGTGGGAACGATCATTCTGCAAAGAAAAACCAATGCAAGAAAGTTGCCGAAGTCTCGATAGCTTCGTGGCACCTCCCAACTGCAAGAAGAATAAACGCCAGAGTGCATTGCATGTACCCTCTTCTTCTCTCTCTCTTTCTCTTCCTCTCTCTTTTAGTACTCTTAAAGTTGCAAAACTTTCCGTCACTTTTCCAGTACAAGAGCGAGAAGAGAGAAAATCAACGACTTCTCTGGCCATCCGTTTTCACTCGATATAGTGCAAGAAAAGAGAGTGAAAGAGAGGGCGAAAGAGGGCAAGAGAGGGCGAGAGAGGGCGAGAGAGGGCGAGAGAGGGTGAGAGAGGGCGAGAAAAAGGCGAAAAGTGGTACGGAACATCCGAAGCGTACTTCCGGTGTGATGTCGAGGTCATCCATGTCGTAAAGCTTTCCACGTTCGTGAAGAAACAAAAGAGGAGGAAAAAAGCACCGATGGAGAAAGAAAGACAGGAAGAGAGGACAAGGCGAGAAAAAACTTTTCAGGAAACCACAAGTGAAAGAAAGTTTGAAGTTAAGAGACGATGAGCCCGAAGAATTGACATGGCTCGCGAGGGAAACAAAGCCGAGATGAAATCGACACGGATGGACGACATGAGAGGAGCGAGAAGAAGAAGGAAAAAAAACCGAGTAATGGAAATCGATGAGTGTTTTATTTCTTCTTAATATTTCAAGATGACACCAAAATTTATTTTTTTATACTCACCTGCTCTTATTTCGTTCTACTATATATATATATCTCTCTCTCGCTGTTTCATGGTGGCAGCTCAATGTCGCATGTCCGCAATTTCAGTGTCTCATGAAAAATGCTATTAAACGCTATATATTATAGCTTCAATGCTCTCCGTCTGTCAAAATATATAAATATACGTATTTTCCTAGCCTCACTGTGCAGATGTCACTTGTGCGCGCGTTTGTGTCCGTTTGTGTGTGTGTGTGTGTGTGTGCGTGCGTGTGTGTGAGTGTGAGTGAGTGTATGTGTAGTATGCGTACTTCTTCTCTTTTCTGTGTCGTTTTCGCAGCTACGGGTAAAATCGCTGACGCTTTTTTCCCTGAGTCCGGCTCGTCGACAATTTATTTTACAAATGGCCGTGTCCGATTTATTTTTTTTATTTCACTGTACAGCAATACATTTTGTTCATTTTGTACGAGAATACAGCATTATTTTTGTGCAATAAAAATGAGTTCAAAATATTACAGACATCATCTGTCTCCTTGCATTAAATGTTGCCATTTAAAAATGTAATTTAACATTTGATTAAATATTAATTTATAAATTTAATGAGATAATGCGATTTTCGACGAGCTGGACCACATTTCTTCATCCCCACATCATCCCTCGAAATTTGTGTGTTACACACCGACACGAATACACGGATACATATAAACATTTCCTCTTCAATGAAAATCCAATCGAATGACTTTTTCTTTAATTTACAATTAAATTTTTCCTCGTTCAGGTGAGATCTTTGGTAGAATGTTTTTCAGCCCTCGGCAGCTCTTTTTCTCTATATATATCCTCGCTCTGTTGGACTACCCGATTTCGAATAATTCAACGTTGATCAAAGTCCGACGAGAGACTCGCGCAAGTGTTCGAATTGACGGCGAATCCCGTCGCTGAATTAAAAAACGACAAAAACAAACAAACAAACAAAAATATATATATATCCCCGAAACTCCCATAATTATCACAGAACAATACACTTGAAGTCAATTAACTCAATTAACCCCTGAGAATCTATATATTGAATTATAGTCACAAACTCTTCGTTGTACGATTCTTTTTCTCGTATCACGTGGAACAAATAAAATATTCGAGTGCAATTTTTTTTTCTTATTTTTTTTGATACATCGATCTCTCGACGGGTTGTAAAATTCGCGAGAGACATTCACACACACGTATATATATATATATATATATATATATATATATATATATATATATATATATAGATTTATATATACACTGCGACCTCGATAATCGGTACCTCGATCGTGGCAATTGCGGCGTAGTGGGAGAAGCGCCAAGCCAATCGCGTCAGGCCGCCGTCAGCCACCAGCGGCGCAGAGACGGTTCTATGCAATGTGCGCAACCTCACTTCCTGCAAGAGCCGGTCCCGACGGATTCCGATTATCGAGGTTGCAGTGTATATATATATATATCGGCGAACAAAATAACACATAAACAAATCAAAGGAAAAGAAGACAAAACACAAGAGATAATTTCTGTTATTGTAAAACCGTCAAAATTATTTGTACAGTCTTGTATCGTGAATTGTCACTCGAGCCTCGAACGATTTTTTCTTTCGTTCTCCGGAAGTATCACGCCGACGATCATCGACGATTAAAGGAAGAAAAAAAATAGCAACAATAGCCAAAATCACGCGACATCGCGAAATCCGAATATCCTCGCGTTTGTTTATCGTCGTAATCGTTGCGAGATTCATAATCTCTCTGATCGATCGAACTCGGTCGACGATCGGCGTCGTCTCGATCGACGTCCCGAGGGAACGAACGCTGTTGATCCTTTGTATATCACTTAAAAAAATATATATACATACATATATATTTAATTCTACATTACAGATTCGTGATTTCGGCGATTAAGGCGCGATCACGAGAATTCGTAGACAAGAAAACGAAACAAAAAAAGAAGAAAAAAGTAAACAACAAAGTTCTTTCATCCTATCTTTGAGCTCGCACCTTCGATGTTTCTACGTGCATGTATGTTACTAATATGTATGTTTATATACGTATATATAATGATCTAATTCACATATATATGCGACTATTTAATCTATCTAAACTTGTATATTTTGCTGCGTGCTAAATCGTTGAGAAGCGAGACTGCGAGACCAGGAAAAAAGTTAAAAAAAAAAAAAAGGTAAAAGAAAAATTATCATTTTCCTACAGATGATTCTTTTTCTGTGTTTCAATTCGAAGCCCAGTCTCGCTCACTCGTAGACGAAATCTAAGCCTAGTGTGGGAACTCTGTTATAAAACACACGAAACTCTCGCGTTCTCGTGTCAGCAATAAACTATATTCAGTGTGCGTTCGTTTCCGTAGCTTAAAACAACAAAAACAACAATAATAACAACAACAAGAACAAAACTAACAAGGAATTTCGGGGGTTTCGTCAAGAACAAGAAATGCAACGAGTGGAAACTTGATTGAAAGGGAAGAGTAAAGAAAAGAGAGTTAAAACACCGACACTTACGCCTACATAATCGTCTTGCGTAGTAAAAACGAAAAAAACAACAACAAAAACGAAGGAAATGCGATGTTGCTGCTAATGTTATAACGCTAATTAATGTCGTATGTCGTTGTTGTTTCTCGATATTCAGAACTACTGCATATACCGTCACCAAATATATAACATATATTTATGAATCCTTTCATCATCACTCGCAGAGTCATTTTGGATTGGAATAGAAAATTCAGTTTCCGATGACTGGGCGAATTTTGTGAGATAATCCATAGATATATACCTGTGCAATCTCTAATAAGTGTTGATCTGTGCCCATATACAGGCTGTCCCAGGGCTGAAGGTCAACACCGACAGGGTAGATTCGCGACGTAATATCGGGTAGAAAAGTCCTTGGCCATTTTTTGGTATTTTGAACCCCCGAGTTGATATTAATTTTTTTAATCGGCCAATGAGATGCGCCCACCGCGCTCACACCGACGAGCGCGAGGGAAGGGATGGTGTGACCATGACTCATCTCAATGCGCGCATCTCATTGGCTGATTAAAAAAAATTAATAACAATTCAGGGATTCAAAATATCAAAAGATGGCAAAGGACTTTTCTACTCGATATTACGTCGGGGATCTACCCTCACTGTATTGACCTTCTCCCCTGGGTCACCCTGTATACATATATTTATGCATCACTGATGGTCTTCGAAACAATTTGAAAAAAAAACACGTCAGAAACGAAATACTGTCAGAATGGGGAATATCAAAAATGAAATTCTTAAAAATTCTCATTTTGGCAAGATACTAAAAAAAAAAAGATGGGGTCAAGGTGATTATCATGTGTTTTACATATTGAAATTTCTGATCCATCGATTTGAGAATGTCGAATCGATCGTGAAGATTTGATGAATGGAGAAACCATTTTCCAGCGTTCAGACTTTATTTCCATTCCAATTTTTTTTCTTCTTTTATTCAGTAATCCGGATTCTCACCAGTGATGTATATGCATATATGTTATTGGCAAAAAAAAACACTTTCAAGTCGCTGTGAATCTATATCGCGACCGATCGAACAATGACCCTCGATTCGAGAACCGTTACGCCGTTTTGATATGATGATTTCGCGTCGAAAAAGCCGTATGGGGGGAAAAAACCGTTGTGGCCTAAATCTCATAGCGTTTCATCTTAACTTTCTTGTTTTCAAAGCGACACGAAACGCAAATATCCACGAGTTACTGTCATACTTGTTCGGTTTTCGGATGATCGGTTTAAACTTTAACCGCATAACAATAAACTTTAATCACATTCAAATGACGATTAATCGCTGGCGCATGATTACGTGGAAAAGAAAGGAAGAGGCGGATGAAACAAATAAAAAAGACGAAAAAGAAGAAGAAGAATGATTCTTGCTCACAGAAACAGAATTTTGGGCACAAAACTTAGATCCGTTTTAGAGTAAACGGGCGCGATCAAATGACGCACGCGCCTCAATGATCTCGGCAAGAAAACAAAAAAGGAAACAATGTATTTAAAACGAAACTTGATTCTTTCCTATCTCTTCGTTTCTCCTTCCCTTTTTACTTAAGCCACCCTAAGCCACAGCGTGGCAATGTGGCACGTGATATTAAAAGAAAAGAAAAATCCACACCTACACACACACACACACACACACACGAACACATGTAAACACAAACACACGTACACTTAAAATTATTCGATTCGTGTCTCGTGTAGATAAAGGTCGCGGATATACAACGCTGATTATTAATGATTAAGAAGAATAAAGTGATATAACGCATAAAAAGATGAGCTAAGAGAGACGAGTAGAAATGATGGCGGAGAAAAAAAAAAATCTATATTTCCTCGTTCGTTCTATAAAAGACACCCAATCGACCTTAATAACGACATTAGATAATTATCGATTTAACAAACAAACAAGAGAAGGGGGAATATTTGAAAAACAAAAGGAAAATTAAAGAATTAAAATACGAACAATTTAGAGAATAAAAAATTGGACACACAAACACAAAACACGAAAACATGCCCACGCAAAGTACAGGTATAAATGTGACAATGGATATGCGAATAAAATGAAAAAAAAAACAATGTGTTTGAGCTTTCTGAAACAAAAAAAAATAAAAACAACAAAAACAACCAAAAATGCGCCGAAGAATTGACGTCGTTCTCTACTGAGACTGTTGTGTTATCGGTTTTTTTAAATGTAAATAGTACTCGTTCATCGCAAGAAGAAAAAAAAGAATCACAAGACTTATGGAAAGAGTAAAATTTGTGATGAATAAAAAAAAAATAAAAAAATAAAGTTGTGCGCGCGTGTTGCATTTGTCGTTTAGGCGACGTAACCCCGCTTCGATGAATTTCACGAAGTGCATGTACTCCATTAAAACGAAAAATTAATGTCAGAGAAATTAAAAAAAAAAAAATGAGTCATAAGCGAAAGAATGTAAGCGGAAAGTGGCATAATGCAAAGAAAATTGTAATACAAGGGAAAAAAAGATAGAAATGTATGAGAACCACGTAATATGACTATTCAGAGACAACGACACAACGCATTAATAAAGTAATAATAATAACTAAACATTACCGAAATTATTGATAACGCGATTAAACATCGTCGATATTGCGATGACGATTGCGAGGAAGAGGATTACGAAAAATTATTACTACGATGATGACATGAGAATGATGATCATTCATTATTGCGTATATTATATACATAAATCTTTATATATACGTATATATACATATGGGGCGTTCCATCCCAAATCGGGCAGTTTGAAAAACTTTTTTTTTTATTTCCTCAATTTTTTAATATTTTTGAGTACCCATCAAAAGACCCTTCCTGTTAAATTTTGAAATTTTTTTGATTACCCGTTCAAAAGATATTAAATTAACAAAAAAAACCACTCTTTTTTTGGTATTTGGGTCATAACTTCTTTAATAATGGTCCAAATTAAACATTTTTTTTCAAAATTTTTGTTCTTTATGGCCTTTTCAGAAAAAAATACAACAAAAATATTCGATGTGTTTTTGAATAGGTTTTTTGAGTTTTAAACTTTAAATCGCGTTTTCAAAAGTGTCATTTTTGATTTTTTTTTTACATTTTTTGTTTTAAACATCTATATATTCAACAATTTTTAAGACTAGTCCGATCGTGGGATCTCAATAACTACTATTTTTGATCGATTTTTGAAAATTAGAATTTTTTTTAAAATAAATTATTATGAATACCAATTTTTGTTACCGTATAATATTTTTTTCAATATTTAGAATTTTTTTTGACACTTTTATTGTTAACAGGTTCTTAAAATTAAGAATTAATCGTTAAGTCTGTTTATGAACAATAATAACAATTTATTCACGTTTTTTTTTTAAACCTTACATATACGATTATTTCCTGAATTAGAATATATTCCTTTGCCAATACGTTTCCGTTGCTCATTGGAATAATTGAATGAAATTTTTGTGTCCCCCTGTGATTGACTTCGCAATATTGTATCGCAAATAAATTCTTTCTTTCGCATCTAAATAATTTTTCTCAGGTGAAAATTTCACATCAATATTCGGTAGACTATTTATGTTCAATGCCCACTCATACAATTCTTGAACTATTGTCATTTGCTCATCGATTAATTATTAATTTCAAAAATCTGTTGACAATGAAAAAGTGTCAAAATTAATTCAAAATTATTTTAAAAAATACTATACAGTAACAAAAATTGGTATTCATAATAATTAATTTTATAAAAAAATATAATAATTTTCAAAAAATGAAAAAAAAAATAGTAGTTATTGAGATCCCACGATCGGACTAGTCTTAAAAATTGTTGAATAGATAGATGTTCAACAAAAAATTAAAAAAAAAAATCAAAAATGACACTCACTTTTAAAAACGCGATTTAAAGTTTAAAACTAAAAAAAAACTCATTCAAAAACACGTCGAAAATTTTGTATTTTTTTCTGAAAAAACCATAAAGAAACAAAAAGAAAAAAAAACTTTCAATTTGGACCATTATTAAAACAGTCATGACCAAAATACCAAAAAACGAGCGGTTTTTTGGTTAATTTAATATCTTTTGAACGGGTAATCAAAAAAATCTCAAAATTTAACAGGAAGGGTCTTTTGATGGGTACTAAAAAATATTTAAAAAAATTGAGGAAATAACAAAAAAAAATTTCAAACTGTGCGATTTGGGATGGAACGCCCCATATACATATATAAATACGTATATGTATATTATATACAGTAGCGTGATTAGGTGAGCTCGCGGTTAAGGACGATGTATTATCGAAAAAAAAATGGCTTAAAACGAAAAAAAAGAGAGAGAGAGAGAGAGAATCCACGACGTAGATGTACAATTAGGCTTTAGCTTTGTACGTGAGAGACAAAAACGTGTGCTGAGTTGATTCCGGAAATGGCAATTGCGACTCACGTATGAAATATCGTGATAATGCTTGTGTGTGACAGATAATTGCAGGACGAGTCGCAAAAAAAAATGTATGAAACGTAATTTAAAAAAAAAAAAAAAAAAAAAAAAAAAAAAACAATGAAATTAATCAATTGAGTGATATAATTAATATTGGCGTTAAGCACAAACACTCGATAAATTGTTTCTTCAACTGCCATTTTGGTTTTGAGTGTATTTCCAACGTTCACGGATCGGACTTGTGCGATTCTTCAGGATCGTCGATTCGTCGTCCACGAAGGACGAAGCTGATATCGCTCCTTAAAGTCGTCGAAACTGAAAATTCTTCTTCTATCTTCATCCTCACACTGTCACCGTCGTTAATGAAAAAATTCAATGAATAATACCGTGAAAATATTTTATTATCTCGAGTCAAAAGTTGTGAGAGAGCGATATTTTCTTCGTCAGTGGACGTTTGTGAGCATTCTTCAAAAAAAATAAAAAATAAAAAATCGAAAGACACGTCGACGCCGAACGACGATCCGATAAACCGAGAAGCAATACTGTTGATGCCTATTATATACGATTATACGAGCCTTTTAGCCGAATGAAAAAAAAAACGAAGAGGAAACAAAAGGTTGTTAAAAATATAAAAAAATAGAAGAAAATAAATGAAAAATCGAGCAAGACACAATACTTTGTCACACCGTTATTCAATGTATCAGAAAAACTCGCAGCGGCAGAAACAAGCTCCAACTTCATGCACCAATTTTGCCGAAAATATGATGTATTTCTCCACGATTTCTGAATTCAAAAAAACGAACACACTCACACGAATGAGTTTCCGTTAGAAAGAACATACACTCAGCACTCCAATATAGGACTGAACGTACGTTAGAAAAATGTCTCTCGCGTGTACAACAATCGCACGAAATTTGCTCACGAGTTTTAGGGAATGAGTAGGAAAGAAAAGAAATAAATTAAAAAAACAAAAAAAAAAACAAAAAAAACAACAAGAAAGAATGAAAACGTAAAAAGCTCCAAAACGCGAAGGGATTGTGTGAGAATTGGCCGCGTAGCATATGTAACCACGGTATGTACAGCATGAAGAGACACTCGAAGGTAGAGAACAAAAAAAAATACAAGTATCGATACACTTAATTTAACAAAACAAAAAAAAATGAAAAAAAACCAAAAAACGATTTGAAAGAAAATCCAGTGAATCCGGATGAATATGTGAAACGGAGGAGGAACTCTTGTATAAAGTTTAGAGTGCGTAGTGGCTAAAACATTAAAAAAAAAAAACCAAGATGAAAAAAAACGAGCGAGTTTGTTGTTGAAGATAATATTATTGTAAGCATTGAAAAATAAAAAAGAAAACAAGCAAAAAAAAGCGGAAGGGGGGAAACCCCAGTCGTGGTGACGACGATAATAATATTATATTGTTGTTAGATATATATATTATATAAATATATATATATTAATATATATATATATACATATATATTGCTATAAAAATGAAGTAATCTGAATTGTAAGTGACCACACGGAATACACATGGGAAATAATAATATTAATAAATAAAGAAGAAAAAAAAACACTTGACGAGAAAAAAAAACTACATACTCTGCATTTTGCATAATTTACACGCGGAACCTGACAGAAAAAAAATACACAAGAACACGTGCGCGCGCTGATCCTCACACTATACGATTTTTCGTATATAAAAAAAAGGGAGAGGATATAAAAAAAAAAAATAGAGAATGATCCGCTTAGATGGTTGCTTTTCAACCCCGTCCCAGCCCTGAAAAACACGAGTGTTCTGGAGTGATCGGGAGGTAAATTATATACACAAACGCGCTGTTATCCTCGTTGACCGATTTGCGATTGTCCTTCCGAGCAGGAAATACTACCGGGAGAAAGAATAAATAGTTAACCGACAATGAAGTATCGTTATTGGCCATAAAAGTATAGCCGATAACCACTGATCTGGTGGCTCCAAATTTCCGAGGAAAACTCCACTTTGATTATCCAAATTTTATTTTAATAAAGAAATATATTTAGTTGGCAATTTTATTTAAATATTCCTTAATTGTTAAAAAATTTGTTAATCGTTAAGAAATATTCGTGTTCTCATGACCAAATTTTATTTGTGTCAAAACAATTTATTAACTGTTAAAAAATATTTACTTCGCCATATCCAACTTTACATTTGTTAACAGTTAACAAATCCTGGTGTATGAAAATATATTTTTTTCTGAGTAAATTATATTCACCATTGAACCAATCGTCGATATTGCAGTCAAAATAAAATGGCAAAAAATGATCAATAATATAGGGATGTTCGATTCTTTGGAAAGAATCGATTCTCTAATCAATTCCGGATCAAATCAAGAAAATCGATTTAGATGAAAAATCAAATCAAGAAAATCAATTTCCATGAAAAATCAAATCAAGAAAATCAATTTCCATGAAAAATCGAATCCAAAGAATCGATTTCGTAAAAATCGATTTTTAAAAATCGTAAAAAAAATTAATTGCTAATTAAAGCTTACATAAGTGTTTATTAAGGTTTTGCTATGGAAAATGATTTAATTGAATTAATTAATTTTTAATACAAAATGATGAATACGAAATAACAAATATAAAGCAGTTTTCATTCTGGCTAAACATAGTTTGATTCTTTTGCACATTTGCACTTGTTAATATATTCTTGAAAATATTATGAATATATTTATCAGTTGAGACCTTTTTCTATTACATAAGTTCTATTGTTTAACAATATCTTATATATTTTTACTTTCGTTTATTTTTTTCGTTGGATCATGTTTTCAATATTCAAACTTATAATTTTTTTTACTCTTCGACGTTTTCACATTTTCACATACTTTTTTTTTCTTTTAACCTTGAGGTTGATGTTCCAAGCTTTTGTCAAGCTTTATCTCATTGTTAATCATTAATAGATAATGAATTTAATAAAAAAAATCAAATTTTCGACAAGGTCAAGAATCGATCTTTTAAAGAATCGAATCGGAATCGATCCTTAAAATAATGTCCTTGAAGTCATGGAAACGATCGTGAGCCTGAAGGTCAAACAAAAAAGCAGTGTAGAATTCCACTTGAAAAATCGATTTTCTGAAAATTTATCGGACTAACATTTTTGTATATATCGTAGCAGAGAGATTCGCGTTTGCGAAATGAGAATTTCTATCCCAACGACGCATAAGAGATGCATAAGAGAAATATACGATATCCTTTTATTCATACAAGGATACGTATGAGTCTTCTTCGTGCATGGAAGAATTTCGTGTTTAATAGCTGAGAAAGGGTTTACGATCGTTCTCGAAAAGTCGTCGAGAAAGTTTGGAGTTTCCACCGCGATACGGGGCTATTTATTTTTTCTGCCAGAGTACAAAACTTTGAGTAATATTTCTGTGCTCGAAGTGTGCATTACCGCGAATCGTGGATATTATATACATAAAACGTGAATTCATACTATCGATCGTCTTTTTGTTTTTCCGTTTGGAACCCTCGGGAGCGTGTACCGTTATGGCGCTCTGATCGCTGATAGTTATATTACGAGTATAACAAATACAAACCAGAGTGAATTAAGAGCAAACGAAAGGAAAAAGAAACAAGAAAAAATATGAATATGCGTTTATGTTATTTAGTTCTAACCACTGGAGACCGAAGAAAAAAAGTAATAAAAAGAAAAATCAATCATGTTACCAAATTTCGCAATGTGTTGTCCCTCTGTGATGTTTATCCCTTCATCCACCGCATCCTCGAACCTTTATTAGGGTAAGAATCTTCACGCCAATAACGATATCGTTGAAGTAACACAAAAATACCGTATTTGTGGGCATTTTGCAACGGAACAACAATTAACAATGATAATTATTAATTATTGTTCATCAATAATAATATTGCCCAAAAGTCATTAACAAATTGTCGTTAACAATTGTTTAAGGATGTTGAGTCCCTATGAAATCTTTTAATGTCTATTGTTCAATAAATAACTTCTTAATCGTCGTGAAATTTTTACACGACCTGCTGAATACTTCATGTAAAAACATATCAAATTTTCAGAATTCTATCATCATTACTTCAACCTCCTTAAGGGTTAAAATGAAAAATGATGAGAAAATTCTGAAAATTTGCGATGTCTTTGTATGAAGTATTTAAGAGGTCATGTAAAAATTTCACGACGATTAGGAAGTTTGTTATCAAAATATTAACATTTTGTTAAGAACAATTTTTTAAACAAATGAAAAAAATATTTATCAATAAACTTCGTTTTGTCTCCATTGCTTTCAATATAGTGTAGATATTAAAAAATTGAGAGGTCAAAAAAAACTTATCGCAAAGTTATATCAGTTTCCATAAGACTACATTTAATTTAATTTATGTTGATAATGTTAATTGTTCGATAACGAGCTTCCTAATGGTCGTGAAATTTTTACACGACCTCTTAAATAATTCATCTAAAAACATACGAAAATTTCGAAATTTTCTCATCATTTGCGATTTGGGACTAAACATCCTTAAGAGGGAACATACACCTGGAAACGAAAAAAAAAGGTAATTTTCGAGAATTTTTCCCAGGAAAACTATTGAAATGATCAGAACGGGGTTTTTCCCAGTTACGAACATTTCAAGAATGTTTTCGATTTTTTTCTATTCAAAAATATTGCAAATTCACGGAGTACTTAAATCGTCTACGGAATGCCGTAAAAAATCTGCCATTGCGGTACTCAGTGGCATTTCGTCAAAAATCATGTAAAAGAAAAAACCAAAACAGGATACTAAAATAGATACTATTATCTTGTCTTTGGCACAGCCGATTTAAAAAATATCGATTTTTGACAAAATGGCGGACGCTTGAACTCAACGTAGCTATTTTCAAGAAAAAATTCGTTCGTATTTTGTCCAAAAAAGAAACTAAAAATCGGAAAAAGAGTCCTACGAAAAAGACTAGATAATTATGTATACAATAACTACAACAAATTTGAAGTTAATCGGTTCAGTGGTTTTCGAGATATTTTGGGTACCAGTTAGAAAAACGTTGTTTTGAGAAAAACGCATTACGGTGGTCATCTTCACGTGCATGTGCGCAACGAACGCATATACTTTTTGGGCTATAACTTTGTCATTTTTTGGAATTTTTCCTTGAAATTTCGAGAACCCAAACATTAAGAAAATGTAAGAATTAAAAAGTCGATTTTTCGGACTCTGCCAGGTGTATATTTCCCCTTAAAAAATTTATTAATAACTTTTGGACAATATTATTATTGATAATTATTATTTATAGCAAGCCAAATGCTGCTGAATTTTTTCAGATTTTTATTGTATGACGAAGTACGGAAATTTCAATCAGTTACAATTTTTCGCTGGAACGTCATCATCAGAGTTTCGAGCGAAAATAGTAAAAAAAAAATTCATAGGAAAATTCTGAAAGACTTCCAGGCGATTTCCTGCATACGTACGCTACTTTTTTCATACTAGACATTTTCTCTTAAACTCTATAGTTTTTCAATTGCGTCTTTCAAATCTTGTCTTTTTTAGCCATCAAAAGTGAAATAACTTTGAGAGAAAAAATCATATACAAAATTTTTTTTAAAACAAAAATGGAGCGGCTGCCATCCCTTTAAAATATACTGTAGATAAAAAAGACAAAAAAAAAATGTCCTCGAGCTGTGCGTCCAATTCGCAAGGATCAGAAAAAAACCAAAAAACAGTCACGTACAAAAGTGCATACTGGGACGAAAAAAAATCATAAAAAATATTTAAGAAACGTAAAATAAAGCTGAATTCCTTCCCTCCAAAACACTTTTTTAAAAATTCGATTATCTTCTTTTTTGACGGAGTTAGGCAACTTCTAGTGCAGCGAGAAATATCGACTCTCGCGTATTCAAACTTTTGAGCGTATGTAGATAAAATATCCGTGCAAAATTACCAACATGAGAATTTTGCGAACTTTTTTCATCCGTTAAAACATCAGGAATTCTTTTTTCCAAAATTAAAAATTATCTTTATCAATAGTTTACCATTTTTTCCACAACGATAATTAATTGAAAGATAATATCATTAAATTGGTGAACTCGTTTGTATTTTATATTCGAGGTAATCGCATTTCCTGATTGGGTTACCTTTTTTTTAAGCCCTTTTTTCGTAATGGTGACCGTTTTCGTTTTTATTCATAATGTTCACTAATTTCCATTCGAGATTACCTCATTTATGGTTGAATATTCATTTGCAATATTGTGTTTCAAACCGTGAAACATAGTACGTAGTTTTCCGCTGTCTACATTTTTTACAGTGTAAGCATAATACAATAGAATCGTGTATTCGTGTACGAGTCATAAATCCGCGCGTTTCGGAACGTCGAAAAAGAACTCGCGAGAAGCAAGCATTTTTCGCGCAACCTAAATTACGAATTCGCGGCTTACGCAAATTTTCGCGAGAATGCCCAAGTTTCACAAAGGATGCCAATTACAAAATCGGACAGAAAAACCACGAATCAGTCTTGCTGTACGTAATTACGTATTTTTTATTTTTTTTTCCACGTCGCAAATTGCAAATGCAGCACATTTTTCATTCCACAATCGAATTTGGTCACCATCATTTTTCGATTAAGGCCCAACAGTTGGAAAACGTTCCTCGAAAGGATACAATCGATTTTTCATTTGTCCCGCGAAATCGAACATTTTCGAAAATCATTCGACTCTCGTACTTTGTTAATTTTGTTGAAGAGGAGAGAAAGCTTTACAGCATTTTTTTTTTTTAATGGGCGCAAAGGGAATTCAACGTAGCGGGTATTAAAGAGGCTTTTCACGTATTAAAGAGAATATTGCGAAGAGTAGTTGGGAAAATAAGGGAGGAGGAAAGTGCAGAGAATGACTGGTCGGAGTTCCCTCGCGGCCGAAATGTCTCTTCTGTCTCGTCTGATGCTGATTACGGCTTTGATGTTTTTTGGCAATGTCTCTCGGGCCGAGGAGATTCTTCTCACCGTCAACGTTAAAAAACCATTGGCACTGACGAACGACAAGTTTCTCAGCTACACCCTCGATCCAACGGTCATCCTGACCGGAAACGCCGTCAAGTGAGTAACAACTATCGTTAACATCATCTCACTGTCAGGAAAAATTAATTAATTAAGAAGAAAAACCCTGTCACGATCGTAAATCATGAGTGCCCTGAACAGGATTTTTTTTTAAGACCCCTTTTTTTGCGAAACCGTCTCGAAGCTCCGCTGACGGTGAGCGATCGATGGACTTATTTTCAATATCTTGAACCTAGTAAAACGAAGCTCCATGAATCAGCTTTCAATGCTCGTATATCTTAGCGTGGATGTCGGAAATATATATTTTCTTCGGTAAAAAGCTGCACCCATACACGTGTACTTTATTTTATGACTTTGAGCTCTTGATGGTCGAAAAGTGAAGAAGACGAGCGAGAACTTTATGCATCCATATTGATCAATCAATTATTCCACTCTGACTTTTTCTTACTCGATGGCTATCAATCTTACAAAAAGTTTATAAATCGTGCAAATTAAAGGCCCTTCATTTTCTTAAACATTTGCCAAGTCCTCTATATGAGTAATTCCTTGAGATTTTCTGCCATAAGTTCTTTAATAATGGTTTTTTAATTAAGGGAACTTAAGGATCGATGGAAATAAATCATATTCGCAAATTTCTAGTTGACACGAATTTCCCATCGATTTTTAGAGATTATACAATCTTGTCAGATCCGAATCTGATTGATCCGATTCGATCCGATCCGATTCCGATTGATTTAAAATTTAATCCTAAAAGTTTTATTTCAAGATGAACACTGCTGGCCAAAAATTTGGAAACACTCGCTCCAATTCCACGCCGTAGAAAAAGTTTCACTGCTTTTTTACAAATAAAAATATTTTGATTCGCCAAGAGGGGTTTTAAAGGGGGAATACTCAGCTTCATTTCGCCTTTTCCAAAAAAATTTTGGGACTTTTTTTTAACCCGGTACGCTCTTTGAAACATGCTCGTTTTTCGCCATTTTTTTTGGCATTGTAATTTTGGCGCACGATCCATGCAATTTTTTTTCGACTGTTTTTCGCATGAAAAACTTGTGGCGAGGAGTATTAGCTTCAATTTCATTTTTTTAAAAGTTTCGTACGATTTTTGTTCGCAAAAATATTCAATTATGCGCAAAAAACCACCATAAAAAAACAAAAGTTGCAGACAATTATTCTGGATTCAATAAAAAAAATTTAGAATTTTTTTTCAAATTTTTTTTTTCGAAAATTTCTCCTGTCAACGAGATATTTTTTTATCTTAAACAATCGAGTCTCTTACCTCATTTACACGGGTTTCTCGATGAAAAAGCAATGTAGATGAGGTTTTCCGATGAAAAAGCCGCGTAGATAAGGTAAAAGACCCGATTGTTTGAGATAAAAAAATATCTCATTTACAAGAAAAATTTCATTGAATCTAGAATGGTTGTATGCAGCTTTTTACTTTCTTAGTGATTTCACGAAAACCCAGTATAGTTTTAGAGTTACGCTACATTTTATAAATATGGCCGTTTTTTGCGAAAAGTTGAATATTTTTGCGAAAAAAAAATCGTACGAAACTTTTTGAAAAACGAAATTGAAGCTAATACTCCCCGCCAAAAGTTTTTCGTACGGAAAACAGCCGAAAATTTTTTTCATGGGTCTTGCGCCACAAATACAATGCTAAAAAACGAAAAACGACCATGTTTAAAATGCCGCTTGGCGAATAAAAATATATTCTTTTTTAAAAGAGCAGTGGAACTTTTTGTGCAGCGTAGAATCGGAGCGGGTGTTTCCAAACTTTTGGGCGGCAGTGTATCTGCAAAAAATTGACCCTTATGATTTATAAGAAATATTTTTCGACATTTTTTCTAAATTTGATTTTTCAAGTTTTTGAGGCACGTTGAACGTACTTTAATAAGAACATCGAGAAAGAATTTTTTTGCGAAAACCAATCTTCCTTTACAAAGAATTTTTTAAAAAACATCAGAATTAGTTAGACTCAAATGTTTACGAAATCATGGAGCTCAAAAATGACCATCAAACGAATTCGAATAATTCTATCGTAAAGTCCATAAAAAGCTATTGAATGGTGAATTTAAAAAATTCTTGAAATTAGGAACAATTAGAAATTAAATTAAAAAATGTCTCGAAATTAGCAACTATTAAAAACGAAATTTAAAAAATTTCGCAGAATTCAAAACTACTAATAATCTACATTTAAACATTCCTCGAAAATAGAAGCTATTTGAAATTAAATTTGAAAAATTCTCACAATTATAAACTACTAGAAATAAAATTTAAATCATTCACATGCGGGTATTCGGCAAACATTTTGAAGTGTTTCTGTTATGAGAAGTCAATTACAAAATTTTGCGATTGCTCGGCACACTTTATCATGTATTTATTTACTATATTATTCGTTTCTGACACTTGCGCGGTGAGTAGAGCACTTTGGGAGGAATGGGATGATGCAGTGAATGCCGAGTGGCCACCGCGAAATGCAATAACGATGGAGGTGCAGAGAGAAAGAGAGAGAGAGGCAGAGAGAGAGAGAGAGAGAGAGAGAGAGAGAGAGAGAGAGAGAGAGAGAGAGAGAGAGAGAGAGAGAGAGAGAGAGAGAGAGAGAGAGAGAGAGAGAGAGAGAGAGAGAGAGAGAGAGAGAGAGAGAGAGAGAGAGAGAGAGAGAGAGAGAGAGAGAGAGAGAGAGAGAGAGAGAGAGAGAGAGAGAGAGAGAGAGAGAGAGAGAGAGAGAGAGAGAGAGAGAGAGAGAGAGAGGCAGAGAAAGAGAGAGAGAGGCAGAGAGAGAGAGAGAGAGACCGTTTGCTGCACTGGTGCATCGATAGACAAGTTCCGGTACACAAAAAGTCCCTGCAATCCGTGCTACCGAGAGCAGTGATTATACTTCACCACCAGTTTTCCGTTTCGATATATCGAAATTGGGTGTCCAGCAGTCTGTATGCAATTTGAATTTAATCCTCAACACCGAATTCGAAAATAGTGCCCTCTACTCTTCGATCCACGCTCTCTCGACCTTTCTCTCGTTGTACCTTTCTCTCGTAGCAAACCCTTCATGTTTTTGGAGGTTTGCGAGTGCTCTAGACAGTGATTAAATCAGAATTAAATTATGCAAATCGTTTCTAAAATATTTCTTTCGGATTAAAGCAGTATTTCGTCTAGAGACATATATTTTTCAGCCTTTTGTCGAGATTGATTTAAAAAAAAAAAATACACTGCCGGCCAAAAGTTTGGAAACACTCGCCCCGATTCCGCGCCGCACAAAAAGTTTCGCTGCTCTTTTTAAAATGAGGATATTTTAATTTAACAAGCTCCGTTTTAAAGGGAATATATTCAGCTTCATTTCGCTTTTTTTTGGCACTGAAACTTTGGTGCACGATCCATGAAAATTTTTTAAAACTATTTTTCGTAGGAAAAGCTTATGGGCGGAAGTGTAAGCTTCAATTTCCTTTTTTAAAAAGTTTTGTACGATTTTTTTTCGTAAAAATATTCAATTTTTCGTAAAAAACGACCATATTTATAAAATTTGGTGTAACTCTAAAACTACTGGATTTTCGTAAAATCACTAAGATGGTAAAAGGTTGCATACAATCATTTTAGATTCAATGAAATTTTTTCAGAATTTTTTTTCAACATTTTTTTTTCAAAAATATCCCAATGAATGGCAGGAAAAATTTTCGAAAAAAAAATGTTTAAAAAAAATTCTGACAAGAATTCATCAAATCCAAAATAATTATATGCAACTTTTTACCCTCCTAGTGATTTCACGAAAGCCCAATAGTTCTAGATTTACGCTACATTTGATAAATATGGTCGTGTGTGACCAAAAATTTAATATTTTCCGAAGAAAAATCGTACGAAACTTTTTAAAAGACGAAATTGAAGCTTTGGAGCTTCCCTCCACAAGTTTCCCATGCTAAAAATAGTTTTAAAAAAATTTCATGGGTCGTGCGCCAAAATTTCAACGCCAAAAAAAGCCCGAAAAATTACCATGCCTCAAAAGGCGCGCTTTTTCAAAAAAAAAAATCGAAAATTTTTTTTTTGGAAAAAGCGAAATGAAGCTGATTGTGTCCCCTTTAAAACGCCGCTTATCGAATTGAAATGTCTTCATTTCAAAAAGAGCAGTGAAATTTTTTGTGCAGCGCAGAACCGGGACGAGTGTTTCCAATCTTTTTGACGGCAGTGTATTTTTACCATTCTTTTTTTTACAACATATTTATTAATAATTTGACAATAAACAAAAGAAATCAATAAAAAAAAAGAAAATTAAATGAGTTATAAGCTCTTAAGAAGAGACATGTGCTTTCCACTGCATCATGTGTCTTTATAACAAATGAATAAAATATAAATTGCGTTAGATTTGCAAAAATTCGACAATAATGGACATTTAAGGCAAGAAGAATTTTAAACAAAAAATATTAATATATATAATATTAAAAATAGTAATATATATATAATATTAAAAATATTTGGTCTTTTAAATGAATGCTTTTGTTTGATTAAGAGTTCATTTGGTTCATTTGGTCAATTGTAAAATTCTCTGACCATTCAACTTTTTGATTTCTGACAGCGAATACCAGTAAATACTTCAACCGACTATTTTTATGCTAGCTTTGGCCACTAGAACCAAATTTTATTTGTAACAAATATAAGACTATTTATTACAAATAGAGAGCACTGACAGTGGTCGCTGAACTATTAGATACATTGTCAATTTTTTAGCGAGAATCCAGAGAGAAGCATCAATATGGCGAAAGCTCTTTCGCCTGCATACGTGAGAATAGGTGGACCTCGAAGTAATTCTTACACTTTCGAGAGACCACATCGTACGCAGAATGAACAAGATCCGAGTTTCAAGATTACCGGTAAGTGTGCTGCAATATAAAAAAATCAAATAAAGTTCATCAATTATTGAAAAAATTTTGTACTTAAAAAAACCTCTCACAATATGTAATGCATCAGTTACAAACCTGCTTATAATTCCATTATTGCAAGTATATACCTTGACAACAGTTTTCAAGCAAACGCAAAGCTTGATCATCATTAAGGAAACTTAATAAATAAATAAAAAAATCAATTAATTAATTAAATAAATAAATAAATAATTCTTACTCAGGGAGTAACGACGAACGTCCTTTCCGGCCAACTTACAATTTACTACTAAAAACTTACTGAGACTTTCTTCCCCGGTAAATCTTTGTAATTCCAAGTAACAAGTACGCTTGTCATAATCTTCGGTTAATATTCAATCGTACAAATCCTCGACATTTCGTTGAAGTTAATTGCTTGAGGATCAAAGAAGAGTTAACATGAGATGTTTCGTTTACCTGAATATACTGGCTTAAAGAAATCAAATCGGTCAATCGGATCGTTTCAGTCGTGGGAATGAAAAAAATTCTGTCGTCGCAATTTATGCCGTGTAAAAAAAAAAGCCATTTGCATTCAATTGCTGCTCCGGTTGTGAAAAGATTTTTCACCATTATGTAGGTCACGAGTGCGCATATAGTTCTGGCACTGATAGCCAAAGTACACGGTAATACCCGATCGTAAAGTGCACATAACGCCCCGTGGTTTTCCGGCTCTGAACTGTGCTAAAGCAATTTAACCCATCGTGAAAAAAAACCTAATGACGCATCATACAGGATTTGTTCGTACGTTGTAATACTGCTGTACGTGGCATTGCACGTTACCTCAGCCACCCTTTTTTCGCAATTCAAGTTCCTTAAAAGAAAAATGGTGAAATTTTGTGACTAAATATTTATATTTGTAAAAACACTTCCGGAAATTACTACCGTAAGGCTTCTCCACCGAATATTATTCTCCCGGTGACAATTCTTTCTAAAAGGACATCTCTACCAGAAAACATTTCCTGAAAGGGTCAACTTTTGTGGTAATGGTGTACCGTTACTTTGGGTTGGTATCATTAAATGCAAAATTACATATTGATGATGTAGTATTCCAATACAAAAAAAACCGAAACCCTGCAAATTGGACGTTTGTAAATTGCTTCCTCATAATCTTTATCCTTAGTTTACACAGCTTCCTTTATCACAAAGTATGGTGATCAAATTTGGCTTCCTCATAAAGGAAGCTTCGTTAACTATCGAAAAACATGAGTAATCAATGTGCGAATTTGGAAAATTCTTTCAAATTTACTTCTTGCCAAATTTGATTTTTGCCAAATTCAATAGCAAACAACTTTGATCACTATTTTGAATGTGTACAAAATTTCAGTACAATATCTCGCAAATAGCCGAAGTTAGAGTACGCTATTTAAAAAAAAAAAAAATTCAATAAAATTTTAATCATTGGATCGATTTTCGCCAAATTTAATAACCAACAACCGCGATAGCTATATTAGCTCTGTGCAAGGTTTCACTGCAATATCTTCAAAATTGCACAAGTTAGAGCGCTTACGCTATTTTTCAAAAAATTAAAAAATTCATAAAACTTTAATCCCTCGATGGATTTTCGCCAAATTCAATAGCGAATAACCTTGATAGCTACACTAGTTCCTTATAAAGTTTCACTACAATATCTTGAAAATTGTACAAGATAGAGCGTTTACGCTATTTTTCGAAAAATTCAAAATTTGATAAAAATTTAATCTTTCGATTGATTTTTGTCAAATTCAATACCAAACAACCTTAATAGCTATACCAATTCTGTACAATGTTTAAGTGCAATATCTTGGAAATTGCAGAAGTTAGAGCGTTTACGCCATTGGTGCAAAAACGAAAAAAGTCGATAAAATCTGAACATCCGTTAGAATTAGAACAAAAAAATTTCATAATGAAGGGCAATTTGTGCTAGACAAGTCTGCCAAATTTCAGCTTGATATCTCCAAGCGTTCATGAGTTATTAATTATTTACATCAGAAACTCAGGATACACACACACACGCGCGCGCGCACGCACACGCGCACGCACATACGCACGCACACGCGCACGCGCGCACACACACACACACACACACACACACACTCGCGGTAGAGTTGTCTCAGAGTAAGCTTGGTATTCGGTACAGTTGTTCTAGGCATCTTTTTTCCAAGAATATTCAATCAAATCCTTATTTGATATTATTCTGTCCAGTCGTAAATGGTAGAGACGTAGCGGAAGTAATTTTGTCCATGTAGAGATGTCCGTTGGTGGAGTTTCAACTGGTAGTGATGAAAATGTGGCCTGTCAACTGTACTCTTATTTCAATCGATAAATGTACCAACTAACGAGTTTCCAAAGATAAAGACGGGACAAATTACTTTCAAGATTGCCCATCATGCCTCGCTCTCATAGAATTTTTATGTGCAGCCGCGCGATAAATCTCGAGTAATCTTGTGCGCTCGTCCGCGTTTTTAAAAATTACTTTAATACGAGAACGCTTGGACGCACTTTGGTGAGCTCTGAAGGATTGAACTGGAAGGGAGATTCGTCGCTGTATATTGTATTGCACTGTTATAAGCTCGGTTGCTGAGGTATAGTGCAATATTTACGAGGTTATTAAAGTTACGACGCCATATCTGCCAGAAAACGCGAGCTTGCGGGCGTGAAACCTCACCTCCGAGCTCGGATAGCCAGGGAACTCCTGCGGACCATCGTTCTATCCGAGTCAAGCTCGCGAGAATGAATCTGCAACTCCCCTCAGAGTAGCTATAACGGCTACCCCATACGTCTATGGACGATTCCACGAAAAATTGAACGTTTTGAAACTCTGGCCCATCGCATTGCACAGAAATTTTTTTTTATAAATGGAACTTTTGATATGTTTGGAAATTAAAAACTCACTATTGCAATGCGCGCACTCGTTACGCATTCAATTAAAATTTACAGGTTAATAGTGAAAAATGGAAAACGTTTTAAAAAGAAAACATTGAAAATATGCTATTTTTACAAAATTAATCTTTTTGAAACGAAAAAATAATGGCGTATTTCAATTATCAAGATTTGTCTTGACATCTTGTCTTTACACTGAAAAATAGTAAAAGCCGAGAAAATATCGCAAAAAAATCTAAATACCTTTTTTCACATGCCACCGTTAAAATGAGCAAAGTTTTAATGAAATCTTAAGGGGTGTGGGATGTGAGGTGTTAAATTTTTCCATGGAATCACCTCTATATAATATCGATTTGGACGGATTTACGTATGTGGATGTACACTGACGTCCAAAAGCTTGGAAACACGGTCGTTCTTTGAAACATGGTCGTTTTATGGCTTTTTGTTTAGTTGAAATTTTGGCGCACGATCCATGAAAATTTGTCTAACCGTTTTCCGCACGAAAAACTTGTAGGGGGGAATATAAGCTTCAATTTTGTTTTTTGAAAAGTTTCGTATATGTTTTTTTTTTGCAAAAATATTCAGATTTTCGCAAAAACGTTTGGAAATTACAAACTCACAATTGCAATAGGCGCACTCGTTACAGATTCATTTAAAATGTACAGGTTTATTGTGAAACATGAAAAACGTTTAAAACATCCTTCTTGAAAACATGCTATTTTTACAAAATTAATCCTCTTAAAAGAAACAAATAATGGCACTTTTAAAAATGAAGCGTAACTCTAAAACTACTGGTTTTACGTGAAATCGCTAAGAAGGTAAAAAGTTGCAGACAATTAATCTGGATTCAATGTAATTTTTTCAAAATTTTTTCTCATAATCATTTTTTTTTTAAATTTTCCTGTCAACGAAATAGCCATGTAGATAAGGTTTTTTTTATTAAAAAGGCGTGTAGATGAGGAAGAGACCCAATTGTTTAAGATAAAAATCTCTCGTTGACTAGAAAAAATAACGGAAAAAAATGTTGAAAAAAAATTCTAAAAAAATTTCATTGAGTCCAGAATACTTGTATGCAACTTTTTACCCTTTTAGTGATTTCAGAAAAACCCAGTAGTTTTAGAGTTACACTACATTTTATAAGTATGGTCGATTTTTGCAAAAAATTGAACATTATTGCGAAAAAAAATCGTACGAAACTTTAAAAAAATCGAAATTGAAGCTTTTACTCTCCCCATTAAGTTTTTCATATGAAAAACAGTTGAAAAAAAATGTCATAGGTCATGCACCAAAATTTCAACGCCAAAAAAAAAGCCGAAAAAAATTAACAGTTCAAAAAAAATCGAAAAATTTTTGGAAAAAATGAACGGAAACTGAATATATCCCCTTTGAAACGCCGCTTGTTGAATTGAAATGTTTGTATTTTTAAAAGAGCCGTGAATTTTTTTGTAGTGTTTCCAAACTTTTGGACAGAAGTGTACGTATACATCGCATATTTCGATGCTGTATAGCTATGAGATATCGGAGCGCGAATTGCTTCGCATTCCACGATGGTAACCGCGATTCCTTCCCTCGCTCAGATCCCAATTGAAATCACCTCGAGAAGGATCGAATTTTCAATCGGTCCAGTATCATCAAACTCCCACGGGATGGATAATTCTGCATCCTGATCCTCTCAAAATATTAATCAAAATCAGGGCTGATTAATCAATGAATAAAATTGACTGGAAAAAAATTACACTGATCTCAACATTTTTTTTCGAGTCGAACAAAAATTAGTTTGCTATTGAGCGCATTTAACTAACTTTGGTTTTCGCTGCAATACAGAAACGAACTGGATCAACGTTAATCGATGGGCCGAGGATGCAGGCTTGGAGATTTTGGCTTGCATAGCTCCTCAACATTCGGGAAGCGGAGGCCAAGATCCGGTCTGGGATTTGAGAAATGCCTTGGATCTCATATCTTTCAGTGATCATATGGGTTACAATACCAGCTGGCAGCTTGGTTACGGTAATTAATATACTTTGATCAATCAATTAACGTTTAAAAATAATTCCAATAATTGTGATCAATTTTTTTGACATTTCCAAAATTTTCAAGAATTTTTCTCACCAATTCAACTTTGTCATTAACATAATTATTAATTTATTAATTCAATCATCGGATATCATTATAAACATATCAATTAGGGTCTCATTTGCCATTTGATGTCATCAGTCGATGGACAAATTAATCGATTAGATACACAAAATTTAATCTCAAATCGTCAATGAAAATTTGCAGTGAGGGTTGAAATTTGAATGCGATTATTGAGCCTGCATCTTATTAAATAATAGCATACGATAGGCGGAATATACCATTTTTTCATCGCATGCCAAAGTCCATTCTATTACGTTCCGTTTCTGAGGATGGACTCAAATACAAGCAAACCGTGGCAATACTTTGTTAGGAGAGGGTCACTTTTTCAAAATCACTCAAATCGTGAAGAAACCTTCAATGTTTCGTACGATATTCGCACTGACGTAAGAAACGCGTATACATAAAGCCACTGGATCAATTTTGAGATACTGCGAGAAGTGGAGAAAAGCCCGATTACAAGATTCCACACCGTTGACTGCAGTTGCGATTTAGAACGATTTACGAGGTCGCTACCCTCTGCTATAACCCCTCACAAGCACCACCGGCCAAGCTGCAAATCAACCGGAGTAAAAGAGAGAGAGAGAGAGAGAAAGCATTCAGGCTCATATTTTATCTTCCTTATCGTATTCCGCAGGACTAGATCCATTTCCAATGGGTTTCATCGCTCGGTTTCACCGAGTTTATCCCTAATACACCGTAAGTTAGTGGATTGTTACAGATCCACAGCGATACACACGGAAGAACGAAATATCGCGTTGAATTGGTCTCCCAGTCCATTTTTGAAAATAAATATACTTGAGCTAGAAAAACATTCACCCTCTTGTCATTTGGTTGCGCATACGGAATAGTAAAAACGAATCAAGAGTCGCGGTAGCGACTCGAGACAAGTACATTTAAGAGAGGTAGGGTTAAAGCCGGATAGTTGCCACTCTTAAGGAAAAAGCTCTATTACTTAAAAATTAAGTATCTACTGACAATATGCTTCGTGTATATTAAAACATTGGTCTTTAATCTTTCATTGTGCACTATTTTTGTAAACCCAATTAATATTGTTTTTGAGTAAATCCCGTTTCATCTGACCTCTTCAAAGAGGGATAGTTGCCCAACGTGGCGGATAGTCGCCTCACGTCAAAAATACTTCAAAGGAGTTTATAATTAATATTAAGTTACAGATTATTTTATTTTACTGTATTTAAAAAAAAAATATTTTTATTTAGATATTTTATTATCAATTTTATTATTTTATAATTAATAATTTCATTATTTTTTTAAATACCTTTAATTAACAGTTTTTATGTCTTATCTAGTTCTTCAAACGCTAGTGCTAAACTAACTTCGGTCTAGCAGAGACTACGCCTGGGTTTTTGTCATATTGCCGTTAGGGCAACTAACCGGAAAAGAATTTGGGGCGACTATCTTTTTCGATACGGATACTTGACTTTTTTATTAAAAAAATAGATAAAAGTTATTTAACAAAATACCGTATCAGACCGCATAGTTGAAACTCTAATGCATGCGAAGAAACAAATAGTTGACTGAATCCTCAACCATAACATTATTTATTCAATAAAAATTAGTCACCAATATTAGTTACAACGCTCGTCGAGGTCTCACCGTGGAAGATTTTCACTCACACAGACGATACTTGTAGGCCCTGTCCTATGTCTTTTGGGCACTGAGGCCTGCGAGGGCATATTAATAATTACAGAAAAGCGCTAACGCTATAGGGACATCTCTAACATAGTGTATTAAAAACCGGGGCAACTATCTCCCCGGGGCAACCATCCGGCTTTTACCCTATGAAAAATCCAATATTTGTATTGAAAAAAAATAGACGAAAGAAATGTTTTGTAAAAACAAGCTTTTATTAGTTGTTAATATAAAATAACTAAAAAGTTAGAAATAATGTTATTCTGATTGAAAATAAGTTTAGTAACCCAAATAAAAACGTGTTACACCCTCTTTTTTCTCTAGCTGTTAAAATATAACACGCTTTTATTTGAAAACTTGATTACAATAGGAATAACACTATTTTTAACTTTTCCTAGTTATTTTTTATTAACAACGAATAAACGTTTGTTTAAAAAAAAAAATCGTCTATTTATTTTTTACTCTTTAGCATTTATGATGATAAATAACTAGTTAAGTAATTTGTATCTAGTTTCGCATAATTTTTTGCAAAAAAATTTTTCAACAAATTTTTGGTAAAAAGGCTGTTGCACAAAATGTTTGTAGAGAAATGTTGCAAATCAATTTTTTTGCAAAAAATTTTGCGAAACAATTTTTTGAACAAAATTTGCAAATTTTTTGTGATAATGTTGCATTGTCATCCGATTTACATATGCATGCAAAATTTTAACCCAATCGTAAACCGAGAAGT
The DNA here is from genome assembly GCA_946863875.1 of Alloplasta piceator. NCBI lineage: Eukaryota > Metazoa > Arthropoda > Insecta > Hymenoptera > Ichneumonidae > Alloplasta > Alloplasta piceator. Next base: position 12,108,121 of record OX333072.1, read on the forward strand.
GGGTCAAATTGAACTTGCAAGATTTGATTACAGACAGACATCAGACACCGGGACAGGTGAAAGTAAAAATAAAAAAGCTTGTAAAATACATGATGTTTTTTAGCAGAGGAACGTTCGAAAGTTTCGTTTTTATCAAGTTCAAAATATTAAAGAAACATTTTTCAATGCAGAACGCAGAAAAAAAATTATTTATCATACAGAGTTAAATCATTGGACCAGAATTATGTTAAGGCGGTATTCTGGACTAGAATTTTAAAAAAAATCAATTTTTTTCATAATCTGAAAGTTTAGAACTTTAAGAATATATCCTCGAAAGGAAATTTTTTACCCGTCACGGCGAAACAAAACTTTTAGGGAGTATTCTGGTTTAGAATTTCGAAAAAATCATTTTTTTTTGCATATTCATAAAGTTTAGACCTCTAAGAATATATTCATGAATGGAAATTTTTAGATTAGAATAATTTGCGGAATTATAGTTATTTTAGTGACGCAGCAAATCGGACTATACACATAACTGATATGATATCTCAAGTTTTACTCAACCGATTTACTTCAAATTTTTCCCCAATCTTCAATATAAAACTCTCTATCGCCTCTACCACGATTGTGTCGAAATTATTATTTTTACTGGTGTAAAAAAATTAAAAACGATGAAAAAAGAGTCAAAAAACGCCTTTTTTTATTCAGGCAGCCGCCATTTTGCGATTTTTTTTCCATTTTCTCTGAAGTACGAGCTATAACGACATTCTTACTTTAATCTTTTTTTAAATTTTGTATCGGATGACTAGAAAAGTTCCAATCGTGGCAGCCACCACTTTTTTTAGCCCCACCTTTACGAGCTTATTTAGTTTTTTTTTGTCTTACACTTTTTTGTATATTGTTAAAATATTAACAAACATGTTGTAAAAAAAAGAATGGTAAAAATATTTTTTGTTTTTATTTAATCGAGCTCGACAAAACGCTCAAAATGTATGTCTCTAGATCAGAATACCGCCTTAAAAATATGAAATATTGGTAACGAGAGAAATTCATGGTCAAAATATTTCGTTAAAATTTTTAGACGATTTTCCTAATCATTTAAAAGATTGACGAAGTATCTTCACAATGAACCAATTTTCATCATCTAAATCTATATTCCATTCAAAATCTAAATTAGAGATAGATGAAAACCTCATTATCTATGATCACTATACGTAAGACTCTGAAATTCCAACCAGTCTCTCATACCTAAATACTTGGATTTTTATTTTTCAAAGTACTTTCAACGTTCCTTCGGGGCTTTTGCGATTATGCAAAGATAAATGTTTATGAAACGGAGCTTGCCTTTGCAGAGTGTCAAACTCGATGTGACATAGCTGGCATCGATATCGGAAGGGACGTGATGAGACTACGCAGTATGCTAGATGCATTTCCAAGATACTCGAAAAGCATCGTAACCGGGCCTGACGTTGTCGCCTATAGAACGAGACAGCAACAACAGTATCTCCTGGATTATCTTAACGTTGCTGGAAATGCACTTTCGGCTATAACTTGGCATCCGTGAGCTAAATTCAAAATTTTCGCCAAACTCAATCGATATACAAACTCATACGACGTGTATCACGAAATTCGCTCTCAAAATCCTTGGAACTCCCGCAACATTCATCGTTCTTATTGTAACAATAAAGTAAATCACATTTTCATCGCCTCTTCATTGCTAACAGTACTGGCAAAATATTTCAGAAATTTTTCCGGAGTAACCGTGGATTCCGATGGTGTTTCGATGCATCACGACACTCTTGCAATGGATAAAGACAGTCTTTACCGTGTAATGGGACGCTTTATGTGGAAGAAACCACTTTGGATAGGTGAGAACTCAAAGCACTACATTCTGCTTTCTTATAAAAAATATTAATAAGCAACAAATTAACTTGAATTGTAAAAACAGAAACTGGCTGTTGTTGAAAATTCACTCAAGCTCACTAATTTTCAAATACCAATAATAAACGATAAAAAAATTAATATTTTTTAACATTCTAGTATCATATCGAAAATACACTACCGGCGAAAAGTTTCCGGACAAAACTTCAAAAAAAGGTCTGGAACTTTTTTTTATGCCATTTCGACGGAAGTCAAAGTAAACTAATTTAACAAACGGCATTTTGAAGGAGAAGAATTCGGCTTCATTTTCTGTTTTTTAAATTATTTTTACAATTTGTTTTTCGATTTAGACTATATTTTGAAAACAACTGTTTTTCGCCTTTTTCCCCTCTCTTTAGGTACACCCATATTTTAGAGGAATATTTTTAATAAATTTTTACGATTGGATTCATAAAGAGGAAAGTTTGAGCTTCAATTTCCTTTTTTTAAAAACTTTGAGCGATTTTTTTCCAAAGTTAGTCTGTTTTTTGTGAAAAAAGAGGAAGTTTTTTAAAATTCCGTATAGCACGAAAACAAAGAGGATTTATGAAAAACTTGAGGATAGAAAAAAGTTGCGTCTGCTTTCGTTGAGTTCAGAGAAATTTTTTCAGGTTTTTTTTTCAACATTTTTTTTCGACCATAAGTAGGAGGAAAAAAATTTGGAAAAAAAATGTGATAAAAAATTTCAATGTGTTGAAAATGGTAAAATAAATTATTTTTCCGCTTGAACTTTTATCAATAATGCCATAGTTCTTGAGTTATGGTAATTGAATGATCTGAGTTCCGGCCCAGCAAATGAGAAAAAAAAATGTTGGAAAAAAAAATCTGAAAAAATTCCACTGAACTCAACAAAAACAGGCGCAACTTTTTGCTCTCTTGAAGTTTTTCATGAATCGTCTTTGTTTTCGTGTTATATATTTTTCAAATTTCCTCTTTTTCACAAAAAAAAGAATAACTTTGGGAACAAAAATCGCTCAAAGCTTAAAAAAAAAAGAAAATTGAAGCTCAATCTTTGCCCTTTATAAATCCAATCGTGAAAATGTATACGAAAAATTTCTTCTAGAAGATGCGTGCACCTGAAGAGAGGGGAAAAAGGCGAAAAACAGTTATTTTCAGAATCCAAAGCTAAAAAAAAAATTGTAAAAATAATTTTAAAAACAGGAAATGAAGCCGAATTCTTCCCCTTTTTAAAATGCCGTTTGTTAAATTAGTTTACGTTGACTTCCGGCGAAATGGCATAAAAAAACGTTCCGGTTTGAAGTTTTTGAAGGTTTTGACCGGTTTTGAGGTTTTGTCCGGAAACTTTTCGCCGGTAAGTAGGGTATGTTTTCGTATTTTTGTTTTAATGAAGAGTCTATTAAAAATCAAGAACCAATCATCTCTGATCATTGCGTTATTCGTTGAATTCGTATAACAAATTCGTAAAATTTGAATCACAGCTGAATCCAAACCCGAGGAATGCAAGAAACAGTTTTTGGGTGCTCTTGTTTGGACGAGACGTCTCGGCAATGCCGCAAGATTGGGAGCTCAAGTTATCATGAGACAGCCTGATGGTTCTAACTTGCTTCAACCTACTCCTGTGAGACACTCATTGTTTATTTACCGCAAAGCACCGTTTTGACTAAAAACGAAAGCATTAACCATTCACGTGACCGACCGAATGATTATTCACAGGATTATTGGGTTTCCGTGCTCCACAAAGCTTTAGTCGGTCGTGAAGTACTCGACGCGAAAATAACCACCGGCAATCGTACCCACATGCACTTTTATTGTCAATGTACGAAGCCATCATCGAGATACGAAAAAGGCTCCTTGACTATTTTTGGAATAAACCTTTCACCCGATAAAATTACGATTAATTTGAAAGGACTGAAGTCCAGGACTGTCGACAAGTACATATTGTTGCCTGGATTCGATACCGAAAATCGAATGTTCGCTGAGTGAGTATCATGTTGCCATCATTTACATGATCTTCAAGATCGATGATACTTACAGCTGTAACTGATCAACCTTTCAGAACGGTTCTGTTGAATAACGAACCATTGAAGCTCGTGAACGATCTGGAATTGCCAGAGATAAAACCAGCGGTATCGAGTAACAGCAAAGGAGTCACCCTCAAATTACCCTCTGGTGGAATAGGTTTTTGGGTCCTGCCAGGCCTCAAGGTAATACCCATTCGCATATTTAGCCAAATCGTGCAAATTTCCACTTCGGTTTCTCACCCTCTTTATTGGAAATTAAAAGTTTTCAAAAATCTCATGAACCCCTCAAGTAATCATTTAAAAACTGAACCTGAATTATCCTTACCACCTAATGCATTCGTGAAAAAAATTGTCAATTACAGATTAAATCCTGCGGAGGCGTCGATGAAGACAACAGCGACATGATGCTATCGAAAAAAATGACCAAACGTCCCGAAGATTTGGAGTTCCACGAGGTTCAGGATGAGGATGATGTGGGGAATCTGTCAGCGGAGCAGAGTCGTTATACGTTGAAACAGAATAAGAACAGAAAGCGAAGCAAGCATTACAGCGAGGAATACGATAACGAGAGACGATTCAAAAGAACAGAAACCAGGATGGACTTCGACAGGCTGGAGAAGCTTCTCCGAAAACGAAGCAGTAATGACGAGAAAAGGCCGTCAATGAGAGACCGCACGAGTTATTCGGGCATTGAAAATTATAGGAAAAAAAAATCATTCGACGATAAAGCTGAAGACGTCGAGGAGGAAACGGGCCAAGAGATGCTAGCCAAACTGGTGGAATACAAGAAACTCTTGATGGAATACGAGAGAAGAATCAAAGAGGTCGAGTCGAGATCACGTGAAACAGTCAAGGCGACAACGGAGAGCGATGAAATTGACAGTGAAACGGTCATCGAGGCGATGCAATTGATATCGAAGATGGAGAACGCGATGGAAAAATCAGAGCAATCCAAGGACCAGATTCAAGCACCAAAGTTCAATGAAATTGCGGTGAACGACGTAACCTCGGATCCGGTCAATTCGAGCAAGAGTCTCGATCCTGATGACGCGTTTCTTGACGAATTGCTAAAGTCTGAAAAGATAAAACGAACGAGAGTACCGACGAGAATCGAGGACCAACTGAAAGGTATCTATCAGATGCTAGCTGATGAGAAGCTGAGACGTCAGAGAAATATCGTTGAAGTCGATACGCTGAAGGCAAAGCAAGAAAGCGCTGCGGAATCGTTGACGACCGAGGCCACTTTGTCGAGAGCGCGGCGACAGAATGACAAGAAATTCATCGACGATCCACTTGGACTGAAAAAGGATAGTATATTTCGTAAATTTGCCAGATACAACGGCGAGGCGAGGGAACGAAGAATCGAACGAAGAAACAGACGAAAGGATAAGGACGAGCGCAAAGACGGACAAGGTGTGATATTCGATCCGAGAACAAGCGACGACACCGAAGACTTTTATGGTTTTCAACGACGTGAACCAATGGAAAACTTTCCCGAGGGCGATGTGTACTTCATGACCGGTGATTCCAATGAAGAAACGACCATTGCACCAAATGACTATGACTACGTGAAGGACGACGACGAGGTACAAAATCTGAGGAAACCTATGAAGAGATCGAACAAAGATGAGGATCCGAAAAATCAACCTGATCCCGATGATGACACGTGGATCGAGGACGATTATACTGAGCTCAGTCATGTCCCAACCGAATTTTTCGAAGACGTCAAAATGGCTGTACAACGTGCTCATGGTAATCCAAAGGAATACGAAGAACTTTGGGAGGCCGAGTCGATGAGTGAAAAAGTTGATAATCCCTTTGATTCTGGAAAAGACAAAGTGGCGACGCTGAGGAAAACAGCAAATATAGATCACAATGTTCACGAGGACAAGCGAGCCAAGGAATTGGCCATCAAAAAACTGACCGCTTATCACGAAAATCCCAGGGAAATAGCGGATTACGCGGATAGTGCGAGTATAGAATCGATAACAAGGCCAATCAACGATGTGACGCGAATCGGTCAGGTTAAATATCCAGTTGACATCCACGAAGTCAACTACACGCCACTTCGTGCGTCTTCCACAAGAACGAGGAGGTCTCCGGACAACCTTGAAGATATTCTCGATCGTGAAATGATCTTTCAGGATGACAATAACTTGAAGGACTGCGAATGCAGAGTCATAAGAGAAACGAAAAGTTCCGAGAGTCATGACAAAGTGGATTCCACCAAGCGAAGACGTCGTGGTCGTCGACCTGACAAAGTCGAATTCCGACGAAAAATCGAAGGATTGAACGAGCGTCGGAAGAACCGCAAACGCGAAGGACCATCGAGTTTGAAACCTGGTGATGTACACTCGGCGAGACCCAGAAGAGATGTGGGATCTTTCGACGAAGAAACGTTGGAATTGAGGAGTGAGGATACAACGTTAATCGCCGACGATACGAACGGAGATGATATGGAATTAGAAGAATTGCCCCAAATGACTAGCGAAGCGGTTACCAATTATGACTATGAAGAAAGCGAGAGTACAACTGATGAGAATTCCACATGCGAATATCCAGAAGATTTGAGCAATCCGGAAAAGAATGACCAAGATACCGAAGCGACAGTGGAATTTCTCTCCAAGGGAGTTTCTGAAATAAACAAAGAGGAGACGAAGAGGTCATCTCAGGATGGTGGAAATCTTACGGAAGAACCACAAGTTACGGAGCCAATGGCTTTTGAGTCGGAAACTTCATCCTCAAACGAATCATTGGAACTGGCAGAAACAGCAAACATCCCTGAATCCACATTTTTTCGTGGCCCCCAGGAAAGAATCACTGAACCCATCAACGCCACAAGGGAATCGGGAACGACGCCATTTAATACGAATGCTTTTGCGTCTCTCGAGGATCTTGAAATTCCATCTTCGGAAGAAGGTACAAAAATTATCGAAACTCGTTCGATAGACGTCAATGCAACGATCGAAGCTTCTACGACCGCCATTCCACATATCACTGGTCAAACGACAAAGGAAAGTAATGAACAAGTGAATGAGGATAATAAAAAAAATTCAACTATCCGGAATTCCAGTATCCATCAGGCGATCATGAGAATAAGAAATAGAAATCAGGACAGCGGGATCAAATCAAAATCGACGGATGATGACAGCAAGTTGAGCAGCACGAGTTCTGAAAGTCCAGCAACGAATTCCGACAATGGGAAACTTTCCAAGCGATCTAAGCCAAGTAGGATAGGTTCAAAAGTAACGAGGAAAACACCTGAAAGGCTTAGACTACCTTTGAGGACCTTGGGTCCTTTAAAATTACCCGCTCGACCGGATGCTCTCGTAGGTCTGAAGAAACCGACCGAGGTGAAGAACTTGAAGAAATCCCTTGAAACTACGGATGCTCTTTTGGGTCTGAAGAAAGCAACCGAAGAGAAGAACCCAAAGAAGTCCCAGGAAACTACAGGAAGTCTGTTATCAGCGAGAAATTCGCAAAAAACTCCGTCTACAAGCACCGACGCTCTTTCAGTCCTGAAGAAATCTACGGACGTGAAAACCCAGAAGAAATCCGATGAAATTGCACAAAAGTCATTGTCGACAGATAAGACAAAAGATTCGCAGACAAGACGAGCTGAGCAATTGGAAAAATTACGGGAAAGGCTGCGACATAAGAGGGAGCAGTTGTTGAAGGACATTCGGGACGAATTGTTTGATGAACTCCAGGAGACGAATGATGACGGCGCAGAGAGAATTCTCCGTAGACGAGAGATCATCGATGCGATACGAAACGATGAGGAACTTTATGAGCTAGTTGATCGTGGAAAATCCGAATATCTGATGAACAAAAGACCGATAAATTACGAAATGACCGAGAAGAATTATGGCGTTGAAAACGTTGAAGAAATAGGGAAGAGGTATGTTCCGGAAATGGTCGAAATCGTGAGACCCGTCCACGTTCCTCGAAAGAGAAGAGTAAATCCTCAGAAACTGATGATCGGACCGAAGAACGATCCAAAATTAATGGCTTACGCTCTACCCGAAGAAAAATCCAATGCCGAAGAGATAAGAAAGACTCTCGAAGGAGGTGTCCAACTGGAGGATCACAAAATCGTACCGCGCGATGGCAAAATGTACTACAGCGTTGTCGAAAGCTTGGAAAATCCACGTCTCTACGATTATCGACACTTGAACGAGGATAAATTCGGTGATGAATCATCCATAGAAATTGTGGACTCCTCTGAATTGAGCCAAACGCCGATAGATTCCGCTCCTTCCACGTACAATCGTGAGGAAAGTATTGATTACTACACTGACAGCAAATCCGAGGACTTTGATGTCCACCATCACGAAGATTATGAGGAAATTTTAAATTCGCATGAGGGCATTGATCCATCGTCGGAAAATTTTAAATATTCGCCCAGATTCATAAGAAACACATCGAACAACAAATATATGTGCTTGAAGGAAAGTTCAGAAGAGAATGTTGACCGAAACAGCGATGAATTGTACAAGATCGTTAGGGAAAAAGATCATTACACGGCGACGCCGATAAGGAGAACGAAAATCGATGACGAGGATAAATCGAAGAAGAAGTACTTTGTGAAATCAAATTACGAACTACGTCGGAAATTTGATAGTCCTAAATATGCTCGATTAACAATGGACAGGAGCAAGAAAATAACGGAAAGTGACGAAACTCGGCAGAAATCAGAACCTTCGGAGAATCAAGAACTGTTGGATGGAGGTTCATCTAGTTTAATGGATAATAAAAATACTGAAGGAAGTAATGATGAAAATGCATCGTGGATCATTCAACGTGCAAAAGATCACACAAAGCAATCGGATATGGCGATGACGGATGATATTGATTTAAACGAAGCGTTGAATTCGGGCAAGTACGAAATATTGATGCTCGTTCCCATCGATCAGAGTGAAAGACATGGCAGACAAAGGAGACACGTGAGAAACGAACTATCGCCGAATCGTGGAAATTCAGTAGCAACCGAAATTTTCATTGAAAGTATGCCCAGAAACATTGAGATAGAGTCAACGCATGAGGATGAAAAAAAAGATACGATAATCCAAGAGATTTCCATGAGTCTGAATGAAATTGATGATTCGAGAAAGATGAAAATTGCTGACCTTCTGAATGACATAAAAAACGATGATAAAACCTCAAAGGAAAAGGACGAAGCTATATTGGATGCGTTGGATAGAGAAATCGTGTCGAATGATCGAAAAAATTCTGTCAACGATGAAGGCCTACCAGGTCTTATGGAAGTCGCCATACCGAAATTGGAAGCAACTGTCAATGAAGGTATTGACAAAGCCAAACGCATATCAGAGTCTTTCGAGAAATTTATCGATGGATTAGACGACGATGGCGATCAAAAACAGTCAGAGCTCAATTTCACTGAAATGCCGGAAGTTGCGGTGGAAAACGATTATCGAATGGGTAGTGGAATTCTTGACGTTACGTTCACGAACGTGAAAAGATTTTTTGATTTTCTTATGAAAATCCTCTATGTATTTCAATAAAATAATTTTCATTTTTTTTTAATGAAAAAAAAACAGATCTTATTTATAGTAATTTATATATGCATATTTATAGGGTTTGTTTTATTTTTACTTTAATACAAACGTTTCTATTTCAACAAAGTGTAAATTTTGTGATATGTCGGTCTCTGAGAAATAATTTGTACGTTGCAATAAAGATTATGACCTAATATATTTCCATTGTGAAATTCCTTTTCTAAGTAGAACGAGCCGTTCTATTTATTCGCGATTATACATGAATGCATGAACATTGTTTATTCCTTGCTCTTATTATTTCTAAGTACACTGCCGGACAAAAGTTTGGAAACACTCGCCCCAATTCCTCGCCGCATAAAAAGTTTCACTGCTCTTTTAAAAATAAAGATATTTCAATTTAATAAGCGGCGTTTTAAGGGTGATATATTCAGTGACATTTCACTTTTTCCAAAAAATTATTTCGAATTTTTTTTAGACCGGTACGAACATGAACATGGTCATTTTGAACATGGTCATTTTTCGGCTTTCTTTGGCGTTGAATTTTTGGCGCACCCATGAAATTTTTTAAAAGTATTTTTCGCATGATAAACTTGTAGGGGGAGTATAAGCTTCATTTTCAGTTTTTTTAAAGTTTTGTACGATTTTTTTTCGCAAAAGTTATTTAATTTTTCGAAAAAAACGACCATGTTTATAAAATGTAGCGTAACTAAAAAATTACTGAGTTTTCGTGAAATCACTAGAAGGGTAAAAAGTTGTATATCATTATTTTGGATTCAATCAAATTTTTTCAGAATTTCTTTTGGAAATTTTTGTTTTGAAATTTTTTCTGACGACGAGATATTGGTTTATCTTAAATAATCGGGTCTCTTACTTCATCTACACGGTTTTTTTTTATGTAAACGCCGTGTAGATGAGGTTTTTTAATGAAAAAGCCGTGTAAATGAGGTAAGAGACCCGATTGTTTAAGACAAAAAAATATCTCGATGACAGGAAAAATTTTCGAAAAAATAATTTTAAACAAAATTTCTGAAATAATTTCATTGAATCCAGAATGATCGCATGCAACTTTTTACCCTCTAAGTAATTTCACGAAACCCTATTATCTTTAGAGTTGGGCTACATTTGATAAATATGGCCGTTTTTTGCGGAAAATTGTATCTTTTTGCGAAAAAAAATCGTACGAAATTTTTAAAAAAACGAAATTGAAGCTGATACTCCCCCCTACAAGTTTTTCATACGAAGAACAGTTTGAAAAAAAATTTCATGGGTCATGCGCCAAAATTTGAACGCCAAAAGAAAGCCGAAAAATGACCATGTTTAAAAAGGCGTACCGGGTTAAAAAAAAATCGAAAAAATTTTGTGGAAAAAGGTAAATGAAGCTGAATATATCCCCTTTGAAACGCCATTTGTTGAATCGAAATATATTTATTTTTAAAAGAGCAGTGAAATTTTTTTTTACGGCGCGGAATCGAGGCAAGTGTTTCCAAACTTTTGGTTGGCACTGTATGTGTTTCTACAACTTCTCGTGATATATGATAATCATAACTAAGATTTCTTTGATTTCTTTCAAAATATCAACTCGTCCCCGTTACAAAATCCGTGGCCCAGTAGATACAAAAATACAGGCAGAAAGACCATGAGCGTATAAACATCATCCTTTAAAGCTACAAACTTATTTGTAGCAATGCTGAACATACAAATAAAATTGACCACGTGAATAAATATTCGATAATAATGGGAAATTAAGAGATAGATGTTGTTATTTTTATTTCGGAAACGATTAGTAAAATATAATGGTTCATAATACGAAAAAGAATCTGGAAAACTATGATGACATCGACTCCATGCTGATTAAGCGTTGTATTTATTAGTTTTAATTCTTCTGATTTAGTCGACATGTAAATAATCAAGGACCATCTATCGGTGATTCCACTTCCTGCCTGATCAATGGTCGGATATATTACTCACAAATTTCGCAACATTAAATTGTGCAACACTGCAATGGTATGATATTTTTCAAAACCGAACAGTCCTTCATTGAAAATTTAGCCAGTCTCTTCAAAGTCGTGATGTCAATCGGATCATTTTATTCGATACGATCGACAAAAGTGCTATCCACGGAATAGTGAATAATAATAATGTAAAAAGTAATGATATTATATATAAATATATGTATATATAGACTTAGTTATACTCGTTTCACAAGGATTAATTCAATTTTTCTTTTTCATACTTTCCTTTTCAACAAATTTACCAGTTCAGAGCTGAAATTTATTTAAAACGATCAGCAGTGAAATTAAAAAACTGTGACGAACATTCAGAAAGGACGAGGTACAAAATCGCTGGAAAAAATGAAAACATCGATTGGAATAATCGCCTTCACTCTCGTGATATTAGAATTCGGAAACGCTTCTTTCGACTTCGATCATCAATCAAAAAGTTCCAGAGATAATGGGTAAGATTTCCGGTGTAATAATTAATAATAAATAATTAATTAATATTTAATATTTAATCAATAATTAATATTTAATATTTAATATTTAATCAATAATTAATTATTAATATTTAATATTTCATAAATAATTAATAATTAATAATGAATTAATAATTCGGCATGACGAAGAAACGTGCCTCATATCCTCAAAGATTGTTTGTACGAACATTCCAAAGTCAAAGTGAAGAGTACAATAATCGTGGTAGCAGGTCACGAAATTAATTTCCAATCGTCAGCAACATCCGAGTCGTTGCTACGTTTGCTTTTGTCTCGAAGTTATTCATCGTATTTTACAAATTATTTTTTCTTGTCACACTAGAAAACTCATCATAAATAAAATTCACAGTGTTTGGGCCATCGAAGCCCTTTAATTGAATCAAAATGTCGAAGGGGTTAAAAATATTTCCAGACATTGAAACAATTTAGTTACTTCAAGTATGACCTTTATAAATATTTTCAACCTTGCATGTACATGCAAAAAGGTTTTCTTGTATCCACCGAACGATATTTAAAACAATGACTTGGACAATTTAATTGACAAAATATTTGTGATGCATCCTGTTATGACATGTTTTCAAGAACCTATCACGTTTCTTTCAGTGTATGCGGATGCAAACGTGCATATTCATTCGTCATATGTGAATTTATGCTGGTCTTGCAAATTGCAAAACGAACAGGCTTTGCAATTGGCAAAGCCTGAAGCCTCTGCACGAAGCCTGTCTGCAAATCGACTTTAGCTGATCCATGGCCCCGAAAAATGGTCAAAATTTTATTGGTCCTTTAAAGGTTCTTTGGATGTGTCTGGAATCAGAAATTGTCAGAGGAATACCAATATCCTATTTGCAACAAATAATTTCCTCGCGAGTCCCGCTAAAAAATGTCGAAAATCATTTGCACCATGTCAATTAGAAGTTCATATCATGTGCTTTGAATCAACAAAGGGATTGGCGCAAGGATAATCCTGATATCTTTAATTTTAGCGGCGCTAGAAAGTTTTTGAAATCATCAAAGATCGACCATTGGGCTTCAAAATTGAAAAAAAAAAAATTTTAAATGTGGTTTCCATTATCGTTGCGGACTATTTTTACTAAGCAACTTCAAACATGCCTAAATAAAATGCTCAACTAATTTATTTTCTTTTTTTTCATCGCCAATAGAGATGGACAATCGAGCGTGGAAAATTTCAAAAACGACAACAAACGAGATATGAGGACCGTGTTATTGCTGGTCCCAGTAAATAATATCAAAGACCACGACCTAAGGAAGGATAGAGATATCGAAGAATTAAAAAAAGTGTCAGCTCGTAGTCGTCAAATACGTTGCGAATTACCGAACGTACTTAGAAATCCGAGACGCATAACTACCGAAACATTTCCGGGTGAACAGTTTTTTGTCCCACGATCAATCCCGAGCGGTGAAAATGGACAAAGGTCCAACAAGGACAGTAAAAAAAAATTCCGTCTGGAATCCGTGACTAACGCTAAACCTTTTTTGGATGCGTTTCTAAAGTCAAGATCAACCAAGCATGAGGACGAAAATCTCACTAACTTTCTGTACCCAAGAGCCCAAGATCGTCTGATTCTGTTGGGTAAAGAAACTAGAAAATCAATCGATAAAAAGCCTAAAAAATACGTTTGCTACTGCATCGAGGAAGACGAAGATGATACGGTGCCAACGAAAAAACCTTCTTCCGCTTATCCCGCAAAGCGAAAAGTTCGACCGGATATCATGGCAAAAAATACTTACAGCGATAATGAGTATCTGGAAAAAGCCCCAAGAATCGTTAAATTTGAAGGAATCGAGAATGAGAATCAACGTCCGAATTATTATCCCGAAGGAATTTTCACGGAATCGTCACCGAGAAAGAAGCAAACTGGTTTCCAGCACCTTAAGGATCGTTCGTTCAATAAAGAGCGTCCCTCGACAACGTCGCATTGCGTCCCCGAGACCAAAATGATTGGGCAACCAACGAGAATCGGCCTACCGATTGGTGATGATGATCGTCGATTGAACACGAATTTTTATAGAAACGATAACAAACGGCCGTTCGGACAAAAATCACAATCTGTTATTCGCCAGAAAGTGTCTCGGTTGGAATCGTCCGTTCCCGAGATAGTAACCAGTCTTAACGGTCTACCGAACCTTCATGATTATTTAAATGTCGAACAAACGAGTTACGATCACTACAAACCAGTTCCAATCGGGCCGAATCTCGTTTATCCCGCCCCTTACGTGATTTATCCACAATATTCTCAGTATCCATCGTACAGTATGTACGATAATGGCTTGACGAGTGATCAGCATGCTGCATCCGATCAATTTGCGGGGCGACCATTCACGGAACAGGGAGGATCTATGTGCGATGAATCCTACATGCAGGCAACCCCATTCGGTCGGAATTTTATAAGCATCGACGAATGCGTCAAGGTGTACGGTAAGGACGCTTGTATCGTTACCTCGACGTCCGCATTGTCTCACGATCATCTCAAAGACGCTGATAAATATCAAGAGCACGATGATTGGACGATCGGCTCGCAGCATCAAGAAGAGCAGGCTCGTTACGAGACTCCGGAAGCATCCGTGAGTGAAACAACAAAATGGGCAAACGTCCCGGACGATTTCAACATTGACGTGCCCGTCGCTCATTACAAGAATCCAGAAATTAATGAAGATAACGAGGAGAATTATGGAGGGACTTTGCAGCATGGCGCAAAGTTTTCGCCCGTTTATCACGAGTCCACGACATCGCAATATAATGCAAAATTCTCGGATTCTGCGACGATGGATAACGGATACCTTGGCCAGAAGCAACGAACGAAGATTGATGACATTTGTGATCATGCGTATCCAAAAAATCCACCAACGCGTCCAAGCGTCGAGTCCCCGCTGCACAATGAAGATCCGGATGAGTCGGATGAATATTTCGAGGCTCTCAAAGAATTTGGGTTGAATTATATTGCCGAAAAACTGGATAACCCGACGGAAAGTAATAGGTTCTCGACTGAAAAAAATATCGGTATCAACAGACAAGATGGGCACGATCAAGAAGTTACGAGGCATTACGAGGATACGACGTCACAAAATTTTGTCACGAAGGTGGACGAATCGTACGATAATTATGTCGTTGGTATTCCAGCGGCAAGTCACACTGGCAAAGCGTCTGGTGACGAGCGAGAAATAACAATGGACTATGATCAAAATGTGCCCTCCTCGACGAATCTCTACTATACGACAATATCGGAACAGCCTGAACAAACGTTCGATTCAAAGGTCGCTGGAACGACGATTTCTCATTCACCATTGATTGGATCAGCGCAATCCGATCTTGCGACCTATTTGTCTGAATCCGAAATTCGTGATGATCGCACAGTGAAGAATAGTTGGGGATATCAAACGACATCGATGCCACGAACAAAAGAAACTTTTGCGACTTCAACAACGACAAATGAAGTGGGCAAAACTTTTTCATTGTCGCCAGGGGGAAGTGAAGTCGAAATGGAGGAAGATGGACCATTGATGCAGTACCATACGACGCAATTGAGCGGAGCATTTTCCAATTACAAGACATACGACGAGAAACCGAATTCTGATGAAAATATCGTGGGAACGTATTATTCGGGAGTAGAAATTTCAGATTCAACGACAAAACAATCTCCACAGGTCACACTACCTATGACAATGCCAATGAATTCAAATATTGATCGAGAAGATGTGAAGCGAATTAATGAAAACATCATCGATCAATCTCATTCAAATGATCCAAACTCAGCGACGACAATTCACGCGAGTCCTTCGAGAAATGGCAATCCTTGGAAGAGCGAAAACAACATTTTTTATCCCTCTTCAATAAAACCTATAAGCTATGAGCAAAAGAATGTGGATGAATCTGCAATTCTTGGAACTGCCTTCAATGGAGATGATGATGAAAATTTGTCTGAAAATGTTGAAGATGATATTTCGCTGAGAGAAAACGCAGCTATTAGAGTCGCAGTGAAGAAAGTCTTGAAAGATCTCATGTCAGGAATTTCCAGTTCACGTGAAGTCGACGAATCCGTCGACAGGGCTGACACGCATGAGAGGACACCTTCTGCCAGAACTCCTCTGGAGGTTTTGTCGAGACTTGTGTCTCTACCACAAGTTAGATCGTTGGTCTTAGCGGATGCCAGAAATGCATTTTCCGAGCTGGGAGATTTGGCCCAGGCTGGATTTTCACTTGCCCATATGACGGACCAAATTATGGAGTCTGTGTTCAATAGCGTATTACCAGACTTGCTGCCTGCACTGAAAGAACGAACCAATGAACCTCCATCATCCCAACGAACGAGAATCCACGGCGACAAGGTAGCCAACTATCTCGAAGACATCATTGAGAGTCCTGGAGTTGGGATTGAGGGTGCAAAAATCCCGTTGATCCAGGGTATCATTATCCGAGCGGTCGAGAATACTCTGCGCAATGAGAAAGAAAGTGTCGATCGTGCTGTCATTCAGAGCAAATTGAACAAAATCATCGCTCGTGCCGATAACAACCGGAGCAATACCACGAAAAAACCGCTACCACCAAAACCACTACCAAAAATTCTGAAGCCAAAAGAGACCATCAAATCCTCGAAAAATCTTCCAGCCATTCCTGTCAAAGAGCGCATCTACAAAGACGGTGAATGGATGGAAAGGGATACGACTGTGGGAGACAGTAGAAAATATTCCAAGCCAGAAATTCCGAGTTCGGCAAGTTCGAGAGAAGATGACAACTTCCTATCGTCAAACTTGAAATACGAAACAGCCACGAACACAGCGAATGAATTTTATTCCACGTCCGAATCAGTGAATTATGCAAGTTTATCAGATACCGAAAGAATCGTTGGGGTAGAATTAACCACGGATTATCAGCGTACGGGGGATGTTGATGGAATGGCTGACAATTTTATCGCCCCAGTAACTGAGAGCTCGCCAGTGACTGTCAAGACCAAAATTAATGATCAAGAGGACGAGAACGTTCCGATAAAATATTATTCACCGTCTAATAGAATATTGGCGTATAAAAAAAATCTTGTGTCGTCCCAGGAAATTGCATTTACCACGTCGACGCCATTTACCACGGCGACTGAATTCATCAACGGGGATGACAGTGTGACTGAGAAATTTGGCGAAGCCACAAAATCTTGGAAATATTTTGATTCGATGACTGACGTTACGACAAAAATTTCGGTAGCAAGGGAACAGAATCTAGAGACAAGTCCTGACTTACAGGAAATTGGGAGTGAACGAGTAGGCGATCCCCGACAAATAAATGTGAAATATGATGCAGCACATTCATCTCTAATGGGCCGTACAAAGTACCCAACAGCCGATTATGATCCATCGTATTTCGGAAAGATAACCGTGAACTCCGTAAATCCCAATGATGGTAAAATGTCCGATCTGATCAACACGGACTTATTTTACGTTGGTGATGGCGTCAAGATTCCATTGAAAATTACGAGAATGTCCGATGGCTCTTGGGGACTCTCTATATCAGAGAAAATTTGCGAAAGTTTCGTCCAACGAAAATGTCCCTGCTGTGTGCCAAACAAAGGTGAAATTGTCGAAGAGACGACGCTTTTAAACGGGAACCCAAATGAAGATTATTATACCGAAACAACGATGAATGCGAACAACTATGATTCTCTCGATCCAGCCGAAAATTCGGCTTACATTCCTGAACCGAAGAAACGCCATAATCGTTCGCCTTCCATGAAAAACTCTGTCATTACGAGCAGAACACCGGTGGAAAATTTTGCAAAGAAATACAACTTGAAGCTCGATCTAGCAGATGATTCGGAACATTCACCTATCGACAACCGACTTTGGCAACTAGAAGCAGCTGAGAATGAAATACAAATGGCCGACGGCGAATCGAACCTTCCTAAGAGACAAGAATTGACTTTTGACAACAGCGAAGAATTCATCGATGGTCCTTCGTACATCGAGGATTTACCTGAAGATGAGAGAGCCGAAGTTGTGGCAAATGTTCTCAATGGCTTCGTGAATTCAGCTTCGGCGGAAAATCACAATGTAATTTTGAACCCTGACAGTCTAAACGATAACAATGATTACGATGTGAACGCGATGACAAACGAAATGGCGCAATCCAATTTACAGACAGACAATCCTATATTGAGGAGGATTGAATTCATCAGGCAAAAACAGGTGGAACGAGGAGAATACAGGTATCAGCGAACGATCGATCATCAAATCAAAGAACGCATGAATGTGTTGAAAAATGTCTTACTCTGGTTCAGAGAAGTTTTTCTTGACTCCACAGCAAATAATGAAACCTGATTTCACTTGAAATTACTCAATAAAACATTTTTAACGGTCTGGAAAAGAAATTCGGTTTAGACTTTGTATTTAATTTAATTTAAATTTAATTTTTAAAAAATAACGTTAGATTCTCATTGTGCATCGATTAATTTCATTTCATTATTTGCTTGAATTCAATGCTTTCGTGAATGACGAAAGCGACAACAAATTATTCCATCCTTCATCGACATGTCTTACGATTTTTGTTAATTGTATTATTCTATGTGATTCAATAAATAATTTTTTACGAGTACTCCAATCACTGCCACGTTAATAAAAAATTTTTTGGCACGAGCCAAAAAAAACAAAACTTTATCAAACTTTGTCCAAGTACTCAGGCCAAATTATTAATAATTTTGCAACAATTCTCAATTTTGCATTTTGTTTCTGGTGGTTAACAACTTTCTCAGTTTGTTAAATCCAAAAAAAGAAGCAATCCAAAGAAGTGCATCTCTGGATAACAAACATTTTGGAGGTTCCAGACATTTGATTTGTTAAGATTTTATGTTTTAAGTTACATTACATTTTATGTTTTAAGTTATTAATTATACCCACTGTTGGGCAGCAGCAAGAACATTCGTCACCAAATTACATGTTTAATTACCCATTACTTCAAGCATTTCAATTAAATTCAATGTAATTACTTCGAGCATTTTAATTAAATGTCATTTAATTACCTGGGTCATTCCATGTCAAATCGACCGAGAGTTGAAATCGACCCCCTTCAATTTCAATGAAATTTGGTCAGAAGTTTTCGTTCTTAATAAAACGAAATTCTACCAAAGGAAAAAAATGTAACAATTTTTTTTCGAAAGTTATGCAAGATTCAAAATTTTACAATTTTTTAAATCTTTCAAGTTTATTTTTTAAATATCTCGAAAACTATTTTAGTCACGAAAGAATCGTTTTGGATTCATCTTGAAGAGTATACTTGTGGCTACGGAAAAAAAAATCTTCCGAAATTTTTTTTTGGAAAGATGATGAATTTGGAGAATTTTGAATTTTTAAAAATCGTGCAAATCCACTTTCAACATTAAATTTTTGGTTCCATTTTTTAAATATAATACCTTGTACTGATCTTAAAAATTCCTGAAATTTTTAGAGTTTTTTTTTGTTTTTTCAAAAATATAAATTTTTTAAACACAACACCAATTAATGTGAGTAATTAATTTCAGGTTAATTACTCATTCCTTCGAGCATTTGTAATTTGGTAATGGGTAATTACAAATTTGCATATCTCTGATTACACCTAAACTTTTTGGGATACGCTGTGTCATAGAAAGTTCAATTGAATTGCTGATCGGCTGAATATAAAATCCGAAATGAATTCCCAGAAGATTTTCTGAACTATGCAAAGTACACAAAATGAGTAAAGTGTATTGTTGTTGTTGTTGTTGTTGTTGTTGTTGTTGTTGTTGTTGTTCTCAAGGTTGTTTTTGTTATTCACCGTCATACTGTTTTCCGTACACAGAAGTTAAATGAACGTTGGAATATTCAAATTTGAAGGGCATCGACGAGAGAGCGATTCAGGTCAACTTTTGCGTTAAAAGTCAAGATAAAATTCCATCCTCTCCATCTGGACAAGCCGGCAGGATTGACGCGGGTTTAATATAAAGGAAGGACGAAAATATATATACAAAGAGATGAGTGAGGGCAGGATCAGACGAGGTAAAGGAAGAAATACGAGACAGACCAAAAAAAAAGTATAAACTTATAACCGTCTCGTCAAGGTGATCATCTTCGTCTCGTCTACGAGAATACTTCTTGTTGCTTCTTTCCAGTAACACTAGAGTGATAGATAAATATTCGATTTTTATTAAACAGCGCGTTAAAAATTTTATTTGCCAAAACGCTATCTTTATTTTTCATTTGTTGATATAAATTGTGTTATTTTGTAATTCATTTTTAAAAAAATACATAAAACTTTATATAATACCATATTTCTTGTACGCGTACAACCGATATATTTACAGTTAAGGAAATTGAAGCTCTGCAAACTAGTCAGAAAATCCGTGTTGTATTTAAAATATCGTGAAGTGTTTTCTTAAAAGAAAAAAAAAATAGTCGTAGAAATGTAATTGTCATGGTATCAATAATTTCAGCCAATTTTCAACGAAGATTTTTTTTGTTGAGCTTTTTTCGAGTATATTTTGCTCTTTTTGTCAATCCCATTCATTCTTGGCCCGTTTTCTTCTTCAAAAAAAGTTCTTCGTAGACTGGCCTTGAAATTTTTATCACAATAATCATTCAAAAATTAAAAAATTTCAACTTTTTTGGTGGTTATTTTTCGTTGATAATAATTGATAAAAATCAATGTTTTTTTTTTAAATATCGTATAGCATATTGGAATAGTTAATTAATAAAATCTTATAAAACTTTTCGAATCTCGTCTTCACCGATATATCTATTTAATTTCGGCAAAGGTTGAGATCCGTCAGGAATAAAAATGGAATATCGTGAATAGGCAATGCGCAATATTTCAAACTTCGTTTACAACATTTTTCGTCAATTCAGAAATGACGAATACCATCGGTAAAAATATTTTATTACATAAAAATATTATGATTCTTATTATAAAAATATCTATCCCGCTAAAAGTTACGAGAAACACTGTGATTTTTTTTCTAAATACTCTTAACAATTGTTAATTGTTCTTCGAATTAATATGAAATTTTTAATTATAAAAAAATTTTCGTGATTTTTCGTACTAGCGAAATTTTCGTAACGCAGTATAAAATTAATAAGTAATATAGCGTAACAATAATAATTATAAAGAAAGCTCGTCTAAAAATACGTTATCTTAGTATAAGAGCCTCGTGAAAGGTGGTCTCGTTTTGCTCATTAATTCCTCGTACTTAAAAAAAAAGGCTTATTCAGAATCCTCGATTCGTACAGAAGAATTGGCCGATACAGACCGATCTCCAAAAACTGTCCCTAGTTTTGAAAAATAATAATTTCTGGATAAAATTCGATCGCGAATCACAATGTTGCTTAAGAGGGGTCACTCCAGCCTAAGGAGCAAAAATAAAATTCGGAATTCATGCAATTTTTAAAACTAAACAGAGCATATTCATATTTCTATTCAACACACTTAAAGTACATATTCTTAATAGGTTAAAGTTTGTAGCTAAAGTAGCTTGTTGAATTTACATCGTCGAATTTACATGAGGGCTCATAGTTTTGATCGTAACGGTTGCAGACTCCGTATATTATTTTGCTGTCGCCAGATTTAATCATATTCAGCGCAGAAATTTGTTCCTCGGGGTTTTTTTAAATCTAAAAATATTGTATAGAATTAATTCAATTGATTGCTGGAATATCGATTTTTATTTGAGCTTCTCAGGCCAATTTCATCCCTTGAAAAACGATATTCCAAGTATCTTATATAGCCATCTTATATAGAGCAATGCAGGAATTCGGTTTACGAATTGTTTTCGTCAAGATCCACGATCCAGCCAGGCTTTTAAATTCAGTCTTACAGTTCAATTATCATCATTGAATCTTTTCCGTTTTCTCAACAATGGAGCATAAGTAAAAACGAAAACAAAACCTACGGTATTTGTAATGAATTGACAATTTTTATTTTTCAATTAAAGTAAAACTTTGTATGCGATAGAAAAAAAAATGTATGAGTGTAATTTAAACGCAAATTATTAGTAGAGAGGATCTCGTTGTCCCGAATGTCAATTAAGATAGTTTTTACGCCGCAGTCAGGAAATCAAGTAAAAAATTTCCAAAAGGTCATCATTGAAAGAGGAAAGTAGTGCAAACAGGGTTGCAAATAATGCATTACTTTTTTTAGTGCATTTGCATTTTCATTAACCATTAAAATGTAATGGTTAATGGAAATTATTTTCATTAACCATTAAAATTTAATGGTTAATGAAAATTGTTTTCATTAACCATTAAAATTCAATGGTTAATGGAGTTATTTTCATTAACCATCAAAATTCAATGGTTAATAGAAATTATTCACATTAACCATTAAATTTTAATGATTAATGAAAATGCAATTGCTTTCAAAAAAGTAATACATTATTTACAACCCTGCCAATTACAATGTAGTGTGGAATAGAAAAAAATTTCATTACCCACTGCAATGTAATGTGTAATGGACAAAACTTTGATTGTAATTTTGGGAATGGAAAAATATAGATGAATAAATTATTGCAGTTTTGCATTACAATTTATTGACTTAGGACTTAGATTTTTAGAATTATAATATAGATGCTTTTTAGAATTTAAAGTACCTGAAATCTAAGTCCTAAGTCAATAAAATGCAATGCAAAATTGCAATAATTTATTCATTTATATTTTTTCCATTCCCAAAATTGCAATTAAAGTTTTGTCTATTACATATTACATTGCAATGGGTAATGGAAATTTTTTCTATTACACACTACATTGTGATGGGAGAGGTTGCAAATAATGCATTACTTTTTTTAATGCAATTGCATTTTCATTAGCCATTAACATTTAATGGTTAATGAAAATAATATCCATTAACCATTAACCATTAACCATTCAATTTTAATGGTTAATGGTTAATGGAAATTAATTTCATTAGCCATTAAAAAAGTAATGGTTAATGCATTACTTTTTCATTAAAAATTTCACAACCCTGAGTGCAAAGTCCGATGGATTTAAATAAAAAAATTCCAATCAAAAGTCTCGAAAACGTGAGATTGAGTTTTAGTGTCATCAAACTGCAGAAGGTCGATAAGCTGCAAGGTAGCTTTCAGTCAGCACAACAATAACTCTTGAATCAAGATCAACTTGACCGGAGCTTCTTTTTCAAAACGTGCGCAGACACCAGTCAAAGTCTTGGAATTCCGTTGACTCAACTGTATCGCAAGGACTGCCTTACATTCGGGACAATGAGACCCTCCCGATTGAGGACATTTTTGAGTCTCAGTCAGTACAATTTCTCGACTTGAACACGAGATTGAATGAATCTGGCGGGACGGCAACGCAGCCCGGACGCAAATGACTCTTGAGATTATCATTGACCGGATGTATGTCATAACGGGATACGAGACCCGTGACAATGACAAATGCAAAACCCTGGACGAGCCGCTGGCCTATGCAGGTACGTTTTCCAGTTGAGAATGGAACAAAGTGTTCGGGTCTGCTGACGTAATACTTCACATCGTCATTTATGTTGTTGGACGTTGAATGGACTTCCTTGAGAAAACGTTCAGGCCGAAAAGCACGTGAATCCGGACCCCAGTAAGATTCGCCCAGATTGAGGTCGAAGTTATTGACGAAGACGACGGTGTCCTTGGCAACTGGATAACCACCGATATCGGTGTCCTCGGTCGCAACGTGAGGTACAATCGGTGAACTTGCGATTCTCAGTGTCTCCCAAATGACCGCTTCGGTGTAAGCCATGTCCAAACGATCGTCGAACGATATGGGACCGTCGGGTCGATCCGATCTAGACAGGACCTTGTCGATTTCCGATTGGATCTTAGTCTGGACCTCAGGATGTATGGCTGCATTCGCCAGTACCAGCATAACTAGATTACCAATTGCCGAATGTCCGCCGATGAAATCCTCGAGTTCGAATATAATGTGCTGCCAGGATAAATCGGATTGGGGACTCTCCAGATGCAGCAAAAGGGCATCAGTGAAGTCACGCGGTATTCCGTTCACGGTGTCGAGACTCTCACGATGACGGTCTATTATGCGACGCAGTATGAAGCTTCGTATGTCGGTTGCCCAGTCATTCAGACGATTCAGTACCTTCGTGTAAAAAGGACTCAGCCAGGGTATAAAGTCAACCGCGTAACCCTGATTTATGTCCCAGAATATCTCGTCGAAGGAGCGCACAATGCGACGAAATTCCTCATCGGCGTAGCTGAATCTCGTTGAGCACATGTAACGCGTAAACATGTTTCCCAATGCCGCGAGCAACAGTGGCTTTACCGAAGATTTGCCACGTAAAATTGGCGCTGAATCGCTCTTCTCCAGCGTCGCCAGCAATTGGGTTACCTCAAGGGTCCCGATTTTCGATAATTCCTCTTGCTGAGGACTGCCACCACGTGGCGAACAGAAACTTCGAGCTATTGATCGCCTCTGACGCTGAAGATCCGACCAGTCACACAGAGCAAGAGCTGAAAACAAATGGACAATACATTATCATGTGGTTTTCGAAATTTTCGATTAGATGCACGTCAGACAAGATTTTGATTCCAAGAATAATTCGTAATTTTTCCTCTATTTCAATTATTTCGGGCTCGTTGCGGTCTTTGAAAAATTCTTCATCAATTCAGATGAATAATCCTAGATGAAGAGATTTGTGAATTGTTCTTGAAAAAACTAATCCTAAATCAAAATATCACAATAGAGGGAATATTTTTTAAAAATCCAGCTTCTGTGGACCGAGTTGAAGGGATGAAAGAGAAAAATCTGAAAACGTGTATCTAAAATCTAAATTCAGGTTTTCTCCCTATTTCAATGATTTCGAGCTCATTATGATCTTCAAAAAGTTCCCCATTGATTAGGCCTTGGAATTATTACCCATAATTATCGGTAAAAGAAATTTGTGAATTATTCTTGAAAATATTAATCCTAAATAAAAATATCACAATAGAGGGAATATTTTTGAATATCCAACTTCTATGGACGGAGTTAAAGGGATGAAAGGAACAAATCTGAAAACGTGTATCTTGTAATCTTTGTAATGTTCTCCATTGAGGTAGTAGCCTCGAAAAAAATCGATTTCTTTTTACATTTTTCGCAAGATAAACATCTTAAGAATAACTGTAAAAGTGTCGGACCGAAATTTAAAATATTTTTCAAGTTATAGCCAAAAGAAGAGAGCAATTAACTGATGAGTTAATATTAAAAATGACTAATTAATACGGTTTAGCAATCACCAGAAACTGTAAATCTCTCGAAGAAATGAAGAGAGCTTTGCGAAACGATTGCTCTATGCACCACGCATAGCTATAATTTTTTAATAGAAAATCTGTTGTCAAAACTTTAAACGCGTTTTTCTTGAAACTACGTTTTCGAAACTTCGGGGAAGCACTGACTAAAAACTATTCAACCGATTTGGCTAAAAAATGTACCCGTTATTTTAGACAAACATAGCTAAGTACCTAACCTTTAAAACCTTCTGTTTTTTAATAATAAATGAATTTTTTTTAACAATTTATCAAAAAAAAATTCGATTTCGAAGACCTTTTTGTTCACAAGTCCGCCATATCATTTTTTTTTCTTAAAATATGCATATTATAGGTCAGAGCACTAGAATTAAGCCTACACAACAATAATCTCTTTGGATTTTTTATTTTACATGACTACGAAAGGCTGTGTGTTTCCCTGAAACAAGTCACCTTATTTTCGAGGACTCCACTTTGACGTTGAAAATCATAAACAAATGCACGTAAAATTAAGTAAACAAAAAATTTTGTGTACTCTTCAAGATACAAATAATAACATGTAAAAATTTCAAAATTCTCACATTTTATTTTATTATTTTAAAAAATTAATGAAAAAACGTCGAAATCACTGTCGTCACAGAGGGCTACTACCTTAATTGAGTCTTGGAATTGTTACGCATAATTATCGGTACACGAAATTTGTGGATTATTCTTGAGAAAACTAATCCCAAATCAAAAGATCACAACAGAGTAAATATTTTAGAAAATCCAGCTTCGCTATGGCCCGAGTAAAAGAGATGAAATGAACAAATCTGAAATCTCGTATCTAAAATCTAAATTAATCTCTTTTTCCCTATTTCAATAATTTTGAGCTCATTGTGATCTTTGTAAAATTCTCCATTAATTGGGCCTTGGAATTGTACGCATAATTATCGGTAAAAAAATTGTGTATTATTCTTAAAAAAACTAATCCTAAATAAAAATATCACAACACCGTAGACATTTTTGGAAATCCAAATTCTATGGACCAGGTAAAAGGGATGAATGGAACAAACCTGAAAACGTGGATCTAAAATCTAAAAACGTTTTCCGGTACCGGTGAAATGAACGAAGGAAAATAAGAGTATACATTTGCATAATTTAAGTAAAACCCTCTGGCAAAATGCTTCTTGTATTTGCAAAAAATAGAGGGGGGACGCGTAACGAGACCCTGCAATGAAACATGCTGTTGAGTATATAAGATCGAAGGATCAGAGCAGCTAAAAGATGGCTGTTGCATATCAGGAGCATGGTCAAAGAAGACATAGCAGATGCTGCTTCATATACAGGCTTACAAGCGGCTACATATCTGGCCTGTCCATTCCAAGAAGCGGTTAATTCGACTGTCATGTTATCTTGAGAAGGCCGAGAGTGCTTCCTGCTCCCAGTATTACGAGTTTTACGTGGCAAGCACCAACAAACCAGTCGCAATCTACATCGTGGCAACGCTCGTTGCAGAATCTTTTTATTCTCTCTCTCTCTCTCTCTCTCTCTCTCTCTCTCTCTCTTTCTCTCTTTCTCTCTCGTCCGAGCACACCCTGTCGTTTCGACCCTTTCAAGAAAATGCAACGATAAAAAAAGAAATTCCCTGCGTTAATGCGGTTTTCGACAGCAGAAAAAAAAGAAAGAAAATGACATGAACCGCGAGAATTCGCGCGACTTAAGTATGCCAGGTACGCCATTATGTTTTTCGCGGTTTATATTATTTATAGATTTGTATTTTCGATACAAGATTCGACGCTACTCAAATTTCAATCACAAAATCTATATATACTGCCGACCAAAAGTTTGGAAACACTATCCCCGATTCCAGGCCGCATAAAAAGTTTCACTGCTCTTTTAAAAATGGGGTTATTTCAATTCGACAAGCGGCGTTTCAAAGGGGACATATTCAGCTTCATTCCGCTTTTTTCAAAAAAAATTTCGATTTTTTTTTAACCCGGTACGCCCTTCGAAACATGGTCGTCTTTCGGCTTTTTTTGGCGTTGAAATTTTAGCGCACAACTCATGCAAATTTTTGTTTACTATTTTTCAGGTAAAAAACTTTTGGGGGGGAGTATAAGCTTCAGTTTCGTTTTTTAAAAAGTTTCATACGATTTTTTTTTTGCTAAAATATTCAATTTTTCGCAAAAAACGTCCATATCTATAAAATGTAGCGCAACTCTAAATCTACTGGGTTTTCGTGAAATAACTTAGAAGGTAAAAAGTTGTTAACAATTATTCTGGATTCAATGAAATTTTTCAGAACCTTTTTTTCAAAATTTTTTTTTCCAAAATTTGTCCTTTCAATGAAATTTTTTTTATCTTAAACAATCGGGTATTTTACCTCATTTATGCGGGTTTTCCGATGAAAAAGCTATGTGGATGATGTTTTTCGATGAAAAAGCCGTGTAGATGAGGTAAAAGACCCGGTTGTTTAAGATAAAAAAATATCTCGTTGACAGGAAAAATTTTCGAAAAAAAAAATTGAATAAAGTATTCTAAAAAAATTTCATTGAATCCAGAATGATTGGATTCAATTTTTGGACTGAAAAACATCATCTAGACAACTTTTTCATCGAAAAACCCGTGTATGTGAGGTAAGAGACCAGATTGTTCAAGATAAAAAAATATCTCGTTTACAGGAAAAACAAGAGAAATAAAATTTTGAAAAAAAAATCTGAAAAAATTTCATTGAATCCAGAGTGATCGGATGGAACTTTTTACCCTCTTAGTGATTTCACAAAAACTCAGTAGTTTCAGAGTTACACTTCATTTTGGGAAAAATATTTTTGGGAAAAAAAATCGTACAAAACTTTTGATAAAACAAAATTAAAGCTTACACTTTCCCCCACAAGTTTTTCATGCGAAAAACAGTTTTTAAAAAAATTCACGGTTCATGCGCCAACATTTCAACGCCAAAGAAAAAGCCGAAAAACGACCATGTTTCAAAGATCGTACCAGATTAAAAAAAAAATCGAAAAAAACTTTTGAAACAATCAAAATAAAGCTGAATATGTCCCCTTTGAAACGCCGCTCGTTGAATTGAAATATCTTCATTTTTAGAGGAGCAGTGAAACCTTACGTGAGGTCGCGGAATCGGGGTGAGCGTTTCCAAACTTTTGGCCGACAGTGTACCTATGATATATCTCAAAAATGAGATATTTTTTATTTCATAATTACAGCACCAACGAGTTTACGATGAACGACGTAGAAACAGACAGCCTAGAGGTTCTCCACGATGCTGACGGGTCTCGATACATACCTGAATATAGATTTCTTCTCATCATAAATTCCGTCCTGTATCCCAGAGTCGTTCGGTCCGATGGGTTTTACGGTTAATAGGCAGCTATTGATGGGGTAGTCAAATTTCAAATCTCCATAACCATGGTGACTCATAGGTGAATAAGGGAAATTGAAAATACGAAAGAGAAAACCCTGCTCTAGCTGCGAGAAAGCGATTTCATTTACTGCTGAATCTGGCACTTCTGACATGCGGGTGTTTTTTTTTTTTATTCACCGGCAGAAAAAATCGTAAAATAAAATTAGCAATTGGAGACACAGAGTTAATTGCGTTGACGAAGGTTGATTTTTTTTTTTTTCGTTGAACCAAAATATGGCATTTATTCGAACGATACTCAACGGATTCAACGTTGATCGAAAAAACGCTAATTAAAAAAAAAAAAATGAAATATTGAACTAAATTTTATTTTTATCCCCAATTTATAAGCAATGGAAAAAATCCCATTGAACAAGATGGGAATCTATCTATCTGTCGAGAGACCTCGTTTTCCGGCGATTCTTATTTTAAAAAAATAGTTTATCGGTACACTTCTGTACTTGTACTCAAATTTTGCTGTTACAGATACGCTACCGTGAATTTATGGCCCGCTTTTATGTACGACCAGATCAGATTCGCACTTGATAGCTTGTCGACACTTCTTCGTGAGATTGTACGTGCAAATCGGTGTACAATATCCCTCGTGCATCTTGAGAACGACTCGCGGGTTTTTTTTTTTTTACAACGCGAAAACGTGTCGAGCGCGATATCTCATCCACGATGGACAATTATTATGGCCAGACAAAAATAAAACTATAATAATATTATACAAGCCACGTGTCTTGGCTCCACTCTGACTGGGAATCAGAAACCGAAGAATCAAACCAGGGTTGACAGACCAAAAGGATGAACCTTTTTTTCCCACTGCTGATAATCAGCTTCCGCAATGTGAAACGCTGTCAGCTGACACGTCGTGTAAAGCAGAACGAAACCGAGCGATGTGAGACACTCAGAAATTTCTGGAAGAAAGTCAAAGTGCAACTTTGGGTACTTTGACTTTCATTGATTGTACGATTATCTTCGAAATCACGTTTTTCGTTACTTTCTTCTTGTGGATAACCAGAAAATTAAAAATTATGGGCCCACGATGACCCACATCCTCGAAATTTATTAAAGCGTTATTCTAGTCTAGAGACATACATTTTGTGCGTTTTTTCGGGCTCGAAAAAAAAAAAATTTTACCACTCTCTATTTACAAGATATTTACAGGGTTGCCAGTGTTTCACAGCAAAAATAGTAGAATAGTGACTTATTTTTCACAGAAATAGTGACACGATAGTGACTTTTTCATCCAAATAAGTTTGAAATTTCGTGATTTTGAGGTTCTTTAGAGTGGGGCTAAAATTGAGCAAAAATGTTTTTGATGAAAATTCATAAAAATTTTAAGTTTTTGAAAAAAAAATGGTCCAATTTTTTTTCGCATTTTGGTCAAAATTGAATCTGTCCACTAAAACAGGTGTAATTTTTGTTCTGCTTAAAATTTTAACTCTAGACTGCGCTTATTCTCTTCGTAATCGCTCAAAATCTTCAACCTTCACAATCCCGCTTTGTTTATCCGATTCTGATGATTTTTGGAAATTTGTCCCCTATTCTTAAACCGGCACCTCTATTTTAACAATTTCTGAGCTCTGAAATAGTAACAATAGTGAAAAAATTTCGAAAATAGCGACAATAGTGACTCACTGGCAGCTCTGCACATTTATTAATATTTTGTCAATAAACAAAAAAAATTCGAGACAAAAAAATTAAATAAGTTATAAGCTGGTAAAGTTGGGGCTAAAAAAAAGAGGTGTGCTGGCTGACACTATTGCAACCTTTCTAGTCATCCGATACAAAATTAAAAAAATGATTCTTAATTATTAAGAATGTCGTTATAGCCCCTACCTCAGAGAAAACGAAAAAAAAAATATATGGCGGCTGTCTGAACAAAAAAAGGCGTTTTTCGACTCTTTATTCATAGTTTTTAACTTTTTTACAATAGTAAAGAAAATAATTTTGATACAAGAGTGTTAGGGGCGATAATGAGTTATACATCGAAAATTGGTAAAAAATTTGAAGTAAATCGATTGAGTAGAACTTGAGATATCGTGTCAGTCATGAGGAGAAAAGTAGTTTTGAAAAAAACGTCTATAGTCCGATTTGCTGCGTCACTAAAATAGCAATCCCTCCGTAAATAATTGCAATTAAAAAAATTCCTTTTGAGGATATGTCCGTAAAGATCTGAACTTTAAGAATATGCAAAAAAATTGATCTTTTTTTAATTCTAGACCAGAATACTCCCTTAAGACATGACCGAATTTGACCCAGACATTGTTTGACAGAGGGAAAAAGTTGATACAAAAATATAAGGCATTTTTAAACAGAGCTTTATTGCAAAATTTGAATAATCGATAGTAAGTTAACTATTTGTTGATTCTGACTGAAATTTTTATATCGTGGAATACTTGCAAGTAATTAAACATTACTACTTAAAAACAATACAAAATCGATAATCTCGATTTTATACTGGATCATTATACAGGTGCAAGGAAATCCTCACGAGCTGATCACTCAGATTAACTACAACCCAACATTTGGGTTATTGCAGTTATTGCATTTATCCAATTATTCGTAACTTTAACCAAAACCTCGAAACCTCCCAAAAATTTTACGCGTTTTGCCTCTTCATGCATCTACTTGCTATAAATGCTAATAACGCCGAAATAAAAAGGAGTCGTCATGCTTTTCTTACAAGAAACCATGCTAAATCGGTCGCTATTGGATTCAAGCATAATCGAAGCGATAATACTGCTTGCATTTTTACACACATACTCTTCCATGCATTATTCGAAGCAAATGAAAAAATCAGCAGCCTTTCAATCGTAATATTGATCCTAAGATCAATCTCAAGATCCATCTCGAGACTTAAGACTGAAAATCAGAGCCTTCACACTTGTCACTCTTGATACTTACAATTATTGCGATCACCACCGAAGAGCTGATGGAATCGCAAAAAATCCGGTCGTCCGCCAAAGTGATTGCCCTTCGTGATCAAAACCTCTTTCAGAAGCGTGTAACTGCTCACGACGACACATTTGGCAACGCCAAGCTGAATCTCGTAAATATCGCCGTATTGACGAGACAGCCTTGTAAACGCGTCGAAGGGTCCTCCAGGTCCTCGAAGAAGATGAAGACTGCCGATCAGAGGAAACGGTCTCGGTCCTCGAAGTACCTTCTTTTCGCCCAAATTCTTCGATTTCATCCTATCATCGAGATCCCCGTTATTCGGTTTGTTCGCACGTTCCTTTCGTGGTTTTCGGCTGCCCTTGGAAACTTCGTCCCTGATCGATCGATCCTGTCCATCATTTTTCCTGTTACTCTTCACCAACGTTACTATCTTCGTGACAATCAAGAGAAACGTGACGCAAGTCAGTAGAACCCAAAATGCGAATGCAGCCATTATATTTCTGCTTCACCGATCACCTCGGCCAAACGTTTCAGGATTGATTTTAATGACTCTTTCGAAAGCTTATTTTCACAATCTCGTTGTATCGTTTAATTCTTCATCGTTTGCTCAAATCACAGTCTATTGAATCGAATCAATTATCGATACCTTACCAAAAAAAATTGTCCTCACTGTCTTGTTTGATCTTTAATCAAAATTTTTCGTGAAGCCCGGTATAAAAATATAAAAAAAACAATCAAACGCACATCACTCGATGATGATTCTTCCTTCCCCGCATGACACACTACGCGCTTAGCACAACTTCTCTTCTGATCAAGAGTGTTCTATAACGCAGTATTCGCGAAAGTACTTTTTCATTGGTTGACCGCAGCATGAATACCGTTAGAATACCTTGCTTGTATATCTCACTGTATCCTATATACCGTATGTATAAATGAATGTATCTACTGTAGAGAGGCATGTGCCTCCCTTGGTTCTCTCTTGGTTCCCTCTCTCCCTCTTCCTCTCTTTCTTTCTCCTGCACTTTTTATCAAACTGCACTTGAGAAAAGCACCTCGTGAACCAATTCAATCCTTCCTGGACAATTTCACTCCAATCTTTGAAAAATCCCGCTGTTGATTAATTATTCAATGATTTATCATCAACTGCATGCGCACTGTCTGCGTTGATGCGTTGGTCACTGTCCGGATCGAATCGACGACCCACTTGGATTTCTACAGGATTCAACGAATATGACCCATCCGTACTCCAACTTCTGCTCAAGCAATATCACAAAATTGATTGAAGAATCATCGATTGAAAAAAAAAAAAGAAAATCGATTCAACTCAATAAAACGGAGGTTTAATGCGGTTTTCACTTGTCAAGTGGCTTTGAGTTAATTTTTTAGATTTCTGAAACTATACCAACGTCTTTATAGATGGTTTTTATCAAGATATTTTTATGTGCATCTATCTCTATCTCGTCGACCGTTCGTTAGAAGGATTACCGCGAATCTGCGTTCCACTCTCGGTCGAAACGAAACGAGCGCTTAACTACGAAGACTGGATGCTGGAAAGATCCATGGGATCTTGGGTGTTGGAAATTAATAGGACAAGGAAAGAGAAACGGAGGAAGATGAAGGAGAAGAAGCGAGAGGAAGGAATAGAAAAAGAGAGAGAGAGAGAGAGAGAGAGAGGGTGGATGAGTGAGTGAGTGAGTGAGTGAGTGAGTGAGTGAATAAGTTACGAAGTCTCGCGAGTGAGTGCGAGGAGAAAAGTTGCGGGAACGGGACGACGATGAGGTGCGCGCTGCTTGGACTCCGATGTTCACCTCAGAAGTGTACGGTGTTAGATCCGCGCAGATGCACATGTGCATCGCGACCGCACGGTGAAAAATAGAGAGAGCGAGCTGTGGCGGGAGAGTACATTGGAAAATACATAAGAGGTGGAAATCGAGAGAAAAAGAGATCTAGGGTGAGAGTCATCGGAGTGGGAGAAACTGGAAAAACAGAGAGAGAGAGAGAGAGAGACCATACAAAAGTCAAGGATTCAAAACGTCAGTAAATTAGGCTGATTCAAAATTTATCAATAATTTTAACGAGAGACAAATATTGAGACAAATATTTACTTTCATTGGATAATTTATTTAAATTTATTTAAATAATAATAAATAATTTATTTTAATTTATTTAAATAAATTTTATATGTAACCCAAAATACATTCTTGAAATAGAATTTTTTGTCGAAAGTATATCTGATGAAATGCAAGTTTCATGCATTCAGCATATACTTTTTTCCATGGAAATATATCTTCAAATTTACGTATATATTTGTGGGTATATATTTTATTGTAATGTAAACAATGTAATTATTGTAAGGTAAGCAAATTAATAGTGTATAAATTATTAATTTGATTATATCATTTTTTTGCTTGAATTATGATGTATTTTTTTGCAGATAAATATTTATATTCATTGCTTTTCATTCACGCACTGAGAAAAAAAAAGGTGGAATGAACTAAATTGGAAGTCAAATACGTTGGAACTAATATTTAGTTGGTACAATTCAACATTCTTTTGCCTGAATAATATTTTGGTCAATCGAAGCGCAGAATTATTCAAGAAACTAATCATTTAGTTAGACCGAAGAAAATATTTATTTGAACGTATGTGACTTCCGATTTAGTTCATTCAAATTTTTTTTCTCAGTGTAGGTAAAATTCATTAGGTTCAATATAAAAAGGTAACTTGAATCTGTCAATATTCAATTGTGTTAAATATATTTTTTTTAATTTTGTCAACAAACTTCAAAAATAAAAAACGTCTGAAAAAATCTGCATAATTTTTTTTTTCAAAAAAATTCATTCAAAAATTGTCATTCTACAAAAATGACATCTGGATAGAGTAAGGGAAATAATATATGAAATTTGGAAACTGTAGCTTGATGAAAAGGGTACATGAATTTCCATGAACAGTTGAACAATGAAAACAGCATTTTTTTACCTTTATAAACACATGTACCAAGTATATTATATTTTCTAAAGGAGAACATGTATGTGTGCCAGTAGGTGAGCTTGAAAGAAAAAGGCAAGGGAAACGAATGGGAAATTGAAAGCTACAGCGAAATCTAGTGACAGTGCTCGTACAATGAATCGTGTAGCATATTTTCTTAATAATGATTATCCGCAGAAAAAAGCCTCTGCCCTTCATGGTCGAGAAATTTGACCATTCCACTTCTGTCTTGAAAATTTGTCATTTATGGACGATCTCAGAAAAAAATAAAGCACATTACAGCCCCAAACTATGTTTTTACATACTTCAACGTGTATCTTATAAATTAGATAATATTTAAATCTATTAGATTTAAAATTTGCTTTAAAAATACTCAAATCGTTCAATCTCACATCTCTAACTCTGAAGAATATGTTGATCACGTGATTTTGGCATTTTGAACCGGAAGCACTTTTTTCCACAGCCGATTGCAAAGATCCTTGTGATTGTATGACTGTAACCATCGTAAAAAGTAAAACAAAAGTAAAAAGAGAACGAAAGACTCGGAGCGACTAATTTCTTCCAATATACAAAAAAATGGCTGCTCTAAATAATTAGTGTTTCTTGTGAATAACAAAGTGCTACGACAATTGTTCCTCGAAAAGCCAGCACCAAAAAGTAAATACGTGATCAATTAATAATTGGAAGCCAAAAATTAAACCTCAAAATATACTGCCAAATTCATTGGGATGCTTAAAAAAATGTTTAAAAAACTTCAAATCAGCATTTTGAAAAATGGCCTGTGCTGAACCATTCATCCGATCTTGTTTTAATATTTTAATAGGGTTGGACCTATAAAGTGCTCATTTTTTTCATTGATATCACCCATAAATACTCATACACCTATTAAACATTACACAAGTGTCTTTTCAAGATATAACCAAATATCAAAACCGCGCGAAAACCGAAAAATCACTGAAACATTCACTTTACCTTATACAGTTTCACATAGCGCGTGCAATTTAATTGCGTGGAAAATAGAATTTATGGTCGACTTTTCTGGCTAATTATTAAAAAAATTAAATTAAATTATTATTTTTAAAAAAACTCTGCAGCATTTGCTTGCGCGCTCTTCAGCTCGTCGTACCGTATTATTTAACACCGGATCGTGAATACCGCATGAATATATTCCGGATACATCGGCGTAATATAATAAAAAACCTCAACACTGACTTGCGCACACTCGCGCGAAGGCACTGGAATTTCCAACGGACAAATTGTTAGAGAAAAGTAGACGCTTATTTATCGTTTCAATGTTTTATCTCGCTAATAACCGTGCTTTTATTATGCACCGGGTCGGAGAGATGTAAGAGCTTAGATTGGTGAGAGCGTAAAGTGCTACCTTGCTACTGAATGGTGGAGGCTTTCGCGAGACAGGGCTTCTTATAGTTGGAGGCTCGCCGAAGGTCCCACACACCGGGAGAGTTTTACACATGCGACAAAACACACCAACCGGGGCACTTTTTATTTTCATCGCCACAGATTTTTCATTTATTCGAGTTACGGTATCACGCCAAACCTCGCACATCTCCGGATTTTCGAAATTCTTGTTTCTTCTGATTTTGTGAATCTAGCATTCACTTCCGACCATTTTACTTTTTGTCGTAACTCAGGGATTTAACAACGAATAGTCATGAAAGATGTAAGCGCAATATTGAATGGTTTTCCGATTTTTCAAATTAAGTTACACTTTCATTTTCTAGAAATTCCATTTTTTGAAAAAAAAGCAATGCAGATATTTTTCTATTCTTTTTATGTTTGTTGACGAAAAAAAAAACAAATAATGTAAAAGATTTACGAAATGACTTCAAGTGCTGTCACAATGCTTATTCACAACATACTTGAAAAAAACTATAAATTTTAAGAGTAAAAAATTTAATAATTTTGTAGAGTATAAAACTTGCTGTTAAAAAAGCAATTCAAAATTTCATGAAGTTGTGAAGCTTTCTACAGATTTTTGCGAAATTTAATTGCAAATAATTTCAATCGCAAGATTAACTTTAACTTTGTGCAAAGTTCCTGGATGATACCTAAAAAATTACACGAATCTGGACGTTCAAGGAATTTTTTTAAAATTATAAATTGCATAAAATGTCTACTCTTCAATTTTGATCAAAATTAGTAACAGGGATTCTCCATCAGAAATATTCTTTCATAGAATCTAGCAATCACTTCCGGTCATTTTACTTTTTATCACAACTCAGAGGTTTAACAAATTATAGTCGTGAAAGATATAAGCACAGAATTCAATTCTCCTTGGATTAGTCATAGTTACAATTTCATTTTCTAGAAATGTCATTTTTTCGAAAAAAAATTATTCAAATTTGTTCATACATTTTTTATTTTTGAAGTTTGTTGACTAAAATTTAAAAAAACTACGTACAAGATTTGCGAAATTACTTCAAGTGCTATCACAATGTTTATTCACAACATACTTAAAAACAGCTATAATTTTGTAGAGGTAAAAACTTGGTATTGGAAAAGCAATTTGGAAATTCATAAAATTGTGAAAATTAATTGCAAACAACTTCAAGATTAATTTTGTTGAAAGTTTCTGGGCGATACCTAAAAATTACGCGAATCAGGACGTTCAGGGAATTTCTTTTTAATTCTAAATTACATAAAAGGTCTACCCTCCAATTTTGATTAAGGATGTTGAGTCTCTATGAAATCTTTTTTAATGTTAATTGTTCAATAAATAGCTTCTTAATCGTCGTAAAATTTTTACACGACCTCCTGAATACTTCATGTAAAAT
This sequence comes from Alloplasta piceator, assembly GCA_946863875.1. Taxonomy (NCBI): domain Eukaryota; kingdom Metazoa; phylum Arthropoda; class Insecta; order Hymenoptera; family Ichneumonidae; genus Alloplasta; species Alloplasta piceator. The sequence continues at coordinate 12,145,331 of OX333072.1, forward strand.
CATATTAAATTTTCAGAATTCTATCATCATTATTTCAACCTCCTTAAGGGTTGAAATGAAAAATGATGAGAAAATTTTGAAAATTTGGTATGTTTTTGTATGAAATATTTAAGAAGTCGTGTAAAAATTTCACGACGATCAGGAAGCTCGTTATTAAAATATTAACATTTTGTTAAGAACAATTTTTTAAACAAATTAAAAAAAATTATCAATAAACTTTGTTTCGTTTCCGTCGCTTTCAATATAGCGTCGATATTAAAAAATTGAGATGTCAAAAAAAAACTTATCGCAAAGTTATATCAGTTTCCATAAGACTACATTTAATTTAATTTAATTTGTTAATGTTACTTGTTCGATAACGAGCTTCCTAATCGTCGTGAAATTTTTACACGACCTCTTAAATAATTCATTCAAAAACATACCAAATTTTCAGAATTTTCTCATCATTTGCGATTTGGGACTCAACATCCTTAAAATCAGTAACAGGAAATCTTCATCAGAAATATTCTTCTGTAGAGATATTATTGGTGGACCCAAGCACGCACACATACACAGATCCAACAAAGCGTCTTTTTTGAGGAAGCAATATACGATGTTCCAACAGGGCAAATTGCTGTGAAACTGGATGAGTGGGAAGAATATTGGAAGAAAAGAAATGAAGAATGAAAAACAAAGCCATGGTAAGGGATATAGTAAAAAAACACATGAAAGGGATTGAGAAAGTTGGTAGACATAAAAAGATAGAAAGAGAAAATACATGAAATAAATATTATCCCTTTTATAATGAATGGGGGAGATGCTCGATTAAAATACCCCGCGGGGTGCTAGTGCTAGAAGAGTGTCGCGTCGATCCGCAAAAGGAATAAGAATGAAAAGGGTGCGGTTGCAACGAGAAAAACGATGATTCTGCATGTATATGGGGCATTCTCCGGTATTCCAGCAACATTTTTCGTAGCCCCTCAAAAATTTTTCAAACCATTAGCAGTTTATTACACTACTTGTGAAGACTCTTTGGAAATTATTTTAAATTATTCGTAATCCAACTGTCTCTCAAATTAGTAATCAATTCTCGTCAAATTAATAAAATCTTTAATCTCGAAGATCGTTCTTTTAATTTAAAAAAAACGTAGAGTACGACAATTCCCTCAGATTTTCAGATTTTAAAAATTACAGAAAGAAAAGAATCTCCTTTCTGTATATTTTTACATAGTCATTGTAAAACATTTTTTTCAAAAATATTTCGAAAAACGTTTTCACGAGAACAAGATAAAACAATGGCCAATATATCACTGAATTTTGTTTCCGCAGCTTAAATTCTTCGAGGTAAACAAATTTGCAAAAAAAACTACAAAATGGATGAATTGAAAAATATGAAACAATTCACGAAAAAAATCGATCCACGTGATTAAACTGGTCTCATTTTAAATTCTAAAATTACTGAAAGGTTGACGAAAAAAAAGTCTGGTATTTCGGAGAATGTCCCATATATAGTTCGCTCCTAGTAATGGTACAATATATCCTGAGACAACATCAAGATTGAACGAGGGTGAGGCTGAGATGTAAAATGCAGACGGTAGTGCAGTAAAGTCGAAGAAGAGATTTAAAAAAAAAAAAAGAAAGAAAAGAAAAAGGAACGCAAAGAAAGGAGGATGATGAAGATGAAGATGATGCGATGCCTGGAGGCGTGTTCAAGACCTAGCTAATGATTCTGGTGCGGTAAGACTAGCTCACGAGGTCATGGTTCCTTCTGGTCTTTTCCATAATCGGAAACCTGTTGGGGCCCTCCGTATATGAGCGGTCTCCCTCCCGCAGGTATACCATCGCGTGTGTGTGTTAAACGATTAGAAAATCACTATGTCGGGGAAAAAGAGGCGAAAAAAAGGATCCCTCATATGCATAATACATATATGTATGTTACGTGTATGCGCGCCCTTTTTAAACATGAGCAATCCAGCCCTCACTTTGAGTGATCAAAAAGAAGGTCCCCTATTTTCGACACTTCGATACCTTCGAGGGCATAAATCATCCACAATATTCCTGCATACATCATTCCTGCAATGTTGCATGACAACAATGTAATATTGCAAAAAACATGCTGCAATCTTGCTGCAATGTCGCTATGTCCGACGATTAAAATATTGCTGCAATGTTCCGCAATATTCCAGAAATATTGCATCCAATCAATATGCAATATTCCAGCAATATAACTCGTATTACATATTTAATATTTCAGGAATATTATCTACAATGGAAACTTTATCATCTGAATTATTGCATAAAGTAAAAATATGTAGTTTTAAGTCCATAGGACTGCGCGACCACAGAACGCGGGTAAATATTCCAACAATTGATTGTTAATTGATGACCCCGATGCTGGTAATACACCGGACCTTTATCGGTGCTCGGTGGCTCTCTCGCCAGCGCGAGAGCGCCGACCGAACGCCGCCACCTAACGGATCTCAGGCGAAGTGCCGAGAACGTGGATATTTTACGATTAAGAATCATTCAGAAACAAAATATATGTTGGTTTCATGGCTTTTTTTATAATAAGCATTTTTTCAATAGGGATATCACGATGTCTTAATATTATTAATATCACATGTCTTATTAATGTCAAAAGCACAACAAAATTTTGAAAATAAATATGAAAAAAGAAAAAGAAAATGACTCGAAATCAATCGTTATTGATATTTATTATGAGGAATAAATGAATAGATCTTTTTCAATGGATCTTTTTCATATTTATTACGCTCGTGTAATTGTAAAATTTGAAGTTCGATCTCACCAATATTGCTGCAATTGACTTGCAACGTTTCAACAAAATATTGCAGGTATGTTGCTTAGGAACATTCCCGAAACATTGCTGAGAAGTTTTAGTGCAATGTTGCGTAGCAATGTTGCCACAAAATATCTGCAATATATCATTGCACGTGCAATATGACAACATTGCTGCAACATTACAACAATGTTATGCGCTGTAGGGACAATGACAAACATTTCAGGGGCAAATTCCAATTTTATCAGCCAGCAGCAAATTACCGGTGAGAGAACGTTCCCTGATTTCGAATCAGCATGACTTGACTTAACGTATCTCTAAAACTATCTTAATGCACCTTTAAAACCGTGAGACAGCGAAAAAAAAATGAACGGCTCCTTAAGAGTTTCGATGGAGGATAAACTTCTGGAATAAACTTCCTGGATGTGAAGATGAGAAAATTTGGGGATAAAGTGAGGAGCGATTACGCAACCGGGATTGATGGAGAGAGGAAGAGGGAAAAAAATGAGAAAGCGTTACGGGAATAAATATAGAGGGAGAAAAAAGTGAAGAAAGAGGAGGAGACGTTGAGAACGGTGAGCGACAGAGAGAAAGAGGGATCGAAAATGTGGCAAAAAGAAGGAACAAGAGCCAACGGGAGAGTAGAAGGAGGAAGCAAAGGAGGAGAAGCAGAAACCAGCCTAACATAATATTTTTTTTCGCATTAAATTTCATGTCAGCAGAAGCAAAGAGCATTCTACCATTCTACACAGACGAGCCGTTTCTTCTTCAATCAACTCTACACCTCTCTGCCTCCAACACCTCATCAATAGTGTTTCAAATGGTGAGTTCATTTCTTCAATAATTCGTATCGCTTATTGCATCATTATTCTGCCTCTCTTTCCAAACGTTTTGCAATCCTTGCTCTCGCGACTTTTAATACGAAAACATTAACAAACATGAATCTGAGTCATTCCATGTCAAATTGACCAAGAGTTGGTATCGACTCCTTTAAATTTGACAATTTCTTAAATCTTTCAAGTTTATTTTTTTAATATCTCGAAAACTATTATAGTTACGAAAAAATCATTCTGGGTTCGTTTTGAAGTGTACACTGCTGGCTACAAAAAAAAATTGTGAAATTTTTTTTTTTTTAATGATGAATTTGGAGAATTTTGAATTTACATAAATCGTAAAAATCCACGATCAACATTAAATTTTTGGTTCATTTTTTTTATATAAAACCTTGTACCCATCTTAAAAGTTTCTGAAATTTTCAGAAAGGAGTTTTTTTTTCAAAGATGTGAATTTTTGAATTTTTAAAAATCGTGCAAATCCACGTTCAACATTAAATTTTTGGTTCCATTTATTTATATAATATCTTGTACTGATCTTAAAAGATCCTGGAATTTTCAGAATGGTACTTTTTTTCAAAAATATGAATTTTTTAATTTTGGTAAAAAAAAATTTGTTTACCTCTAAGTTAAGTAAAGTTGAGCAGTCATTTAATTCTGTAATTTTGAGCAGTCAAAATGTCAATTAACGACATAAGAATGTAAAAACAGCAACATAATTGAATTTGCATTTTTATTTATAAATAAAAAAGCAAATTCAAATTATGTTTCTGTATTTTACATTCTTATGTCATTAATTGAAATTCTTACTGCTCAAAATTGAAAAACTATATGATTATTCAACTTTACTTAACTGAGAGGTAAACAATTTTTTTATTTTATTCATATTTTTGAAACAAAAAAACACCATCTTGAAAATTTCAGGATCTTTTAAGATCAGCACAAGGTGTTATATTTAAAAAACATTAACCAAAAATTTAATGATAATCGTGGGTTCCCACGATTTTAAAAAATTCGAAAATTCATATTTTTGAAAAAACAAAAAACACCTTCCTGAAAATTTCCGGATCTTTGAAGATCAGTATAAGATCAGTACAAGGTATTATATTAAAAAAATTAAAAAAAAAATGTAATGTTGATCGTGGATTAGCACGATTTTAAGAAATTTGAAATTCTCCAAATTCATCATTTTTCAAATTTTTTTTTCGGAACATTTTTTTTTTCGTAGCCACAAGTATATTCTTCAAGATGAACCCAGAACAATTTTTTCGTAACTATAATAGTTTTCGAAATATTTAAAAAATTCACTTGAATGATTTCAAAAATTATGAAATTTTGAAACTTGCATAACTTTCGAAAAAAAAAATTTTAATTTTTTTCTTTTGGTAGAACTTCGTTTTATTGAAAACGAAAACTTCTGACCAAATTTCATCGAAATTAAAAAGGGTCGTTTCCAACTCTTGGTCGATTTGACATGAAATGACCCATCTATTATCAGGGCTATTGAAAATTTGTGGAAAATCTACAATTTCCCCGCTCAGTCTTTATGGAAAAGCTTTTTACAAATGTTCAAATTTACCCTTTTTATCAAATAATCATTGTTTTCGATTTCATCGCACTGACTAGAATTAACGAATACACATGCTTACACGTGCTGGGACTTCGAAATTATTGGTAAACGTTTTTTTTCGCCGACTTAAGGTGCTGGCTTTGATTCGAAACTTGGAAACACGACAGTGTTGACTCGGTATCCATATGTATATGCATGTACGTATCGGATTTAAAATGCAAGTGCAGCGAATATAAAGGTGCTCATTGCAAGCACACACGTTATTTATATTCCGTCTATAATCGTGCAGCTCGTAATCAGATGCTCTCCGTACCTCAAGGAACGAAATACCCTACATAGATCATATTTCAATGTAATGACTGGCTCCGACGAACATAGTAGTGAAATGCCGAAAAAGTCAATAAATTACAATAGTTTTTTTGATCATCAAACCTTTTGTTCATTTCTTTATTTATGTATTTATTTATTTATTTATTTATTTATTTATTTATTGCTTCTGGGTGCTTCCGAGTCCTCCAAGAAATCAATAAAAAAATAGTTTTTCGACACAGTCAAATCAACGCCGAATCAAAATATTAAAAACATGAAATTCTAATGTTTATCATAAAAATTGGAGAAGTCTATTTGTTTGGTTTTTTTTCTGCTCTTCCATCATGTTTAAATGAGACAATAAATAATTAAGTTTAATGAATCTTCCATGATGCGCGATAATAATTTGATAAATTTGATAAATCTTTGATGTGATTCAACATTTTTAATAAGCAGTTTGAATATTTGAAAAAAATGCAGTAATAATATTTTATTAGAAAATTGAAAGAGTTTCTTTGGCGAAAAAGACTTGATACAAAACTTGGGCGGCGGTTCAATGTTAACCAGTATGACTAAATAAAGGTTAAATACGATGAGGGGAAATTAAAATTTCAAAAAGCCTCAAAAATTTCGATCACCGGTCTAAAATCATTCTATTGGTTTTCAATATACGGCGATTGCGTCAAAAAAAAGAAACGCCGACATACGTATATTCGTCGACGCATACACGTTCATATAATACATACACTGCTGTCCAAAAGTTTGAAAACACTCGCCCCGATATCGCACCGCACAAAAAGTTTCACTGCTCTTCCAAAAATTCATATATTTCAATTCAACAAGCGGCATTTTAAAAGAGGCATGTTTAACTTCATTTCGCTTTTTCCAAAAAGAATTTTCGATTTTTTTTTTAACCTGGTACGTCTTTTGAAATATGGTCGTGTTTTGGCTTTTTTTTAGCGTTGAAATTTTGGCGCACGAGCTATGAAAAATTTTGTTAATTATCTTTCGCGTGACAAACTTGTGGGGGAGAGTATAAGCTTCAACTTCATTTTTTTAAAAGTTTCGTACGATTTTTTTTCGCAAAAATATTCCATTTTTCGCAAAAACCTACCATATTTATAAAATGTAGCGTAACTCAAAAACTACTGGGTTTTCGTAAAATCACTAAGTGGGTAAAAAGATATAAACGGTTATTCTGGATTCAATCAAATTTTTTCAGAATTTCTTTTCAACATTTTTTTTCGAAAAATTTTTCTCTCAGGATCTACCTCATCTTCACAGGTTTTTCGATGAAAAAGCCATGTAGATAAGATTTTTCGATTAACAAGCCGTGTACATGAGGTAAGAGACCCTATTGATAAAAATAAACAAATATCTCGTTGGCAAAAAAAATTGAAAGAAAAAAAATAAAAATAAAAAAAATCTAAAAAAAACTGCATGGACCAAAAATGATTGTATGCAACTTTTTACCATCTCACTGATTTCACGAAAACCCAGTAGTTTTGGATTTATGCTACATTTTATAAATATGGTCGTTTTTTACGAAAAATTGAATATTTTTGCGAAAAAAAATCGTACAAAACTTTTTAAAAAACGAAATTGAACCTTATACTCTACCCCACAAGATTTTCACACGAAAAATCGTTAAATAAAATTTTCATTGATCGTGCACCAAAATTTTAACGCCAAAAAAAGTCAAAAAACGACCATGTTTCAAAGGGCGTACCGGGTTAAGAAAAAATCGAAACAAATTTATTGGAAAAGCTAAATGAAGCTGAATGTACCTCCTTTGAAACGCGGCTTGTTGAATTGAAATATCTTTATTTTTTAAAGAGCAGTGAAACTTTTTGTGCGGCGCGGAGTCGCGGCGAGTGTTTCCAAACTTTTGGAGGGCAGTGTACGTATAAATAGACGATGCGTATCGATTGTTCATAATAACGGTGTATAGTCTCTAGTAAACGTGCCGTTTAATTCAAACACGAAATAAGCACGTACGTAAGAACTCGATCACACTTTTTTCCCTTGCGAAAAAAAAAGAATTCTCAACTAGTTCCATTTTCGCTGACCGTGCGATAAGTAAAGCTGCGTGCACGAGAAGCGAAAAAGAAAGAGAAACAAACGGTCAAGTTCGATGGTACAAGTGTAAAACACAATCTGATTAATCGTCAGAATTTTCTTCGTATCTTCCCAGTCTTCTCACCGACGATCGTCGAAATATTCGTGTAAATAAGGTTCACAATCGCAGGTGATTTTTTTCTCCTTTTTGCTCGATCATTTACAATTTCTCAATGTCACTTCATTTTCGGGAATAATTGTCGAAACCCTCCTACTTTCGATCGTGGGCATTTCGATCATTTTAATCAGCGAACCATTATCCCTCGACAAAAGTATCATGAAAATCAAGAGTTCAAATAAATCGCACTGACAATGAGGTTGATCCATCGATTTATTGAAATATTCTCCGGAGCAAACCGAAAACGTTTACGACGAAATGGCAATGACCCTTTCGGAATCGTCATCGTTTGGCACTCAAATTTTACATGCTAATCTCGTACTCGTGAAACCCACGTCATCGAAAACACGAACCTCACGGATTACACACCGAATACGCATCTACTTTATTCGATAGATCTATAGATCACTTTACCGTAGGGTGATGCCCATGACACTTGAAGGGAGAAAGTTCAATTGCAATTTTATTCGAATCCACCGCGTTTTACTCAATTATCGAAAAAAAAACCTTGCAATATCACAGTAAGTCAAACAAGAAAATGAATTATATCTTTGCCAATAACAAACGGGACATGAAGACATCAATTTTGGGATAATTGTGAGGGAGCACTAATGGCAGTGTTGTGACCAATGTTGATAACAATTTTTTGTAGTGGTTATGATAAACTATGTCTCATTTACTTTTTGACATCCATCAAAAATTATTAAGGCATGTTGGTACACAAAAGCTGAATAAAAATTGACAGTGTCGTTTCAGGGTGTCACGCAGTGTTATGATAAGTATTGTACCACTCTTTTACCGTCCGTGTGCAGTAATGTTTTAAGGCTGTGACATCACAAAGCTTACGGTCGAAGAAAGTAGCTTTAGTTGTAATATGGTCGGCTTTTAACCAACACGCTACTGCACCGAGAAAAAGGTTTGGTAATGTGAAAGAAATTTGGCTTGAATCAACTAAACCCGATGGTTACGGGTGGCGAACGAAATGTGTAATTCAGTTAACTCAAAACGTGTATCAAAATGGAAACAAAAATTGCATTCCCATGAATACACATATCCTTGACCCAACAGAGTAGAGAATCCGTTCAATTGAAAATTACATTGTTTTGATTCTATATTTGGTAAAATGCACTCACTATGCGATTGCATAACCAAAAGGTTTAGTTGAAAGAATAGTTTATATTTTCTATGCAATCCAGATGTTGTTCACCGGAAAAAAAATGCACTCAATATAAAGCTAGAAACTTTCAATTGAATTAACAAAACATTTGATGACATGCAATTTTTGTTTAAGCTACAAGGGCTTTTACTTAACTAATTAATCGTGAGATTAAACAGTTAAGTGAAAATTTAACTTATTTATCCTTGCGCCCATAAAGAGCACGAGCGCCACCAAAGTGCAATGGTGATCTTATTCAAATATTTAGTCTTTAGTCCATAGAACTGCGCGACTACAGAGCGCGGGTAATGTTCCATCAATTTAAAGTTAATCGAGGACTCCGATGTTGGTAATACACTGGTACTTATCGGTGCTCGGTTGCTGTCTCGCTTGCGCGAGGGCGCGCGCCGAACGTCGCCACCTAACGGATCTCGGGTGAAGTGCCGAGAACGTGGTAGTTACTATACGTACTGTCGACTAAATGTGTTGTGGCTGCATTGAAATATTTAGTCAAATTTATCAAACAATTTGATCGACTTGAAAGCATTTACTATTCTTTTTAACTGGATGAATAGCTCAAATTAAAATTAGATTTTGTTGATGAGACGAAACATGCAGTTAAAACAATTTTATTTACTTCCAGTAAATGACTAAATATTCGATTGAATGAGAAAACAAGTTGTTGAATCAATCTCGTTTGAAATCATTTTGATCCAACGTTGTAATTGCGGTGAATGCAGTACACATTCGAAACAACGACATCAGTTTTATTATTTCAATAACGGGGTAATCGAATCAAATATGTGACGATTGATTCAAACGAATTTTCCGTGATCGCAGCTGGGTAGTTGATATTACTAAACCTTTTTTCGGTGTGTGAGTGCGTTCCCAAATTAGGGTACGATTAAATTTTTTTTAATTACAACGAATATGCTTTCAATTATTTTCCCAATGGAGAACGTTCCAGCATGTTTCTGAAGTAATTGTCAACGTCTCTTGGTAGTATTCAATGTACGCCTTGTTTCTGAGGGTTCAACAGGAGGGTTGGTAAGATCCGTTTTTTGAGAAGGTTCTTTTAACGAAGTCGGCCTGGCAATTGATTGTAAATTAAAGCATTGAAGAGAATTAAGGGGGAAAAAAATTGCGACTCTACCGAGTCTTGATCCGATTTATGGGGAGGGGGGAAATCGACCCTTTCGTTCGACGTCATGAGAAATGTATACATACTCTGCGTAAGTGTATAACCAAGACTGGTGTTACTCGTTTGGTCGAGGCAAGAGCGTAATACGCGGAGTGTAAGTAAAGCGTTCCATACCTATAAGGAAGAGTCAGTCAAGTTCAGGGACTTCCAGTTTCTCACAGCCGGTCGATGGTGCGTGCCGTGGCTGCCTCGGCAGCTCGTGCGAGTCCCAGCACCTTGAGTGGAATACTCAAGGTGCTGGGACTCGATACATAGAGAGTCGGAGCAAGTGAAAGAGGAAAGAGAGAAAGAAGGAAAAATCGGGGGATGTTTATCGATGGAAAATTGTATAAACAACACGGAAAAATGACTTATAATTGGTCTAACCAAACGGTTACAGTGAGCGCCAGAAGAGAAATTGGTTGGATCAACTAGATAGTTAGTTGAATCAACTAGATTATTAGTTACCACAACTAAGTCAACTAAATAACTAGTTGATTCAACCGACTATCTAATTGATCCAACCAGGGTTGGAAATAATGCATTACTTTTTTTTAATGCATTTACATTTTCAATAACCATTAACCCTTATTGATTAATTATTTCCATTAACCATTTAATGTTAATGGTTAATGGAAGTTATTTCCATTAACCATTAATATATAAGAGTTAATGTTTAATGAAAATGATCTTCATTAACCATTTAATCTTAATAGTTAATGAAAATAATTTCCATTAGCCATTAAAAAAGTAATGATTACACGGAAAAACGACATAGTTGGTTCAACAAAACAGCTTAGTGCTCTAAGCGCCAGACGAAAAATGGGTTGGATCAACCAGATAGTTGGTTGGTTGACCCAAGTCGTTTAAACGACTTAGTTGTGGTAACTAAGAAATAAGGTTGGTTAGTTGACCCAACCAACTATCTAGTTCATCCAACCAGTTTCTCGTCTGGCGCTCAGAGCACTAAGCTGTTTGGTTGAACCAACTCAGTCGTTTTTTTCCGTGTAATGCATTACTTTTTCATTAAAAATTTCGGCATCCTGGATCCAATCTATTTATCTTCTGGCGCTCAGAGCACTGAATGTTTGGTTGGACCAACTAAGCCGTTTTTTCCGTGAAGGAGATTCCGTAAATCCATCCATCGTCGATCTGAATTCTCCACCACAATTGATGTGACGAAGAAACGCAACAATCCATTGCACTTAACCCTTTGGCCTTTGGGGAACATTGACGACATGTGGCGTCAAAAATTGTCACGTCTCTGTGGACACCGAGGCCATATGGCTCCACATCGTTTATTTAACGATTGAGCGGACCAATTTGCATAACGATTCATACCCCATTTTCCAGTTGCCATGAATATGCAGCAGCTATTTTTTCTTGTTGGCAAAGACACAAAAGGCCTTGCGGTCGAAGGGGTGAAATTTACTGCGGTACAGTAAAATTAATTAAAAAAATTAGTTGCATTAATCAATTTAAATTAGAAACTAGGTAAAATCGATTGGAATTCATAGCTACTTGAAATGGAGTGAGAGACTAATGGGCGCAAGATAAATAGCTACAATTTCTGGAATTATTGTTTTCAAAACGTCTTCGAAATTCTGAAAAAAAAATACAAAATCAACAGACACTCGTCTATTTGCTTCGATTCAAGAACTCGAGCTTCTCCGAGAGCTTTTTTACAGTTTTTGTTACCAATTCGCTGTGTTAGGCATTAGCTTCTCGTGAACCAAATTGAATCGATAACAAAAACCTGAAACCATTTTTCTCAGAAACAATAGATCAAAACGAAAAATAGATTCATCAGAAGATAATGGTCTGTTACATTATCTTAACTCTCACAGTAACCACATTCTTTTTGATGCACAACTTTAATCAATTGATTATGCAAATATGCTATGTACTAATTTTGAATTGACGCGGTTCAGGACTGAGGTATGAAAACTTGTCAAATTTTCCAAAAAAACTTTGGTAGATATCAAGGGAAAAGTTTTTTCATAAAGCGCTTTAGATGCTTTAGACACTTTAGATGAAAAATCGAACAAATTATAAATTTGTCCATAGATTTCTCATTAATTAATCCTTCCTCTGAGTTTTCCTCATCAGAAGTAATCAACAAACTCTCTCGTAAAGGAGGCTCAGCGGAGAATGGAAGAAACGAGGAAGATACAGACAAATTTCTAAATTTGACGTTCTTCAATTTAACAAATTGTCAATTTACAAAATAGCACATATAACAGGACCAGTATGAGCTTTTTTGCGTACACTTTTTCATAGCTATTTTTCTAAATCTTATTTCGCATTATCTTCACACTTTGAACTCACCTATCTCTATCCGGTATTATCAAGACGCGCCGGACTCTGATAACTTATAACTTCGAGTACTCTCATCAAGATCTCGTCCTAAAGTTCTCGGTACTCGGTAGCCAGGTTTTCTCTGGGACACAAGTGTTCATCTTTCCTCGGGGGAATCTCTGTGTAATAAAGCGGGAGAGGTCCCTCTCTCTCTCTCTCTCTCTCTCTCAAGATGGGACCACAAGTGGGCATTACGAATGGGGAAGGGGAAGATAGAGAACGAAGACGGGACGAGCCTCTGAGGAAAGTTGGAAGGGATATATCGCTCGATAGGGTGAGGATCGTGAGTTATATATAGTCCAACCCCGTTTATACGTGAGACAGGCAAAGAGCGGTCCAGTTAAAGTTCTTGAAGAGCGAGAGCGAAAGGGAAGATGGAAAAATAAAATGACGTCGCCGGAGTAGCTTTTTCGATAAGGACAGGCAGAAAAAGAGCAAGAGGGAGAAAGCAATAAGGGAGAGGAAGAGGGAGAGAGAGAGAGAGAGAGAGAGAGAGAGAGAGGCAACAAAAAGGAGATAAAAAAGAAGAATAAATTAAATTGATGAGCGTCTGGCGCAGCTGCGCTACCAAAAACGCATTGGCCCTCTGCATCTCTTCGGTGTCTTGCACACCTTGCCCTTGCCCTTGCTCGGATGAGACAAGATGATATATATAAACCCTCTCACGTGTGTTACTGTCGCCGTCTCGTTCTCTTCTCTTCGTTTTCTCCTTCCTTCTGTTTCGTGGTTATTCCTTCTTTTTTTTCTTCACCTCATCTTCGATGTGTATATATAACCATGGCAATTGTATACATATATATAAATGTACATAAATAGGGGAGGCTGGGGCAGGACGGCCCCCTTGAGCCGGTTAACATTTTGTTGTGGCTTTCAACCATAAAATCAGTTTACTTTTGTTCTATCTTTAACTAATTCACCGACATTTTGCCAAAACTCAAAAAAAAATTATGGGGCATGATGGCCCCCCTTTAAAAAAATGATTAATTTTTTTTTTCAACACGAAAGAATTTTTTAAAAAATTGTCTGTAAGTTGAAAATAATGATTGCCACTGTCTTTATTGTAATGGACTTTACTCGAATCTAAGGAATATTTAAAAAAAAGGAAAAAAAGGAGAAAGATATACTTGTGATTATTGTGAAAAGTAATTTATTACATTCTTCTCGTAATTTAATGTTTTATCTAAAAAATTTATTTTTGTTACGTTTTTAAACAATTTTCATAAATCATAATTAATGTTATTATTCATTTCTTCAACATAGAAAAAAAAATTGATTAATTAAAAATTCGTTGAATAATAAATGACTTCTATATTTTTCAACTATTATTTTTTTGAACACAAAAAAATTTTGTTTTAATTTCTTAGATAAAAGTTCATTTTGTTTTCTTCAGAAAATTTTTCAATTTTGTTAAAAATAAATTTTTTTTACGGTTCATTTTACCCCAGATGTAGTGCACCGGCCTAAAAATGGATGAATACATCAACATCATAATTTGAAGAAAAAAAAATCTGACCTAATTTTTTATGATGGTCCATTATGCACCAGTTATCGCGGATCGGCCTAAAAATGAGTCAACACATGAAATTTATGATAATTTGACGAAAAACCAAAATTTTTTTTTTTTACCAATTTTTGAAGGGGGCCCTTGTGCCCCAGGGGGGCCGTATTGCCCCACCCACTTCTATATTCTATATATATAACGCTCGATCGCATTTCGCGGTGCAAAAATGCTCTCTCCAGAAAGTGTACACGCGTGGTTTCAAAAAAAAAAAAGAAGCGTCGGTTACCTCGTGCTTACGTATTCGTCTTACGTATTTTGAATTACAAGTACGGAGATAAAGATGGCGAGAAAAGAGTATTTGCGAACCACGAGGATGAAATCGAAAAAAATCTTGATGTATGTATATAATAGGGTGCCTCGAAATTACACTTTATTCTCAAATTTTTCTGCTCATGGATATTGCATTTATTGTATTATATTATTATATTTCTGCAACTCCGGCCACGATGGTAAAATTACAAAAATAGGCTGCTTAAGGGAGGAAAGCGAATTAGGGTTTGAGAGCGAAACTATTTTTTTGGGAATTTCTTTAGAGAGCGTTAATGGATAAAACTTTTTTGGCAGTTTGTTAAATGTCCAGAGATGCAAATTTGAAAAAATGTTCATTAGATATAATATGAAAAACCGGTGGAAGGTTTCCAGGTTGCGATGCTTGTCCGAAACAAAAAATTTAAAAGAATTATTTTTCAGTATATGGATGTTATCTTTTGGTGCACCTGAAAAATATTTCAGAAATTGAAAATTGAAGTAGTGGCGAAGCGTTGAACAAAAATGAGCGATTTTCCTATTTTTTTACTCGCTTATGTAATATTAATGGCGTTAACTATTTTTTCTGTTCTATTTTGTAAGTATATCTCGAAGAGATTTTAATTACCTACAAATTATTCAAAAAATCGTTACGTTTTTTGCTGTATCCAAACCACCAGTTTTGAAAAAGTAGTTTTGAGAAGAACGCGTTTAAAGTTTTTGAGATTTATTCTGCAGAAGTGTTACTATCGCTTATAAGCACACAAAAAAATAAGCCCGAAAAACAAAACAATTTTTTCACACGGTAATTCGATTTTCTTTTTTAAGGTATGTCTTGAGGTTGAGTCAAGTCCATCGAGCACTGAGATTCCGAAACTTTTTTGTTCACGTTTTGAAGAAAAATTAGTTATTGCAATTATTTTACACGAAAATAACTCTGTTAACATGAGCCCGTTTCTTTTAGTTCAATATTTGTAATCATAGGACAAATCAAATGATAGCGATTTTCACGTTCTTTTTAGGTAGATATTAACGTAAATATAAGCATGAAAACAGGTCAAAATGATCGAAAAATATAAAGTTTACCAAACAAGAAATGCGAATGTATATTGAATTTTCAAAACGCACATTTACTGCCGCGAGAAAAATCTTTTTTTTTATTTCCAGCTTTAAAAAATCGCAGTTTATCTCAAAATATTGGGTCTCATGAAATTTAGGGCGATTTGTGAGAAATCGGTTATCGGCATTTGGAGGGAAATAATAATTTTTCTATCGAACGGATGGAATATTGAATGGTAGCGTTTGACAGCTTATTTAGTTTGCATTAAGCTGTTTGTTTTTTAATTTATTCATAGAGTAATCTATGGAGAAATAAAATGAGCTTTTACTCGCACCAAGCAAACTATAATTACAAATGTAACTTCACAAAAAAAGATGTGAAATACTCGACGTCTTGAGAGAGTCAGAGAGAAAAGAGAAGGAACATTTACGAAAGTCTTTCTGATTGATGCTTCTCTCATGCGTTTTGATTATTTCTATGAGATAATACGAAATATTTCAGGGAATCGATTCAACGCGTATTTTCAGCATTCATAAATTGCAACCATAATCAGGTATTCAGATTTTTTTTATTCAGGAAGGGTTAGAAGAAATTGACACATGTGCAAAAAATAACAGTTATGAAAATAATGCATTTTAGAAAAAAAATAGAGAATTTATTTATTTATTTATTTTATAAAATGTCTAGGATAGATTTGAGAATTTTCAAAAAATATTTTATTCATGAGAATCGCGTTCCTTCAATAAGGAGACATAATTGATGAGGAAAAGCGAAAGATTTTATCGATACGCCAAAACATTAGTGACGTGAAAAGTCTCGATTTATCTTGATGAGTGGAATTTTCTGAAATGACTCTCGGAAATGTTCGACCATAATTTCCAAAATCCTTCGCACAATAATCCTGCGGATATTCCCTCGATATCCCGATTATCCCCACAGTAATCGTTGACCTACTTGTCATCCCCAAATACCCGAAAAAATATTCATGAGTCTTTTGGGAAAAAATTAATGGAACCAAAGATTCGTGTGTATAAAAAACTAAACCGATGCGAAATGAAAATTTGCCTCATCATAATATTCAGTTATTCATTTTAATTCCTCGAGAGAACCGCTGTACCTTAAGGGGGAAACGGGTCTGAGATACAAAGAAAAGCATATTTTTGTGATTTTTTTCAGGGTATCTTATTTATTAATATTTTTTAAAAAATTTTACATTATTCTAAGAATATTCTACTAAATTTTCATTAAAAAATATTGAAAAATAAGCCGGTGATAGTGGTGAGAACCGAGTCACCTCAAAAAAAAGTTTCCATGCGGTAGTCAGGATAACTCAAGATTGCTTCATCTGAAATTAAAAAACCAAAAAGATTTCTTTAGTACATAAGTTTATCTTGGATTTGAACGAAGGAATTAACAAAATATTCATATTTGAATTTTTAGTAAAGGTGCAATGAAAAAACTCTAATTTTTGCCAAAAATTACTCCTTTTGTTTGATTAAAAAAAAGTTTTAATTGAAAAAGAAAAAATCCTTCGTTCAGAACCGAGTATTTAGCATGTAAAAGTAGTGTAAAAAAGGTTTTCGAGAAATTTTGACTACCGACTTAAAAAAAAAGTTTTGAGAAAAACACGATTAAAGTTTGATACATGAATAAAACGGAATTTTTTTTTTTCTTTCACTTACATAGAATCGTCGTTGCCAGCTCCATAAAGCAACTCGCCTGCAGTTGCTGCATGACCGACACACTCCTTTTTATTTATTTGATCATCTTGGCCACATGGTTGCGCCTCAATAACTTTTTTTATAAACCCAATTGTCCAGAGACCGGAGACTCAATTGTCTATAACTCGAAAAGTTTTGTTCCTAATGACTTCAAATTTTCTGACAATATTTCTTATCAGTTGTAGTATAAAAAAAACCGATTTTCTGACCCTTTTTCCCTCTTAAGAGTTCCAACTAGTGTTAAAAATTTCTTCATTCGATACGTCAAATCATGGACCATTGGTCAGGTTTACACATATTCAACGAACATTTATATTTATGTTCAAAAATCGGCGTATTGACGCTGACTCGACCCACTTAAGGCGAAGCCACCGAGTGATTCTTCTCGAATGCCTTATCTTTATCCTCTAAACTATCTGTGCAGATCCTAAAATGTGACGTCGCAAAATTTGCAAGTAGCCACCCTGTTTTTTCGAAAAATTGTGATTCGTACAAAATTAGTCTCCAAGGGGTCATCAAATTTTTCAACGATTGAGGAATAAAAACTTGCAAATCGGAAATTTGCACATCGCTTCCTCAGTATTTTTTCGTATTTACAAATCCTCCTCTATGAGGAAATGTTAGCGAATTTTAGTAAATGTTAGCTGTCACAGTTTTGGCTTCCTCATAGAGGAAGCTTTGTAAATACGGAAAAATACTCTGGAAACGATGTGCAAATTTCCGATTTGCAAGTTTTTTTTACTACCTCTGGTTATCGGTGTAATAAAACGGCAGCTTTGTATCGTCCAATTTTCGATCAAACTTTTTTTTGAAAATTTCAAAATTGCATAAAATTTACACGGTTCAAGCGATTTTTGCAAAGTTGAATACCAAGTAACTTTTTCCATGCAACTACCATTATAGAAATGTTGTGCCTGACATAACGTAATATGTGCAAGCTAGAGCGATCATGCGCTTTCCCAAAAAAATTACAAATTTTATAAATCACGAACTCCTTGAGCAATTTTCGCGAAATTTAATACCAACAATATTTTTCACTCAAACTATCGATATAATTTTTTTTTAACCTGATATCGCAAAATTTGCGGACGCTAGAGCGATCAAGGTTTTTCTTTGAAAATTTCAACATCACACAAAATTTGTACGGCTCAAGCGATTTTTGCAAAATTGTATACCAAGTAACTTCTTTCATTGAACTATCATTATAAAAATTTGGAGCGTGGTATCACGAAATATATGCAAGCTAGAGCGATCACGCGCTTTTTGCAAAAAATTCAAAATTTTATAAATCGCGAACCCCTCCAGCGATTTTCGCGAAATTCAATAGCAATAATCTTTAACGCTCAAACTATCTGTATAATATTTTTTAACGCGATATCGCAAAATTTGCGAACGCTAGAGCAGCCACGCCCTTTTATGGAAAATTTAAAAGTCGCATAAAATTCGCACACGTCAATGAATTTTTGCAAAATTCATAACAAACAAAGGGGCTGTGGAGCTCAGTTAATGTGCAAAATTTCGGCTCGCTACTCCAATGTGGTTTTGAGATATAGATGTTCGAATTTTTCGAGGCAGCGACACACATACACACACACACATACATACATACATACATACATCCGGACATTTTTTTAAAATATGAATTTTCGATGTTTTAGGACATTTTGAACATACTGACATGAAAATCACGAAAAAAAAAATTTCACGAAAACAAAGCTTCCTCTATGAGGAAGCAAAATGTAAAAAAAAAAAGAGCAAAGGTCCCTGAACAAAAAAGGCCAGGTAAAATGATCAATTTTTACCCAAAGAGCCAGAACAAAATTCTCATTCTCTACTGAATGCCGTTTAAGTCGCGATCGTAGAGTCGACGGGAAATCGATCACGAATCCGTCCGATCGATCAGAAAATAAGATGCATGTATTCTGCCGTGGATATTGCATATCATGCATAATTTACCAACGAAAAATTCACGGATAGAAAAATACAGGCGTTCCAAACGGAACGAGACGAGGAGAATTTCGTATAAACGGGGTACTTTACTTGGACTAGTCCATAAGTGACCGCAGGGTGAGGATACCGATCTCAGTGACGAATCTACGTCGTATATAAGCCGGTCAGATCTCATGACCGTTTCAGTTGACCAAAAACGTCTCTTGTACCTCGGACCGGAGCCCACCTCGTCTCCACCATCGTCGTTTTTTATATCACGTGTTTTAACCCTGTAAAATAACCCGATCGGTTACCACCAAAGTCATCGGTACTCGGACCAAGATGTAACGAAATATCCGTGTTATATATTTTCCGTGTACGTGTTTGTGTGCATGTGATTCAATCGCTTCGATTTTTCAATCGCTTCATCTTCTTCTTCACTTTCTTCATTAACTTTCGTCACTCTCGTCTCTTTCGCCATCTCTTCTTCTTTCCAGTGCTTCGATCACTTTCGTCAGCGATCTTGAATATGGGGCATTCCATACCAAACCGACCAATCCGGGTCCCCGATCATTTTTAATTTCGTTGAAAATTTTCCATTTTTTTGTACGTACTGAAAGCAGTCTTTCAGAATTTTTTTAGATTTTTTTCTAGAATCTTCTTACCACGATAAATTTTTCAAAATTGTACACAATTTTTTTTAAGTGCTCGTAACTTCAAAAAAAATGCAGATATCAAAATAAGATACAATATAATTTTTTTTGGCTTCAGTTGTAGTTTCATAAAAAAAATACAAACGAAAATATCGAAATTAATTTTAATGTTTTCTTAGTTGTAAACCCAAAATATTTGTTCTTTTTGTAACTTGGACCATTTTGTTGTTTGAAAAAATTCAGAAAAAATATAATCACAATAATCTCCCGGTCTCAAACTAACCCAAACCCGCAGGGGTCTTACTTTTTTAGTGTTACCTATAACTTCAAAAATAGATTTTAAAATATACAAGTTATGAATATCACAAGCTGCAAATTGTTTAGTACTCATAAAAATGTCTCTCAAAAAGTGGTGAATTTTTGCAATAAAATCTAAATAGTCTAAATCGAAAAGAAAAAAACTTTTGTGTTTAAAACTGACAAAAAGATATGAAAATCAATTTCGATATTTTTTTTTGAATTTTTTTTATGAAACTACAACTCAAGACGAAAATTTTGATATCTCCGTTTTTAAAAAAGCTACGAGCATTTCAAAAAAAATGGTGTGGAATTTTGAAAAAAATTTTATGGTAAGAAGAGTTGAGACAAAAATTTAAAAAAATTGTGAACGACTGCTTTCAGTGCGTACAAAAAAAATAGAAAATTTTCAACAAAATTAAAAATGGTCGGGGTCGCGGATTCGCCGATTTCGTATGGAATACCTCATATACGATCTTAATTATGTGATGAACGAACGATCGGAAATCATCACAAGAGAATGAAGCACTGAAAAGGCCCGCAAATGGTTCATCTATCCTACTGTAAAACGAAACGTAAACGGAAGAGATAAATATATTTAATTGCATGCAGAACGTGGATACGAGGGAGCTGAGAAAAAAGCAGCAGCACCATCAAACGGATAAAGAATCAGAGAACGACGAGGAAGCAGAAGAAGAAAAAGAAGAAGTGACGATAAAATGATCCAATGGTGGACCCTAGCTACCGCAACTCTGTTGACATTCCTGGGTTACGTCGCCTTCTTCTGGAAAGTCAACTGGGTCAGGGTGAGCATCGTCGAGGTCACTATAGATATATATATATATATAGGGAAGTGGAAGAAGGGGAAGAAACAACAAAACGATATATGTACACTACCGGCGAAAAGTCTCCGGACAAAACTTCAAAAAAAGTCTGGAACGTTTTTTTATGCCACTTCGCCGGAAGTCAACGTAGACTAATTTAACAAGCGGCATTTTAAAGGCGAAGAATTCGGCTCCATTTCCTGATTTTTTAATTATTTTTACAATTTGTTTGTAGATTTGGACTCTATTTTGAAAACAGCTGTTTTTCGCCTTTTTCCCCCTCTCTTCAGGTGCACCCATCTTCTAGAGGAATTTTTTTAAATACATTTCTGCAATTGAATTCATAAAGAGGAAAGTTTGAGCTTCAATTTCCTTTTTCTAAAAACTTTGAGCGATTTTTTTTCCAAAGTTATTCTGTTTTTGGTGAAAAAAGAAGAAATTTGAAAAATCCCGTATAACATGAAAACAAAGAGGGTTCATGAAAAACTTCGAGATAGCAAAAAGTTGCGTCTATTTTTCTTGAGTACAGAAGAATTTTTCAGATTTTTTTTCGCAAATTTTGTTTTTTCTCATTTTCTGGGTCGGAGCTCGGATCATTCAATTACCATAACTCGAGAACTATGGGATTATTGATAAAATTTCAAGAAGGGAAAATACTTTATTTTACCATTTTCAACACATTGGAATTTTTTCGAATTGTTTTTCAGCCTCAACATGCGAAAACTAAATTTTTTGAAAAAAAATCTGAATAAATTCCTCTTAACTCAACAAAAACAAACGGAACCCTTTGCTATCTTGAAGTTTTTCATGAATCCTCTTTGTTTTCGTGTATTACGCGATTTTTCAAATTTCCTCTTTTTTCACAAAAAACAGAATAACTTTGGGAAAAAAAATCGCTCAAAGTTTTTAGAAATAGGAAATTGAAGCTCAAACTTTCCCCTTTGTGAATCCAATCGTAAAAATGTTTTTAAAAAATTCTTCTAGAAAATGGGTGTTGCTGAAGAGAAGGGGAAAAAGGCGAAAAACAGCTGTTTTCAAAATATAGGCCAAATCTAAAAACAATTTGTAAAAATAATTCAAAAATTAGGACATGAAGCCGAATTCTTCCCCTTTAATTAAAAAATCAGGAAATTAAGCTGAATTCTTCCCTTTTAAAATGCTGCTTATTAAATTAGTCTACGTTGACTTATGGCGAAATGGCATAAAAAAACGTTCCAGAACTTTTTTGAAGTTCTGTCCGGAAACTTTTCGCCGGTAGTGTATATGGTATGGGACAAAACCTGGACAATCGATTCTGATGAAATCGAGCCAGATTAAATACCATAGAACATGTATTTTTTATGGGGTTACGCCGTTGCAGTTCAAGTTAATTATTTATGGTTTATTTTCCTTCAGGGATTGAGTGACAGCACTCGCTCAAACGGAGCCAGTTACGGGGTCAAGAATGACCGTAAAGTAGGAAAATTACCGCCGGTTTATCCGAACGGTTGGTTCGCATTGTTGGAAAGCCGGCAGCTTAAAAAATGTCAGGTGAAACACGTGGCTGCCCTCGGCGAGAACTTTGCTGTTTTCAGGTAAGAAAAAAAGGGGCGGGGTCGAAGAGTCGACTAACCAATATTTCGAACGGCCTAAATCCCGAATTTCACGATTACGAGCGTTCGAATAACGAAGCGCCGAAATCCCGAACGCCAGAAAAGCGACAGCGGAGAGAGCCGCCCCATGCGTAAGAGAGAGAAAGATGTGGCTCCTCTCTCTCTTACGCATGGGGCGGCTCTCTCGACTTTCTCTTTTCTGGCGATCGGGATTTCGGCGCTTCGTTATTCGAACGCTCGTAATCGTGAAATTCGGGATTTAGGCCGTTCGAAATATTGGTTAGTCGACTCTTCGACCCCGCCTCGAAAAAAAAGTGCCAGAAGCACGAAAAATGCTGAAACTTTTCTCAGGCAACATTTTAACATATGATCGTATTTCATTGTACCATCCTACATTAACGTTCTCATATTAAATCAGAACTGAGAAGGGGGAGGTCAATATTCTGGATGCCTACTGTCCGCATCTTGGTGCGAATATGGGCGAGGGTGGTGTGGTCAAGGGCGATTGTCTCGAGTGTCCTTTTCATAGTTGGCAATTTCGCGGCAGTGATGGTCAGTGTCAGAGCATCCCCTACGCCAAAAAAGGTATTTTCATCTAAATAATTTCCATCAGAAGTTTAAGACAGTAGTCTGGTCTAGACATACATTTTGAGCGTTTTGTCGAGCTCGATAACAAAAAAATGATTTTTACCATTGTTATTTTTACAACATATTTATTAATATTTTGACAATAAACAACAAAATATTCGAGAGAAAAAAAATGAAAATTAAATAAGTTATAAGCTGAGAAAGTTGGGGCTAAAAAAAGGGGTGTGCTGGCTGACACGATTACAACCCTTCTAATCATGCGATAAAAAATTAAAAAAAGATTCTTACTTAGTAAGAATTTCGATATAGCCTCTACCTCAGAGAAAACGGAATGGAAACGTAAGCCGAAATTTTGCGAAAATTTTTTGCAAAATGACGGCTATCTCAACAAAAAAGGTGTTTTTTGACTCTTTTTTCGTAGTTTTTAATTTTTTTACCATAGTAAAAAAAATACTTTTGATACAAAAGTTATACATTGAAGATTAGTAAAAAATTTGAAGTTAATTAGTTGAGTAGAACTTGAGATATCATGTCAGCCGTGTTGAGAAAAGTAGTTTTGAGAAAAACGTCTATAGTTCGATTTGCTCTAATAAACGTGACGAGCGTAGTTGCTGCGTCACTAAAATAGCTATAACTCCGTAAATTATTGGAATTTAAAAATTTCCTTTCAAGAATATATTCTTAAAGGTCTAAACTTAAAAAATGTGAAAAAAAATTGATTTTTTCAAAATTCTAGACCAGAATAATCCCTCAAAGTTACGCTTCGACGTGACGAGCGTAGTTGCTGCGTCACTAAAATAGCTAAACTCCGTAAATTATTGGAATTAAAAAATTTCCTTTCAAGAATATATTCTTAAAGGTCTAATCTTTAAGAATGTGCAAAAAAATTGATTGTTTCAAAATTCTAGACCAGAATACTCCCTCAAAGTTACGCTTTGACGTGACGAGCGTAGTTGCTGCGTCACTAAAATAGCTATAACTCTGTACATTATTGGAATTAAAAAAATTTCTTTCAAATATAAATTTTTAAAGATCTACACTTTAAGAATGTGCAAAAAAAATGATTTTTTCAAAATTCTAGACCAGAATACTCTCTTAGAGTTAGGCTCCCACGTGACGAGCGTAGTTGCTGCGTCACTAAAATAGCTATAACTCCGTAAATTATTGGAATTAAAAAATTTCCTTTCAAGAATATATTCTTAAAGGTCTAATCTTTAAGAATGTGCAAAAAAATTGATTTTTTCAAAATTCTTGACCAGAATACTCCCTCAAAGTTACGCTTCGACGTGACGAGCGTAGTTGCTGCGTCACTAAAATAGCTAAACTCCGTAAATTATTGGAATTAAAAAATTTCCTTTCAAGAATATATTCTTAAAGGTCTAACTTTAAGAATGTGCAAAGAAATTGATTTTTTCAAAAGTCTAGACCAGAATACTCCCTTAATGAATAATTAAAAAGGAAATGACAAACTTAGTATTTTCTAAGACTCAATCATGTTTGGAGATTAACAAAAATATATTAATATATTCGTATTCCCAGTGCCAGAATTTGCGAGAACCAAGGCATGGAAATGTTGCGAAGTGAACCAGATTATCTTCGTATGGTATCATGCTGAGTCCAGCGAGCCAGAATGGCGACCTGAGCTTATCGAAAACATATCCAATGGAACATGGTGGAATCATGGTCGAAATGAATTTATAATCAACAGTCATATTCAAGTACGTGCAAAATATATTTCCTCCCATTTTTCGATGAATTTTTCGTCTACTTTTCAATGAAACTACGGTTTCTTACGCCGAACGAATTCTCCTTGAAACGGAGGTATTAATCACTCAGCGATCGAGGGTGACCGAAGTCAATTTTGATTCTGCTATCGAATTTTACGGCGATTGCAAAAAAGGTGGATAAGATTTTTATATGGATAAACCATCATCAAAGAATTTTCGCTGTTGAATTCTCCGCAGATATAACAAAGAACTCGAATAACGTAAATTTTGAATTTTTTCCAAAATGTCTTTGGAAGCTTCACAATTCTGTTATCAGACAGACAAAAAGGAACCGCAAGGGCAACTGAAAAGCAACAAAAAAAAACAATCTCTTGCAGAAAGCAACCTTACTTTTCAGTTGCTCTGAACATTTCAAGCAAAGAATTCAATATGAAATTAATAAAATAAAAATACTGTTCATCGGTGAATAAATACGTTGAAAAAATTATAAGAAATATCGTTACACACTTATACATCCTCTTCAAGGAAGCCAAATAAAATCATCTTAAGGAAGCAATGAAGCAGCAAGTTCCAATGAGCATCGAACATTATTATCGATGAAAACAATGTTATTTCAAAGAAGAAGCAGAATGCTCTTTGAGGGATTAATTTTTTAAGGGATAACCTAAACCCTTAAAACGGGAGAGAATTATTGAAATTCGGATTTTCATGATTTCTTTTGAAGGAAATACCGGAAAATGGTGCTGACTGGGCTCATCTGAATGCCGTACATGGTCCGGGAGTGCTCCTGAAGGACACATTGCCGGGTCTTCTGAGGCATTCTTGGACCGGAGCTGCCTGGTCATCGCGAATATCGCAGACCTCGATGGACGATGGTACCAATGGGACGATCGAATCCTGCGTTGTGAAGAACAACGATGACCGATGCAAGGACAGTCATCGAGCATCGATAAAGCTGAATCACAATGTTTTACTTTTCGAGCGTTTCCCATTGCTCGAGCTGAAGGTAACCGCCGAGCAAATTGGTCCTGGATACGTAGAATTGACGCTGGTCAGTTCATTCGGTACAATGTGCATTTTGCAAACGGTAACGCCGATCGAGCCGCTTTTACAGCGTGTAATTCACATAATGTTTTCACCACCATTGCTCGGGCCATACGCGAAAATCGTTTTACTCGGCGAGTCTGCGATGTTCGAGCGTGACATTCTCGTCTGGAATCACAAAAAATTTTTAAAACGTCCCTCCCTCGTCAAGGAGGATCGAGCGATCCTGTCCTATCGTCGTTGGTTCGAGCAATTTTACAGTCCGAATAGTCCGACTTATGAATCGATCAGATCGCTCGATTGGTAGTGATAAATATTATTATTATTGTATATGTAAAAATTTCTGTACCTCAAGAGCTGAATAATAATCACGAGAAGACGCATTTCCCGCAAACAGACATCGTTCTCATTTTTTTTTATCTAAGCTTCCTTCGGCGAGTTTTGATGGGAAAACATCTTTAGCGAGACTTTTAATTGAAAAGTGTCATCAAAAAGCGTTACGGCCCTTCGAAAAAGTTTGGGAATATTTGAAAAGTGTCGTCAAAAAGCGTTACGATCCTTCGACAAAATTTGGGGATCATTGAAAAGTGTCATCAAAAAGCGTTATGGCCCTTCGAAAAAATTTGGGAATAATTGAAGTGTCCTTAAAGAGCGTTACGACCCTTCGAAAAAATTTAGGAATAATTAAAAAGTGTCCTTAAAAAGCGTTACGCCCCTTCGAAAAAAATTGAGAATAATTGAAACGTGTTCTCAAAAAGCTTTACAGCCCTCCGAAAAAAATTGTGAATCATTGAAAAGTGTGCTCAAAAAGCGTTGCGACCCTTCTAAAAAAATTGGGAATAATTGAAGAGTATCCTCAAAAAGCGTTATGGCCCTTCGAAAAAATTTGGGAATAATTTAAAAGTGTCCTCAAAAAGCGTTACGGCTCTCCGAAAAAATTTGGGAATAATTGAAAAGTGTCCTCAAAAAGCTTTACGGCCCTCCGAAAAAAATTGTGAATAATTGAAAAGTGTCCTTAAAGAGCGTTACGACCCTTCAAAAAAAATTGGGAATAATTGAAAAGTCTCCTCAAAAAGCGTTACGGCCATTCGAAAAATTTGAGAATAATTGAAAAGTGTCCTCAAAAAGCGTTACGGCCCTTCGAAAAAAATTGTAAATAATTGGAAAGTATCCTCAAAAAGCGATATGGCCCTTCGTAAAAATTTGGAAGTAGTTGAAAAGCCTCCTCAAAAAGCGTTACGGCCATTCGAAAAAAATTGTAAATAATTGGAAAGTATCCTCAAAAAGCCATATGTAAAAAGTATCCTCAAAAAGCGATCGTAAGAATTTGGGAATAGTTGACAAGTGTCCTCAAAAAGCATTACGGTCCTTCGAAAAAATTTGTGAATAATTGTAAAATGTCCTCAAAAAGCGTTACGGCCCTTCGAAAAAATTTGGGAATAATTGAAAAGTGTCCTCAAAAAGCATTACGGCCCTCCGAAAAAATTTGGGAATAATTGAAAAGTGTCCTCGAAAAGCTTTACGGCCCTCCGAAAAAAATTGTGAATAATTGAAAAAATGTCCTTAAAGAGAGTTATGGCCCTTCGAAAAAAACTCTTCAAAATTAATTTCTGTTTTTCCTTGTCATTGAATGTATTGATGCAAAAAAATTCAACGTAGTAACTGGAAAATCAGCAAAGTTCGAGTACCCAGAAAATTTTTTCAAGAAATTAAAATTTCCGCCAAATTCACAATTGTTTTGCAATTTCGAAAAAAAAAATATAATGAGTAAAGGGACATATAGCTCGTTTATTCGCACAATTTAGGACATTTTAGACCTACCGACATGAAAACGAAAGCTGCATATAGTAGCTTTCGTTATGAGAAAGCAAAATTGAGGATAAAAAATTATATATTATTTCGAATATAAGATTCATGTGTTATATTTTAGTTGCCACTTATTGAAATTCAATATTAAAATATTGCTATTAAAATTCTCCCACACTAAAGATGTTTTCACATCAATTTTGATTTAACGAGTACTCGTAGTGAACTCATTGGTTTTTTTAATATGCGGTTACTATGTTATATTGCATGTTAATATATTCCATAACACAAACCATAAATATATGAAATGTACGCTGCAGGATAAATTCTAGGAATTTGTCGTAATTAAGTATCGATTGGTCCTTTTATTCACCAAAACAATAGTAATTATCATTGTTAATAATAATAATAATTGTGCATGTGCGTTACATATCGAAATGCACGATCACACACTCATCCGTTATATATATATACACACACAGACTGACGTTTTTTCTGTTCGTGTATACCCTTCTCTAAAGATATTCGCTATGTGCAAATTAGCCAATAGTTTTACGCGCTTTTTCCACGCGTGACAAATCCATGATATAATGACATTGAAGAAAATGCGAGCTGCCACCAATGTGTAATAATATGCTGAAATCTATGACGCTTTCTCTATTTCTCTCTGTTCCTTTCTCTCTCTCTCTCCCTCTCTCTCTCTCTCTCTCTCTCTCTCAATCTCTCTCTCTCTCTCTCTCTCTCTCTCTCTCTCTCTGTCCGGCAACCCTGAGCTATAAACTTTTCACAAGTACCTTCGACAGTGCAGTTAGCGAAAAGATCATCTTTTACTCGGTTCAACTCCGAAGGTGTAAAAAAAAAATTATTTGCCATAAAAAGTAATGAAAATGGATTTGCAATATTGCTTGTGTTACGGGACTTGGAAGTGTGCGTCTAAATCCGCCGATAGCAAGTTGTAAAACCGTTAGACAGCGACGGACAATTAAAAAGACAATAGCAGTACGAAAAAATCACCACCGGTAATCATTGATTATCCGACGTCCCAATTTTTCGCTCATTTGCACACGGCGAATTCATTATGTTAATTATCACAGAGTACGCTTTGCGTTCTTTCATTCATATTTACTCGAATCGGGGTGTCTAAAACGAGTCATGAAAATCTCGAACTTAAAAATTTTTCATAATTATTGTATACGGGGCGTTCCATCTCAAATCGGACAGTTTGAAAAACTTTTTTTTTTCCTCAATTTTTTTATATTTTTTAGTACTCATTATAAGACCCTTCCTGATTAATTGTGAGATTTTTTTAATTACTCGTTCAAAAGATATTAAATTTAAAAAAAAACCGCTCTTTTTTTGGTATTTTGGTCATAACTTCTTTAATAATGGTCCAAATTACATTTTTTTTTTCAAAATTTTCGTTTTTTATGGCCTTTTCTTAAAAAATACAACAAAAATATGCGACGAGTTTTTTAATGAGTTTTTTGAGCTTTAAACTTTAAATCACGTTTTTAAAAGTGAGTGTCTTTTTTTTTTTTTTGAAATTTTTTGTTTTAAATATCTATCTATTCAACAATTCTTAAGACTAGTCCGATCGTGGGATTTCAATAACTACTATTTTTTTCCGATTTTTGACAATAATTTTTTTTTTTTTCATAAATTATTATGAATACCAATTTTTGTTACTGTATAGTATTTTTTAAATCATTTTGAATTAATTTTGACACTTTTTCATTGTTAACAGATTTTTAAAATTAATAATTAATCGATGAGCAAATAACAACAGTTCAATAATTGTAGGAGTGGGCATTGAACTTAAATAGTCTTCCGAATATTGCTGTCAAATTGTCACCTAAGAAACATTATTTAGATGCAAAAGAAACATTTTATTTGCGATACAATACTGCGAAGTCAATCACAGGGGCACACAAAAATTTCATTCAATTATTCCAATGAGCAACGGAAACGTATTGGCAAAGGAATATTCTAATTCAGGAAATAATCGAATATGTAAAGTTATCAAAAAAATACGTGAATAAATAAAAACTGTTGTTATTATTGTTCACTAAAAAAGTGTCCCAAAAATTCTAAATATTAAAAAAAACACTATACAGTAACAAGAATTGGTATTCATATTGATTAATTAAAAAAAAAAAAATTTAATTTTAAAAATCGAAAAAAAATAATCGTTATGGAAATCTCACGATCGGACTAGTCTCAAAAATTGTTGAATAGATACATGTTTAAGGCAAAAACTTTTTAAAAACATCAAAAATGACACTCACTTTTAAAAAGGCGATTCAAAGTTTAAAACTCAAAAAACTCATTCAAAAACTCGTCGAATATCTTTGTTGTATTTTTTTCTGAAAGGTTCATAAAATAAAAAAAATTTTGAAAAAAAAACCTCTCAATTTGAACCATTATTAAAGAACTTATGACCAAAGTGCCAAAAAAAGAGCGGTTTTTTTGTTAATTTAATATCTTTTGAACGGGTATTCAAAAAAATCTCAAAGTTTAACAGGAAGGGCCTTTTGATGGGTACTAAAGAATATAAAAAAAATGTAGGAAATAAAAAAAAAAGTTTTTCAAACTGTCCGATTTGGGATGGAACGCCCCATACATTATTTCATAATCATTTTGGAATCACCGATAAATGTCATGACAATCGGACGTTGAGCTACGAGATTTATTTCAAGGACCAAAATGGCTTAGCTAGTCTAAATATCCTTCGACGAAAGAGCTGCAATGAAAAAAAAACTCTAACAAAAGAACTGGGATAAAAAGAATATCACCATCAAATTACATCATACAAAAATATTTTTGAAAGTGGACGCTGTATGTTTGAGATAATAAATTAAAGGTACTCCTCGTGGCACATTCAAGTCAATCTAGTAGTTTTCATCATTGTTTTTTTCTGATATAATCTATCGGAATTTTTTTTGCAGAAAAGTAATACTGTTCATATCAATAAATAGAGGGAAACGGTTTTATCTAGACGAGTAAGAAATCATTTGGTTTCTCAAAAGATATACTCTACAAATTCACCGGGAAATTCATCTTGCACGAGTTAGAGGCATTTTTCAATGGAAAAACAATGCTAAGCTGTTCCATACACTTTTCGTTTAAGGGGTTCGTCTAGCGTGAAACCTGGTTTTTTAATGTTTTTTTTCGGGAATTTTTGTTTGACATACCATTAAAATCAAATAATTTATTAATTGTGTATTATTTTTATTAACATTTGAATAAACTTTGTGAATTTTTTGAAATGAATGTATTAAATATAATCGGAGAGACACCGCCCAAAAGGAACACATATAAAAAAAAGGTACTCCACTGCTGCCATGATTCCGGCAGTTCTGCTTATCTGGAATAAAAAAAAACGCCATTTCAATTGTGAGACGTGAGGCTCTACCTTGAACCAAAATAAAGTCAGAATTCCAAGAAAATCATTTTTTTTACGCTTTAGAAAAAAAAATCGATTTTTCGCATTGAATATTTTTTCTAAAGCGTTAAAAAAAACGATTTTTTTGTAATTCTGACTTTATCTTGGTTCACGGTAGAGCCTCAAGTCTCCCAATTGAAATGGCGTTTGGTTTTTTGATTTCAGATAAGCAGAACGGTCGGAATCATGGCAGCAGTGGAGCATCTTTTTTTTAAACATGTGTTCCTGTTGCGCGGTGTATCTCCGATTATATTTGATACATGCACTTCAAAAAATGCACAAAGTTTGTTCAAATGTTAATAAAAATGATACACAATTCATAAATTATTTTATTTTAATGGTTTGTCAAAAAAAAAATCCCGAAAAAAAACATTTAAAAAACAGGTTCCACACTAGACGACCCCCTTAATCAATAATCTAAACAATGAAAATCCTCGTTGAATTCGTGAAACATATTTCAACAAACATAATAAGCTCTCACTAATCAAGATCTCAACAAAGTTACAAACTAGACTCCTGATTTTTTGAAGTTTAGTGAATTATTTTGTTGTAAAGTCATTGTCACACGTTTCTCTCTACATTTATTAAAAACTCTTTAATGCAGATCGACCTTAATTTGTACCAGTTGTTTCAAAGTTTTTATACAATATTGACTTCGATTGGATGTTCAATTAAAAACATTTTTTCAGGCACTCCGAGATATTTTATAATATCATTTCATCAGAAAATTTTTTGGTCCCAGTTCTTTTGTCCGGAAGATATTTTTGTCAAAGTTCTGTCACTTGATATCTAAACATGGATCCGAAAATCACTGCCCAGCTAATAAATCAATAAATATAACTGCAGCATTAAGATCCAAAGTGCGAATACTCGATAAATCGATTTGACAGTCAAACACAGCTTATCCATTAATTACTTTCTCGTTACGAGACGTAAATTGCGAAATTTCATTTCGACCTTAAACAAAATAATAAATTATAGCACTATAAAATTTTTCGAGAATTGCACTCAGTTTTTGGAGGCTCGTATAATTCCTTGAAGGATTTAGATTTTACAGACACCCACGATCGCTAAACACTAATTATCAAGACACAGCTTGATAATTATTTTTTCACTCTCGCACTCTATCGCTCTAATTATCTCTGGTAGCTTTCCCCACGAACGGTTTCCGCATCATTCTCTCGAGATTCGTACAATGTTTCATTTCTCAAAGATTTTAGCTGTCGCATCGAGCTGCCTTGTTTGGGCAAAATCGACAAATCGCGGATTACGAAAAAAAAAAGATTCGTGATAGAAAAAATTCATTAGCAGCCGTGCGAATTGTCGATATCGCCGCTATTTCCGTATTATCGATATGAAAATAAAACAATAAAGAAAATATCGCATATTCTCCCTCTCACTGCATGACGAAGTTCTTGTAGCTGCGTATTGAGCGTAATTTTTTGCGCAACGACGAAACAAGATCGGTCGGTTGTATAACGATCGATATATCGCGGCCGACGGCGCGAAAACGTTCGCAAGCACCACCGTCGAAAATATTCAACGGTTTGCCATTTATCTCGGTTAGAGTCCACGTCGTATTTGAGCCGGAAGGAGCTGTGGGATCCGTGGCAGTTGCCAGAGGCGGTAAACCGAGACTCAGAGCTACACCGGATACTCCGGATATCTCGTTGCCATTGACCTCGAGACCAAAATCCTCGCTATCGTTTCTTTTGGTCAAGGTCACAGCGCGAGCATAAGGCAATCGACGAACGATGACCTCCACCTGGATACATAAAATCACGTTTTATATCGAAAATAAACACAGACGAAAATGTCTCACTGATTCAATATGTATGGGTCATTCCATGTAAAATTGACCAAAAGTTGGAATCGACCCCCTTCAATTTCGATGAAATTTGATCTGAAGTTTTCGTTTTTAATAAAACGAAGTTTTACCAAAGGAAAAAAATTAAAATTTTTGTATTCGAAAGTTATGCAAGATTCAAAATTTTACAACTTTTTACATCGTTCAAGTTTATTTTTCAAATATCTCGAAAACTATTATAGCTACGAAAAAATCGATCTGGGCTAGTCTTGAAGAGTATACTTGTGGCTACGAAAAAAAATATATTCCGATTTTTTTTTTTTTTTTTGGAAAAATGAAGAATTTGGAGAATTTTGAATTTTTCAAAATCCTGCAAATTCAATTTCCACATTAAATTTTTCGTTCCATTTTTTTTATATAATACCTCGTACTGATCTTAAGAGATCCTGAAATTTTCAGAGAGGTGTTTTTTGATTTTTCAAAAATATGAATTTTTGAATTTTTAAAAATTTTATAAATCTACGATCAAGGTTAAATTTTTGGTTAATTTTTTTTTTATATAATACATGGACTGATCTTAAAAGATCCTGAAATTTTCAGGATGGTGTTGTTTTGTTTCGAAAATATAAATTTTTGAATTTTGGAAAAAAAAAAGTGTTCACCACAATTAAAAGATCCCGAAATTTTCAGGATCTTTTAAGATCAGTCCGAGGTATTATAGAAAAATAAATTTAACCAAAAATTTAATGTTGATCTTGGATTTACACGATTTTTAAAAATACAAAAATTCACATTTTTGAACAAACAAAAAACACCTCTCTGAAAATTTCAGGATCTTTTAAGATCAGTCCGAGATATTATATAAAAAAAATTTAACCAAAAATTTAACCCTTCGAGTGCATACGGGGTCGTTTTGACTCTAAAAATTTTCTGTTACCGATTGTATCGCAAAACGCAGAGATCTGTTCGCTCGAATTTTGACGCGATAATTTTTTCCCACTCCTACTCTATAAATAGACGCTCAAGCCCATTCTCAGATCCTGCCAGTATACTAAGGACAGCCATCGAAAAAGGACATTGCTTTAATTCTTAAATGAAATTCTTAAATTCAAACCTCCGAATAAATATACTTTTTGGAAAATTGCTCGACACTGTATTTTTTTTCGCATCTATAAACCTTCCTCTTTAAAAATCCCGAAGGGTTTTTTTTTTATTGAAATAAAAAAAAATTCGATTTTTTCGTGTAAGTACGTATTTTTCAACGTATGCCCCACTTTGAACGAATGTTTTGGCATTTAATTTTCGTTTTCTTCAAAAAATAAATTTAAGGCAATAAAATATGGATAATTTACTGCAAAAAAGTCTCTAAAAAAAAAAAAAATGCATATTTACCGAAATACAACGATTTGAAAAACGCCTTGAGTCAGATTGATCCAATATGCACTTCTGGGCTGGCGACGGAGGTGTGCACTCGAAGGGTTAATGTTGATCGTGGATTTACACGACTTTTAAAAATTCAAAATTCTCCAAATTCATCATTTTTCAAAAAAAAAATTCGGATTTTTTTTTTCGTAGCCACAAGTATACTCTTCAAGACGAACCCAGAACGGATTTTTAAAAATTTAAAAAATTGTAAAATTTTGAATCTTGCATAACTTTCGAAATTTTTTTTTAATTTTTTCCCTTTGCTAGAACTTCATATTATTAAAAACGAACACTTCTCATCAAAATTCATCGAAATTGAAAGGGGTCGTTTCCACATCTTGGTCGATTTGACATGGAATGACCCATATTCAATGCTGCATTCGCATTATTTCTCTTGATAGCATTTTTCCTCGGGTTATTTGGATTCCGGATATTGCTTACACGTGGTGATGTACATCCTTTCAGTATATCCCTGATGGCATTCGCATTGAGTGGCGTTATACCAGCTACACTGATCACTAGATCGCCCACATGAAGAACGTTGTACAGCAACGGATGTTCACGCTGCTTCCAACCGGCAACCCTGAACATGCAAAAAAAACTCGTTTTTTCACTCAAGATTCCAAGATTATGCTTTATACTCGTGGATTTTTAGTTGCTACCCAAACCTAAGCTAACACACAAAGTATAACCCAACGAAAAATACAAATATCAATTTTTTTCCTCATCATTCCAAAGTTTGCTCTGGAACTAAATGAAAACGCGTCGAAATCAGAATTTTTGCATAGAACGATTAAACATAATAATTATCAATTTTCAGTCACTTGTTCAAAGCGGATTTCCGAATAATCATTGATAGAATCACAACAACAAAGAACAAGAATGAAGTCATCAGTGGCGGAAGTAACCACCGAATGAATATCGTGGTTCTCACCAAACGGCTCCGTACGTGTCGACAAAAGCGATGCTGTCCTTGCAGTCACGTCTACCGAGTAAAAGTCTGACACCGGCTGCATGAGCCATTTCTCGTCTCAGCTGAAAGACTTGCTGTTCCCGAAGCGTCAATTGACGACGTACGTTCGAGGTCGTTGGAGCAACGGTACGAGACTCCGTTGTGTTGACCTGACGGGATTCCGTTCGAGTTGGTGGAGCGCGATTGCTCTCGGTGCTGCTCGTTGAGCTTCTGTACTCCTGAAGAACGGCGTATCTCTCGTTCGACGGTTCCGTCGCTGTCGTTTGTCCCGGATCTCGCGCTGCGCGCGCCGAATCAGCGGTTGGCGAGTAGGACGAAGCCATGAATATGCTCTCGTAACCCGAATCACCTGCGTTGTTTTCCTCACTCGTCGTTGCGGTCGCAACGATTCTCGGACTTGGCGTTGGTGGCGCCACACGTTGAAGGCCTCCCTGCGTCGGTCGTGCGACCCTTCTCTCCTCCAGCGAAATATCATCGAAGGTGAATATCATTGGGGCACTTTCGACGCTTGTTCCTGGTTCACGACCCGGACTCGAAGTACTCGAGTTACTCGGCGTCGTTGTCGTCACCGTCGGCACCGTCGTCGTTGCCGTTGACGACGTCGTCGGCGTCGTCGTCGTCGTCGTCGTTGCAGTCGTCGTCGTCGTCGTCGTCGTCGTTATCGATGACGTCGTCGCTGATGCCGTTACCGTTATTGATGTCGTCGATGCTATTGCGCTTGATAAGCTACTTCCGTTACCAATATTGATGCCGCTCGTTGACGCGCTTCCACCGCTGATACTCGCCGGTGGCGAGTTACTCGTCGATGCCGCTGACGTTGATGTCTGCTGAATCGTTGATGATCTGCAAATTACGGAAATTTATATTTTGCTCTACGAGGAAAAATTTGAATGACCGGCTGATCAAAATGCTGAAAATATACTACTGAAAAAAATTAAGGGATCAAAAAATGTCCTAAATTTTTAGTGGTTTTTAACGATGCTGTATCTCAGTGAAAAATGGTCGTATCGAGGTCTTAAAAAAAGCATTTTGATGCTTCAAGTTTCTAGTTTTTAGATCTTTCAGCAAAAAAAATTTCGAAGCCACAGGTTTCACGCAATCCTGAGAAATACCGAGGAAAAAAAGTTTGGCAAATTTTCATTACTTTTTTTTTTGCTGCAGTTAATTGGAAAAAATGTTTCCAGTTGAACCGTTGCATGGACCGGATAGCTTGTTTATTGAACTTCAATTTGCTTTTTTTGAGAAAATTTTGTTGACTCTTCTTTTTCCATAAATTTAAACGCCGTTTGCGAGAAAAATGTGGAAAAATCCGAAAAAAAATTTCATGTTCATAATGATTATGAAGTGTTTAGAGGCAATAAACAAGATCCTTTCTTTTTTCAAAAATTTGATTGCTTGAAACAAAAAAACCGTTTGATAGATCAAATTGAAACTTTACAGGGTTTTTGTGAGTACATTGAGCTGTAAAAGCACGCTATGGTTTTCTAAAAAACCATAAATAGCAGAGTTGGGCAAAGTACTTGAAAGTACTTCAAGTATCAAGTACAAAGTACCGTAGGTACTTGAAGTATCAAGTACCGGTGGTACTTGAAGTACAAAGTACTTGTTACTTGAAGTACTCTTCAGGAGGAGTACTTAAAATACAAGTACTTGAAAAAATCAAGTACCAAGTATCAAGTACTTTTCAAGTTTTCGGGTACATCTCGTAAATTCTGGTACTTGGGTCATTCCATGTCATATCGACCAAGAGTTGGAATCGACGAAACAAACGATTTTTCATAAGTATCATAGTTTTCAAGGTATTAAAAAAAAAATTGAAAAATGGTTAAATTTTGAATAATTTTTGAAAAAAAAAATTTAATTTTTTTTCGTTGGTAGAACTTGGTTTTATGATAAAACAAAACTTCTGACTAAATTTCATCGAAATTGAAAGGGGTCGATTCCAAATATTGGTCGATTTGAAATGGAATGACCCATATTCAAAGGCTTTGCACATGCAACCATCAGCAAGACACATTCAAAAGTACTTGATACTTGTGCTTGAAAAGCGTACTTAAAAGTCCTTGAAATTTTCAAGTACAGTACTTCAAGTACAGGAAGTACTTGAAAAATGTAAGTAGAATACTTGAAGTACTTTTTAAGTACTTTGTACTTGCAAGTACTGTATTTCAAGTACTTGCAAGTACCGAGTACTTTCAGGTACTGCCCAGCTCTGAATAATATTGCTCGTTCACTTCCGTTATAATTACAGTGGGAAGTTTTCTAGTGTCTGATTATTTTCAATTCTCGACAATCCAAACGAAAAAACTTACCCCGTCGAGAGTGGTCGAGGAGGCAACGGACGGACTTGAAATTTTCAAGTACAGTACTTGAAGTGCAGGAAGTACTTGAAAAATGTAAGTACAATACTTGATGTGCTTTTTAAGTACTTTGTACTTGCAAGTACTGTACTTCAAGTATTTGCAAGTACCGAGTACTTTCAAGTACTGTCCGGCTCTGAATAATATTGATCGTTCACTCCCGGAATAATTACAGCGGGAAGTTTTTCAGTGTCTGATTATTTTCAATTCTCGACAATCCAAACGAAAAAACCTACCCCGTCGAAAGTGGTGGCGGAGGCAATGGACGGACTTGAAATTTTCAAGTACAGTACTTCAAGTGCAGGAAGTACTTGAAAAATGTAAGTAACAATACTTAAAGTGCTTTTTAAGTACTTTGTACTTGCAAGTACTGTACTTCAAGTATTTGCAAGTACCGAGTACTTTCAAGTACTGCCCGGCTCTGAATAATATTGATCGTTCACTTCCGGAATAATTACAGTAGGAAGTTTTTCAGTGTCTGATTATTTTCAATTCTCGATAATCCAAACGAAAAAACCTACCCCGTCGAAAGTGGTGGAGGAGGCAACGGACGGACTTGAAATTTTCAAGTACAGTACTTCAAGTGCAGGAAGTACTTGAAAAATGTAAGTACAATACTTGATGTGCTTTTTAAGTACTTTGTACTTGCAAGTACTGTACTTCAAGTATTTGCAAGTACCGAGTACTCTCAAGTACTGCCCGGCTCTGAATAATATTGATCGTTCACTTCCGGAATAATTACAGTAGGAAGTTTTTCAGTGTCTGATTATTTTCAATTCTCGATAATCCAAACGAAAAAACCTACCCCGTCGAAAGTGGTGGAGGAGGCAACGGACGGACTTGAAATTTTCAAGTACAGTACTTCAAGTGCAGGAAGTACTTGAAAAATGTAAGTACAATACTTGATGTGCTTTTTAAGTACTTTGTACTTGCAAGTACTGTACTTCAAGTATTTGCAAGTACCGAGTACTTTCAAGTACTGCCCGGCTCTGAATAATATTGATCGTTCACTTCCGGAATAATTACAGCGGGAAGTTTTTCAGTGTCTGATTATTTTCAATTCTCGATAATCCAAACGAAAAAACCTACCCCGTCGAAAGTGGTGGCGGAGGCAATGGACTGGTCGGATCTCTCGTCGCTATACGTTCGGGTCCCTTCGAATAGAGATTCTCCTTCGGTCGTAGTATCTTCATGTCAGTGAGTTTCCGTGTAATGAGCTGAACCCAATCGAGCATACCCTGGTAAGTGGGTGAGGCCAATCTCAGTACTCTGTCGTCACTGAAATTGACGCAGAATTCATAATCGTGTCGTTGAGTGGCGCACAAAGTCGGCGAGAGATGTTGAATGCCTCGCAGTGATTGAGCCCACAACGGTGAATGCGTCGTGGCTTGTTTCTGATCGGCGAAACCTTCGAGACGGGGCTCGGTGTCGTCGTGAACGCAAAAAGCGACCCAGAACCGATTGGTCTCCTTGTCAGTTTTGTCGGTGCGTCTGAGCCAGCCGTTTTTGTAGATTTCCCGAAATTGAACGGAACCCTCGGTCGCGACTGAAGTCACCGATGACGATGATGCGGCTTGCTGACCCGTTTCCATTATCGCACCCTCGCTTTCACGTCGATGATGACGATGATGATGATGATGATGATTGTGGTGATGATGATGATTATTTTCTGCCGGTCGGGCCAGTTCGGTCAATAATCGCACTGCCTGAAGCATCGCAACGATGACAACAGCGATGGACGGATTATCTCGAAGAATGTTATTTCAAACGGTGAAAATCCAAATTTCATGTTATACGGACGGAGCACTCGTCTGAACGTGACTCCGTAATCCACGGTTCCTTGATTTCCGTTGAGTGACAGAGTCGTTATGGAATTCTAGACAGAAAGAGACAAACATTTGGAATTTTAATTATTTGGCATTCACAACGATTTTGGCAAATAGGAAATTTTCAAATCAAATTGCAACGTGCACATCTCATATTTGCCAGGGTGTAGGGCTTAAATTATTTTATATTGAACACTCCAGAGTGATACAGTATAAGGCCTTGATCAATGATAAAATTACAGCATATGGAACATTAAAAAAAAATCTTGATGGTGTCTAGTTTTAAGTCTAAAGCTAAATCTAGGAACACTCAAAAAGACTCTAGAAAGCTTTTGTTGAACCCTCAGGTAACTCATATTTTAATATATTTGACTGTAGCATGGATGTTTTCAATACGGATTACAATTTTCTCAAAATTTCTATCCTATAATCAATTTTTGCGAAATCAACTGCCAAATTACAAATATTGACAAAACGACTAATGTTGAGTGTGACTTTTATAGTTCAAGTAAAGTCACACAATGAAACTGTAAAGTTTCATTTTGATCTATCGAACGGTTTTTTTATTTCCAGCAATCAAATTTTTGAAAAAACTTAAAGGATGCCCCTAAACGTCATAATCATTTTTAAAGTGAAAATATTTTTTTTTAGCTTTTTCCACATTTTTATCGCAAACAGCGTTCAAATGTATGGAACAAAAAAAAATTCGAAGAATTTTCGATTTTTTTTTTTTTTAATTCTGTTGATTATTTTTTTTCCATAAATTTAAACGCTGTTTGCGATAAAAATGTGGAAAAAGCTCAATAGTTTTTTTTTATTCATTTTAATCATTATTATGAATTGTTTAAGGGCAATAAACGTGATCCTTCCATTTTTTAAAAAATGTCATTCCTTACAAAAAAACCGTTCGATAGATCAAATTGAAATTTTACAGGGTAAAAATTCAGGGTAAAGGTAAATTTCAGGGTAAAATTTCAGGGTTTCAGGCTACCGGCGAAAAGTTTCCGGACAAAAATTCAAAAAAGGTCTTGAACGTTTTTTTATCATGCCATTTCGCTGGAAGTCAACGAAGACTAATTTAACAAACGGCATTTTGAAGGGGAAGAATTCGGCTTCATTTCATGATTTTTAAATTATTTTTACTATTTGTTTTTAGATTTGGACTCTATTTTGAAAACAGCTATTTTTCGCCTTTTCCCCCCCTCTTTTTCCCCCATCTTCTAGAGGAATTTTTTTAAATACATTTTTACTATTGGATTCATAAAGAGGCGGAAAGTTTGAACTTCAATTTCCTTTTGTTAAAAACTTTGAGCGATTTTTTTTCCCAAAGTTATTCTGTTTTTTGTGAAAAAAGAAAAAATTTGAAAAATCCCGTATAACATGAAAACAAAGAGGATTCATAAAAAACTACAGGATAGCAAAAAGATGCGTCTGTCTTTTTTGAGTGCAGAGGAATTTTTTCAGCCTTTTTTTCCCAAAATTTTGTTGTTCTCTCATTTTCTGGATCGGAGCTCGGATCATTCAATGACCATAAATTAAGAACTATGGGACTATTGATAAAATGTGAAGAAGGGAAAGTACTTTATTTTACCATTTTCAACACATTGGAATTTTTTTCAAATTTTTCCCTAATTTTTTTTTCAGCCTCAACGTGAGAAAACAAAATTTTTGAAAAAAAAAACTGAAAAAATCCCTCTGAACTCAACAAAAACAGACGCAACTTTTTGTAATCTTGAAATTTTTCATGAATCCTCTTCGTTTTCGTGTTGTAAGGGATTTTTTAAATTTCCTCTTTTTCACTAACTTTGGAAAAAAAAATTTTTCATGAATCCTCTTCGTTTTCGTGTTGTACGGGATTTTTTAAATTTCCTCTTTTTCACTAACTTTGGAAAAAAAAAATCGCTCAAAGTTTTTTAAAAAAGGAAATTGAACTTCAAACTTTCCTTTTTATGAATCCAATCGTAAAAATGTATTTAAAAAATTTCCTCTTGAAGAGAGAGGAAAAGAGGCGGAAAACAGCTATTTTCAAAATAGATTCCAAATCTAAAAACAATTTGTGAAAATAATTTAAAAATCAGGGAATGAAGTCGAATTCTTCCCCTTTAAAATGCCGCTTGTTAAATTAGACTACGTTGACCTTATTTGAAGTTTTGTCCAAAAACTTTTTGCCGGTGTATGTTAACTATCTAAAAAAAAATTCAAAGCAATATCTTGAGTATTTTCTCAGTTTCATAATTTTGCCACTATGCCGCTAAAAAATTATTATTGGGCATTAGATTTAGGAAGAATCGTTGAAAAGGTTGAATTTTTATAAAATTTGCAAATTTTCAAAAATTGATGAACGAATCATGCGGATAGAAATTTGCACCTAGTATCCTCATTTTTACATCGTTC
Source organism: Alloplasta piceator (assembly GCA_946863875.1). Lineage (NCBI taxonomy): Eukaryota > Metazoa > Arthropoda > Insecta > Hymenoptera > Ichneumonidae > Alloplasta > Alloplasta piceator. The sequence continues at coordinate 12,187,024 of OX333072.1, forward strand.
TTTTATGTTCCTTATGAGGAAGCAGTAATTAATAATGAAACTTTCTCATGATAAAAACAAATTACTTTTATGATGAAGGAAAGTATATCGAATAACGTTTATAATAAAGAAAAATAGAAATGGTCACGTGACAGTAGTGAAACGGTATGATGTGAGCAGTCAAGAGTGAAAAATAAGAGAGGGGATTGTTTTCGTACAGATCGTGTCTTCGAAATAATTCCAATTGAGGTTGTCACACTCTGATAAATTTCAGATCTGAAGCAATTTCCTTTTTTTCATGTATATCATGCATATGAATATTATTCTAATATAAACCATTTTGATATATATGGGGCATTTCGCAAAAAACAGCGAATAAATTTTTGAATATTAATAAATTGATATTCATAATAATTTACAGAATTTTTTTTTTTAATTTTCAAAAATCGAAAAAAATAGTAATGATGGAGGGCCCACGACCGGACTAGTCTTAAGAGTTGTTGTTGAATAAATAGAAGTTCAAAATAAAGAACTAAAAAAAAAAAATCAAACTGTGCACTCACTTTTGAAAACACTATTAAAAGTTTAAGACTCAAAAAACTTATTCAAAAACTCGTCGAGTATTTTTTTTGGTATTTTTTCCTAAAAAGGTACAAACAAGCATAAAAACTCTTAATTCAGACCATTATTAAAGAAATTATTACCAAAAAACCGAGAAAAGAGCGGTTTTTAGAAAAATTTAATATCTTGTGAACGGGTAGTCGACAAAATTTCAAAATTTAACAAGAAGGGTCTTTTGATGGGTACTAAAAAATATTTAAAAAATGAGGAAATCAAAAAAAAAGTTTTTCAAACTGTGCGGTTCGGGATGGAACTCCCCATATATACCTGTCCATAGGACTTCGTCAATACGAATCACGATTTCCTTGAAATTCCGCACATTCATCTGAACGAATAAATCGACAAATGTATTTCTTTAACCACAAAATAAAAGATCCGTCAATATTTGGTTCTTTCTATAATGATGGAAGAGATTTTCACAATTATTCATCAAATATTGGCGGTTTTCAATTTTTTATCAAACTAATTGTTGATTTTTCGTATAAAACTTAACATTTGGAAGCTCAGGTACAAATTCACATTATTATTCAGTATTTTCCTTGATATATTGTTTCATTTAGCAAAAACGAGTGTATTGCAAATATCTTACTACTTTAGTTCTTCTCTTAATTTGATTACTTGTTTCTGGACATTCCATGGACGTCACCTTCGATCTCTTGACGGCCCACAGCTGATTTTCCGATTGTGTGGGGGCAGATATATACATATATACATTTACACACCGTGCAGATTTGACGCGAGAGTGCGACAAACATAAGGAATCATTAATTAACTACTTATACATTCCTGATGAGATTATAGATATTGTTTTAGCAATAAATTAACGCGGGAAAACATTGGGTTCAGATGGAGCGCATATTGTTGAAAAATTACGATAATTTCGCACTGTTTTACTCCGAAACTACCTGCACTGTGTACGCTGCAAACTGCTACTTTTCGCGTCACACGAATTCGTACATTGGAGCACGACAAAAATTCCCGATCGCGAGAGACAGAGATTAAAAGGCACGGAGATTGACGTTTAAAAACCAATTTTACCGCACGTTATTATGTGATATTTTCCGATAATAGAGGCTCACAACATCGTTTACTGAACGGAGAAGAAAAAAAGGACTCTCTATTGCGATATCAACTGCAGAATACGACTCCAAGACGTCTAGTTTCTGGTCGAGCTTCGGTTCGGACATCAACGCCATCTGTCAATAAAATGGCCAACTAACATTGAAAGCGTAAAGTAATGAATCGATAAAGAAGAAACGAGCATTGAAAGTGTGACCATTTTAAAGAAGTTTTCGATCATAAATGTTTAGCTCGTATGGAAAATTATATATTTTTCATACTATTTTCATGTAGCAACAATTTTCCCTCATGGACATTTTTTTTTTTAGTAAGTTTTTGCGCGTGACGTTATACCATCGGTAATATTAAGCGCAACGTTACCAACAAACTTACCAACAAACTGAAGCTGAACAAATTTTTTTTTGTTCAGGTTCTCCAAATATTCACTAATAGTTCTTAATATTGGGATAATCGAAAAAAATTGCTACAGTTTATTTGACTATCCTTGGATTCACAGAACAAAAGAGAGATAGGATTCGATTGGCATTCCCATTACGCCATTCTTAATGTAGAAAAACTAAAAAATTGCTAATTAAATGTGATAAGAGAAATTAAATACACACGTAATTTTGAGATTCATATAAATTTAAAGAAAATTTTCAAAAAATAATCGCGAAAAGAGAGCAAATATGAAAGAGGAAATTGAAGCTGTTCTAACATTTTATATTCATCAAATTTTATCTCAGTTTCAAGTTCGATGTTATTCGTACTTAGATTAAATCGAAATCGGCAATTGTGCAAATATTGTTTATTCGATTTATGTTTATTTTAAATTCATCAACAAAGCCGTACTTTATTCTCGATGACACTGACTTCCGTTATTGTGCCGAGTTTCTTGTGAAATCTTGAGCAAGCCTTTTCAAAAGTAACGGAATTCAAGCAATGAATGACATAACGATTGAATACTTTTTTACGCAATTTTTTAATCGTTATCTCTCCGTTTGAACCAACGATCTCCAAAATCGCGGCTTTCCAGTCGAATTTTCCGTTTTCACGGTTATCGTCTTGAGGTGGCGTCGATTCAATTTCGGCAATTTCCTCGTCAGATATTTTCTTATTCTTCTTTGTCGGTGGCTCGTCTTCCGATTGCGGCGCTGCTTCCGTTAAATCACGCTTTTTCGAATTTTTCTTCTTTCCAGTAAGGTTATCCCCGCTGGTCGTGCCATTTTCCGTTGAATTACCATTTTCCTTGCATATATTTTCATTGTTCTGATTCTCCACTATATTGTTCTCCAGATTATCGTTGCCATTTGTGGCGTCCATTATTTTTTCTTCTTCTTTGAGGACACCTGAAAGATGAAAAATACATTATTCACCACAATCTCTTTTTGTTATTTTCATATAGCAATCGAAAATGACATAAATCTTGTATGAATATTAAAATGTGATGTGGAAGAAAAAATATCTATCAATAACAATATTGTTCATGATTACTACAAGAAAAAACAAAAACATTCATCTGGTAAGAGAAATGATTTTGCAACCAAATCTTGGGAATAATACTTTCAAATCTGTAATACATTTAAAAACATTTTATAATATATTTTCGATGACTTGCTACTCGAGATTTAAAAATCTATAAACCAAACAAAAATAACATACATAGAAATGAATTCTATAGCATTTGTCTAGGAGATTCTTGAAATATTTTTTGTTTACCACATAGTTTTTTAAACATTATACTTCAAGACAAAGCATGAAATTTTTCCGCATTTCCCAAATGTTAATAATACGACATAACTTATAAAAAAATAACGAAAAAGTAATTGTCGTAACAGAGTAAGGGATCGTACGAAATGAAATACCATTTTTGTTTTCTTTTCCAGGCTTATCGGACTCGACAGCATTCTTAAAAGCAGTTTCCATTTTGCTCCAGACGCTCTCGATAACAGCCAAATTGAACCTGTTGTTCATGACACTACGAATGAAATTCAAAAATTTTGCCTTCTTTCTCGGTATGTTTTGGTGTTTCGATAAAATGTTAAGAACATTTCGCTCCTCTCTGGTCAAATTTTTTGCCGTGTCGATGACATTTTTCACCACATTTATCCATTCTTGTTGTTTCTTCTCGCCCTTGTTCTGACCAGGTCTGGCAACGTAATCCTGTCCCCCGTATCTCTCAGACTCCGTAATACATTTCGTGTGAGTTACATATTCTTGACCACTGGAATATATTAAAAAAAAACGTGAATAAAAATATACGAAATAAAATACATCTTTGAACCATGTAAACAAACCGATCGTCGCTTAACAATGGATCAATAGAAATCCGTGAACGAATTTATACAATCGACTTACAAAAAATCCTTGTGACAATCCACGCAGGTCAAATTCTCCGAGGATCTGCATGAAAATTGATAATGTTTAGCCACTTTTGGCTTTTGCAGAGATTCGCCACAATTGTTGCACGTAAATACAACCATTTCGAATTTTTGTTCCTCCGATGTTTCTTCCGAATTAAAGGGTTAACAAAAATTTGTTAATCAAAACAACGCAGACACGAAACGTATTACAATGTAATATATGGAAAGATAATTATTTTGTAGAAATTGCGATAATATCCACGAGATCGAGTGAAAAGACTATTGATTTTTCGGTAGCAATATTTACACGTGCTAGAACAAAACTTTGCTCTGTATTCTGTGGTATTCTGTAATAAAAAGCGGCACGAAAACGTACTAAAATGTAATCGACCTTTTTACAGTTGTTATTTTCAGTCGGTAAGGTAGAAATCATAATGATGTTTGCATTTGAACTATTGAATTAAACTATTGTAGTTGCGTTTATGGCCAGCAGAGGGCGAAATAAGTCCGGTCGGTATTGCAGAGTTCTCAGAGTCATACATGCACCCATTATTGCAATTATAAACAACACAAACACGAGATAATTCAACATGGCCGTTCAGAAATTTTATGAGCTTCTCGCCTCTGGAGAAGAAATGCCAAAGTGACGTTTGACATAATACAACGAAGGTTAATCCGAAATTTTTTAAAACGAAATCGAGTCCCGAGAGTGCAAGAAACGATTGATGTTATTCCAGTCGAGAAGAGACAAGATTTTCTGGAAGTACGACATTTCGTAAGCCCACCTAAAAAATTCGAATGCAATTAATAACGGTTTTTCAGTTTTCAAGTTGTGACGCTATTTCGTCGTTACTCTTGTCCATAATTAAATTATCGCCAACTCGTTTCGTACGAAAAATAAAACGTCGCCCTCGAGTATATTTACGAAAGCACTTTTTCGTCTGACTATTTTGACAGAACAGCTGTGATTGCCACCGTAGTTTACAAATATTTGTAGAAAATATCGTCCAACATGAACACCAAATATAGGTAACTAACAAATCTTGATGAATGCTGGTCCGTGCGACCCCTTTATATTATATTATGATAATATCGACGAATAATTACAGTTTGGAAATGAATGATCTACTGAAACAATCGACGATCGATTACAAGCGCAAGGTGCCTCGAGACGTTGCGGCGAGACTGCCACGCATGAAGATCGAGGCCAAATTGGCAAATGACCGTGGCGAGATCGAGAAAGCCTTCATTCTTCTGAAAAGATGGCTGAACACTGTAGAATGGGTTAAGAAAACGGAACAATACAAAAAAGATAAACCTTATTTCGATAAAACGTTTTATATGAATCAAGAGCCTGATATCAGGGCTCTTTTTGCCGAGGTGGAACTGATATTGATCGCTCGATTCGCTCCTAAAAAAACGAAGCAAGAAATTGATGACAAGTTAAACGGGGACACTCGTCTGGGCACGGAAGACGTTTTGAAACTACCGGAAACACCGACTGACGAGCCTTTGGAAAACGAACTCAAGGAATTCATATCGTGTTTTCAGTTATTCAAAATGATCAAACCAAGTGCCAAAATTTTGATGATCGATGTCAGGTCTGACAAGGACTATCGAGCGTCCAGAATAAAAAACGATTTCTGCATAAACATACCGGCTGATGTTATAAAATCTGGGTATATAATTTTTTTTTTACAATATTCATTACATTTAAATCCATTTCCAACATGATCCTAAACTTTGGAATCGAAACTATATTACTCAGTGATCGGCAAAAAAAAAGATTTTTAATTAATCGTTATTTACAAAATTAATATTATCATCCATTATTTTTTTAGGTATTTCGATAATCAGTAATTTAAAGACCAATACTACGAATTATTTGGATATTGAATATGTGTAGTCTTTGAATTATTCATTATTAGAACAATTAGTAATCGTATTCTTTAAAATACTTATCATTAAATTATTTAGTAATTGAATTAGCAATGTATATATCTAAATTACTAATTATTCAAGTAATTAGTTATTGAACTATTTCAATTACAAATTATTTGAATAATTAATAATTTAGATATATAAATTACGAATTAATTATAAATTCCTTCACAATTTAAGTACAACTTGACTACAAATAATTGTAGATGTTATTGGAGTGAACTTGTACAACAGTTGGAGTATACACTGAGAGAAAAAATTACTAGAACCAATGAAATAAAGTTTTAAAGGCCAAAATTCATTTTTTTTATTATTTGCCAAAACATATTAGATTGGTTCCCTTATTTACTTGGTTTTTTTTTCAGTCAATTCCATAAATTTCTGTTTCAATAAACGAATTTACTTGAATCTAACAATATGTTATCAATTATATGTAATATGTTGTTTGAATCAAGAACACATTTTATCATTCAAAACATCCATGTCTTTTAATACAGGAAGCACTGGGGAAAAAATTTGTTGAATCAACAAATTAATTAGTCCAATCAACAGGAAAAATGATTGATTCAATCAAATGCGTGTTTATTAATTGTTGCTAAACATTTTATAAAAAATATATAGCCCTTGCCAAATAATTTAATATGCATAGTTTAGTGACCCCAAAAAGAGATGAATAGAAAAAAAAGACAAATCTGCGCCAATTCTCCGATCTAATTTCTCTGTCCGACCGAGATCCGAACCCTCGGCCCTACCTACCATCATACCTATCCTACCTAACACGCTACCTATTATGCTATCGAGTACTACTATGCACTTGAAAAAAGTTAGGAGTTATGAAGATTCGAATATAAGAAAACAATTAAAAAACCAGTTTTTCTAATTTTTAACAACTTATGTATACTATTAAAGTATACTATAGAAATGATAGTTCTTTGCTTGAAGGAAATAAAAATTTCATCATTCCAAACAAATATTCTATTGGAATAAAATAATGTGTTATTTATTTTACTACAGCTTCTTTTCAAATAATCACAATCAATTTTATATCTAATAAATATTGAAAATACTACAGAAATATTTTTAGAAGTAAAATATTGATGAATTTATTGCAAAGAAATTATTTTGTTCGAAAAAAATAATTTCGTATTGAAGTCATTTTTTGGATCCAAATAATCTCATGTTTATGGTGCCATAAATAATTTTCTTCAAAAAAAAAAATTTCGTATTGAAGTCGTTTTTTAGATTCAAGTAATCATCATTTTAGATTCAAATAATCTAATGTTTATGATGCGATAAATGTAATTAATCTAATGAATACAAATGCAATCAAATCTATTTAAATAAAAATGTTTTTTAAAGTAAAATAATAACGACTTTATTGCAAGAAAATAATTTTTTCGAAAAAAATAATTTTGTATTGAATTCGTTTTTTAGATTCAAATAATCTCATGTTTACGATGCGATCAATGTAATTAATCCAATGAATACAAATTTAATCAAATCTATCATGCATTTAATTGTTACTATTAAATAAGATTCGTGAAAATATTTTTTTGAATGAAGAGTGATTTTCTTGGTTCAACAAATAAATAATCGAATTAATACTTTCATTTAATAAATAAATTCATGTTCTCAAATTCAGTAATTTTTTCTCTCAGTGTATTTTGTGTACAAGTTTGTCTACAACTTGTATTCAATTACCGGCCTTAGATTTCGATCAACTTGTATCCAAATGTTCCTCACCAAAAACTTACCCGAAACTTGGCGTCAATTTGATTCCAAGCTACAGATGGCCAAGTTTTTATAGTACAACACTGGCTATCAGGGTTCCTGCTTAACTTCACTAAACAAATTTACAAGCATAAATATGCATTATCAAATCATTAATAATTGCAAAGAATAATTAACTAATTTGTTGAAAAATTAGTAATTAGAAGAATTCATTATTTGATTATTCGAATAATAAATAATTGGAAAGAATAATTAACTAATTTCATAAAAAATTAGTGAGTAGAGTACTTAAGCATTTAATTACTTGTATAATTAATAATTAGAAGGAATAATTACCTAATGTTAAAAAAAATCACTAATTCACAAGAGCAAAATTTTAATTACTTGGTTATTGAGTAATTATTTGATCCAAATTACAAGTTACAGGTTGATTGGATAATAATCGACCATGAATTATCGAATTTTCGAATATTGGAAATACCTCACTGCCTCATTACTGAGTGCCTTAATAATGAGTAATATTTATTGGAACAATTATGAAATTTTCTAACACAGCGTAATTAGCGGTAATTAAATTGACGGAAATATCGATTTTGCCGATCACTGGTATTACTTCTTCCTCATGAAGGGAACTTTTTTTGAACATCAAAAAATTACAACATGTATATTTCGATCATTATTTTGAGCCTTTGAACCGTTTCATTTATTTTTAGCGATCATTTCGGTTATTACCAATTACAATTCGTTACATCTTTTTTCTCTGTTTAACAGTGTATTGGCATCGAGCTTCGAGAAGCTATTTGATCATGATAGAACTTCGCTCAGCCTATACAAGCGCCGAAGTTCGACATTCGTTGAAATCGTGGTCCTGTTAGATTGGAGAACAACGTCGACGACTCTCTTCCCTGACAATAAGATGCGAGTGCTCAGGGACATATTAACATTATGGGATCCAGTAATGAAAACACCAAAAATAATGATTCTCGACGGTGGTTTTGTCGAATGGTTGAATCGTTATCCCAATTTCGTAACGAATCCTAAAGTCGAAACGCCTCCGGTGAATCCACCGATTATGGACGAATTACTGCTGGAAGATTTCGAATATCCCGATTTTCTGAACACAGAAGGAAATGCGAGTCCGTTTAGTTCGTTGCGGATACAAGCGTCGGATAAAAACGAAGGAAAATCTAAACCAAATAATGAAAATCGCAGCGACGATGACGGTTTCACGAATAGATCGATCAAGGGTGAGAAATCATCGTCGATGAAGAGAAACACAATCTCAAACAGGAATGATCGAACGAATCTATCGAAAACCATGTTAAACGATAATGACATTGACATGATTAGTAATCCTTACAAAACAGTCAGCGAAAAGGTGAACGAATTGTCGAAGTACAGTCGTAAAATTGATAGCAACGAGAATGAACACATGAACGTTGACGAGGACGACGACGACGACGACGACGAGATTATTTTTGAAACGAAGAAATATCCGGGAAAATCAATCAGGCAAAATACAACGACCAAACCGCGAATCGATAGAAGCTCCAAACCGTCGATCACGTTGAACAATCAGTACACGGACGGTGAGCCGCTGTTGATACTCAAGAGGCAACTTTGCGAATTGATGAAAAACGAAGAACACATTGGGAATAAGATATTGTTATCCGAGACCGAATATTATGAACAGAATGAATACGACAATCTGGAAGCGAGCGAAAATTATAAATCGAACAGGATAAATTTGAAGGAAGGCTTGTTATCGCTGAACACGGCAATGATGCAATTGGTAAGAGAATTTAAAAAAAAATCCACGTACACTACCGGTGAAAAGTTTCTGGACAAAACTTCAAAAAAGGTCTCAAACGTTTTTTCATGCCATTTCGCCGGAAGTCTAAACTAATTTAACAAGAGGCATTTTAAAGGGGAAGAATTCGACTTCATTTCCTATATTTTTAATTGTTTTTACAATTTGTTTTTAGATTTGGACTCTATTTTGAAAACAGCTGTTTTTCGCCTTTTTCCCTCTCTTCAGGTGCACCCAACTTCTAGAGAACATTTTAATATACACTTTTACGATTGGATTCAGAAAGAGGAAAATTTGAGCTTCCGTTTTCTTTTTTTCTAAACTTTGAGCGATTTTTTTTCCAAAGTTATTCTGTTATTGTGAAAAAAGAGGACATTTGAAAAATCCCGTTTAATACGAAAACAAAGAGAATTCGTGAAATACTTCGGGATAGCTAAAAGTTGCGTCTGTTTTCGTTGAGCTTAGAGGAATTTTGCCGATTTTTTTTTCCAACATTTTTTTTCTCATTTTTTGGGTCGGAGACAGATCATTCAATTACCATTACTCGAGAACTATGGGATTATTGATAAATTTCAAAAGGAGAAAATACTTTATTTTACCATTTTCAACACATTGGAATATTTTTCAATTTTTCTTCCAAATTTTTTAAATTTTCCGTCCCAGATAATGAGAAAAAAAAAGTTGGAAAAAAAATCTGAAAAAATTCCTCTGAAGTCAACGAAAACAGAGGCAACTTTGTGCTAACTTGAAGTTTTTCATGAATCTTCTTTGTTTTCGTGTTATGCGGGATTTTCAAAATTTCCTCTTTTTTTCACTAAAAACTGAATAACTTTGGGAAAAAAATCGCTTGAAGTTAAAAATAAGGCAATTGAAGCTCAAACTTTCCCCTTTATGAATCCAATTGTAAAAATGTAAAATGTAAAATGTAAAAACAAATTGTAAAACCCTGCAAATTGAAATTTGCACATAGCTTCCTCATCTTTATCCATAGTTCACATAGCTTCCTTTAACACACAGTATGGCGATCAAATTTGTCTTCCTCATAAAGGAAGCTTTGTTAACTATTGAAAAATATTAGTAATCAATGTGCAAAATCGATCGATTTTCGCCAAATTTGATAGCGAATAACATTGATAGTTATACTGGCTCTTCACAAAATTTCTTTGCAATATCTCAAAAATTTCAAAAGTTATAGATCTTGGGCTTCTTTTATAAAAATCAAAAATTTGATAAAAATTGAATCATTCGATCGATTTTCGCCAAATTTAATAACGAACATCCTCGATGGCTATATTAGCTCTGTGTAAAGTTTCAGTGCAATATCTTAAAAATTGCACAAGTCAGAGCGTTTACGCTATTTTTCAAAAAATTAAAAATTTCACAAAATTTTAATCCCTCGATGGATTTTTGCTAAATTCAATAGCGAACAACCTCGATAGCTATATTAGCTCCGTGCAAAGTTTCAATACAATATCTTAAAAATTGCACAAGTTAGAGCGTTTAGGCTATTTTTTAAAAAATTCAAAATTCCATAAAATTTTAATCCCTCGATGGGTTTTCGCCAAATTCAATATCAAACAACCTTAATAGCTATACTAATTCTGTACAAAGTTTGAGTGCAATATCTTGAAAATTGCAGAGGTTAGAGCGTTTACGCCATTCTTGCAAAAACGAAAAAAGTCGATAAAATCTGAACACCCGTTATAATTAAAACAAATTTTTTTTCATAATGAAGAGCAATTCGTGCTCGACAAGTGTGCCAAATTTTAGCTTGATATCTCGAAGCGTTTTCGAGTTATTAATTATTTGCATCTGAAACTCAGGATACATATACACACACACACAAACACACACACACACACACACACACACACACACACACACACACACACACACATACACATCCATCCGGACATTTTTTCTAAATATGATTTCTCGATGTTTTAGGACATTTTGAACATATTGGCATAAAAATCGCGAAAAATTTTTTTTTCACGAAAACAAAGCTTCCTTTATGAGGAAGCAAAAATAATTCAAAATACAGGAAATGAAGCCGAATTTGAAGTTTTTTGAAATTTTGTCCGGAAACTTTTCACCGGTAGTGTAGTTCCATCAATTGCGTCGCATTTCACTGCTCGTTTTTTTTTTAATCGTTTAAGGAAAATAAAAGAGATCAGGTGGAGCATGTATTGTCCGAGCAATCATTGCACTTGCACAAAATGCCAATGAACTCGAACGACGAGCGTCAGAGTGCCATTCTCGATCTCGAGATCGATGCCATAAAAAAACGTCTCGCGGATATAGCCTTCGAACGGGAAACCCTCAAACAGTACGTATTTACAATGTAACTTAAGATATATGTTGGTTCCCCTTTTTAATTTCGTTTCTAATACACTGGCGATCATGTAAGAATATTATTTAAAATTATGTCGACAATTTTCTGAGGTTCATTGCATTTTTGAAATTGATAAATATTTTTGACTTTGCGTTAAAAAAATAAATTCATTAACAGAGTCATCGATAATGTTGTTTCGACGTGGTTGAATTTTGAAATCACAAGCGACCGCATTTTTTGTTTCAGTAAACGTCAACATTCTTCGAAATCAAAAAAAGTTCCCACATCGAAGCAAAATGAGAATATTAGCCGAGAGCCCTTAAGGTCCGATGGTTCCTCCGTTAACAGCGGTCTGAAACGATCGCATTCCAGTCCGAACCTCGCGCAGGTAAAGAAGTTAAAAGTTCAAGCGAAAGTAAATATTGCTTTTTTTCTACATTTGTAGCTATTTTGACAAACAGATTGTTCGATTCTCTTGCCGAAATTTACTTTTTACGCGTGATCAAAATAAAGTAGAAAATGTTGCCATATTAAAAATGTCGGTCGTGATAGTCTCAAGATTTTCGGTAAACGAAGAAGAAATTAATCGAACAGTCTGTATCACATTAACAATGCATGCATTAATTTTGCGGAAATGAGAAACTTATTGCATTTTGTTGTGATTTAAGTCGATCAGCTGAGTTAAATAAATCCATTCACGTACAGTTTTTGTTTTCATAACGAATTTCATTTTAAAATGACGAGACGAAACTCGCGAATTTTTTGAAATCTAGAATTTTTTATGACAGGATTTGCATCGTTAAAATGCAACGAGAATTAAAAAAAATTTTTGTATTCCATTTAAAGATACGTTTAAATGAAAAATCGTTGAAATCTTTTGTGCAATGTTGGAAATGGGAAAAAAAATTGTTTTCGTTGCGTTCTAATGATGAAAACTTGCACATCATAATTTTTAATAATTTTGATACATTTTGAGCAAAATAATTAATTAATAATTAACTAATTGACAATTCTTAATTTTTCATGTTGAATCATACAATTCAGCTGGATGACGTTAAAATTCCGCTCGTCGACAGATCTTCTAAACCTCACAATCGCATAACGGATTTTCCGAATCGAGCTAGAACTGGTTTTAGCTCGAGATTAACGTGGAAAGATCGCGAGGACCGAATGGAACCGATTTTTCGCCACGGAGTGAGTATCATGATTAAAGATATAACAAAAAACATTCTATTAATGTTGTTATACAGAAAAAAGTTCAAATTACGAAGCAGAAAATTCACATTGAGGCGTCGAAATTAAACATTCGGTCAAAATAGAAATATTTTGAATACACGAACATTAATTTTTGGTAAATTGCACTTGAAGCTTTAACTCAAAGATTATCTAATTCAAAACAACTTGTACGATTGAGGAAATGGAATGTAGCGCTGTTGATTCTTTCGATTTTTCCAAGAGACGACCTTGAAACTAAATTCATGCTAATATCTCAACGGTTCAAGCATCAATGTTCCCCTTAACCTAAATCGTTTAGCCGATTTTCCCAACAGTCATACGCGGAATTTCTTCATACATATATGAGCTCACACAAAAGCATGACGTATGAAGAAAAAAACTCTTAACGTCATTAGTGGAGGATTAGAGTTCAGTCACGTTTCGCTTTATCGATTCAGTCACAATCACCAAACCGTTCACTCTTTCTCTCCATTCCATGTAAATGAGCCATTTATTTTTCATTTCATGTGCCAGCCATAAAATCGAGCAAAAAAAATAAAGCCTGGTCTATTTTCTTCAAACGCGTCTAACATTCTCAATTCAACATTTTCCTTGATAACGTTCATTTTTAAAACATTCTCAAAGCAGAGTTGCAAAAAATGCATCTTTTTAATAATGCATTATCGATTTCGTTAATGATTATTTTTGCACTTAATAGTGGGACTTAACTTCCATTAAACATTATTCATTCAATGAATAATAGGATAAAAACAATATTGCATTATATTTTTAGTTAATAATGCAAATGTCAGACCATTAAGCATTACATTAGTACTGGAAAATTTAAAAATTAAATATTTTACATTACGTTGTTAATGAGTACTTGGAAAAGCATTACATTATCCGTTGCTGAAGTAATGGATAATGTGGAAAGAGTTACATTACTCATTACTGAAATAATGAGTAATGCAAAAATTGTTTCATTATCCTCTATTAAAGTAATGGATATTGCAAAGTAGCGTTAATTTTTCATTACTCTAATACTGAATATTTTGAATAATGCATTATTCGGAATAAAAATATTTTTTGCATTCGTAGTCCAATAGAACAATGCGATAAAATCTTCCCTTTATTTACGAAAGTGGAAAATATGGATTGATGAAACACCGGTTCAGGGACTCGATAGTATGGATTTATGAAATTTTTTTAAGTAAAAAAAACCCAAAAATGTAAACATCGGAAAGTCAACAATCAATCCCCGTTTTGAAATTTGAAATTAGAATTGAAAATTTGAGTCGAAAGAGAATAAAATACACATATGCTGCGCATTTCCCTTTGATGTAACAAATAAAAAAATGCACAAGTGGAAGATGTTTGTTTCTTTTGGTTGATTCACAAATAAATAAAAAATACATGAAATTATTCGAGAGTAAAAAAAGTAAACAATCGTATATGAACAGGAATTATTATTCTCTTGACAATTTCCGGTCAAAGATAAAAAAGAAAGATGCTGTAGGTTCAAATCTGATCTAACAAATAATAAAAAAAAATAATAATAAAAAAAAATAAAAAAAAAACAAAGTACCGAATCATATTTGCGAAATAAAAAATTAGGAATCTAAACAAACGAGTTTCCATAGAAGGAAATTTAAACAAACGAATTACGCTGTAAAAAATTTGAGGGAATAACTCTTACAGTCTGAGATGTATCTTTCTTACAAATTATAATTATAAAAAATCATACGAAAAGGAAGATTTTATTGACATTGCTCTCTACATACAGAAATTATATTTATTCCTTTAAACCATTACTCAAAGTAATACATTATTTATATGTAGATGTAATACGTTATTTGAAGTAATGCACTGCGCGATGTAATGTGTTACTCAAAGCAGTGATCGGCAAAAAAAATCTATCTATTTTTATTATCCAATTTTTTCGAAAAATTAATAATTACCAAAGAAATATTACTAATTTTTCTAAAGAATTAGAAATTTTTTAGAAAAATTAGTAATTAGTAACAAAATATTACTAATTTTCCTAATAAATAAGTAATTAGTGACATAACATTTCTAATTTTTCCAAAAAATCAGTAATTAACGATAAAATATTACTAATTTTTGCCAAGAATCAGTGATTACCGAGAAAGATATTGCTAAATAACCAAAAAAATCAATAGTTTGTGAAGAAATGTTGTATTAATTTTGGAAAAAGTAATAAATAAAATAAAAATTACTAATGTATTTTTTAATAGGTGCTGATTAAATATTCGTATTAATAATAACTTGTGTGGTATCGTATGACATTTGATACAATAAATACTAATATGTGAAATATTCAAAAGATTTAGTTATTATAAAAAATAAAACTACTTTTTGAATAGAGTTGTTTGAGCTTATAACCATGACTCAATCCGTACACACAAGTAAAAATACACAATACTTTTCTACAAATTAACTTTTTTTTAAAAATGAATTAGTAATATTTTTTCGCTAATTACTAATTTTTTTGGGAAAATTGGAAGTATTTTCTTACTAACGTCTAACTTTTTAGAAAAATTACCAATATTTTTCCGCTAATTACGAATTTTTATAAAAAATTAGTAACATTTTTTGACTAATTATTAATTTTTCGAAATAATGATTAATAAAATCAATATCGTTGCCGAAAAAATCGATACGGCCGATCACTGACTCAAAGTAATGAATTCCTCAATGTAATGCATTACTAAAAGTAATGCATTGCTCAATGTAATGCATTACTCAAAATAATGCATTGCTCAATGTACCATTCAGTGTTTTGTACCATTCATTACTATAGTAATGAAAATTTGTATCTAGTTTGAATTACGCATTACTGTAATAATGGACAATGGTAGCGTTTAGCATTATCCATTACTGTTGTAATGAATAATATTACGTTTTTTTCATTATTCATTATTAATTTAATGCACAATCGTTGGGTTTCACATTTTTCATCACAAAAATAATGCTTAATGTTTCTATCATAGAATTTTCATTATTTCTAAAACAAATAATGCATTATTTTTACATTATGATTTCGGCAACTCTGCTCAAAGTCATAATAAAACCCGATTGCATAAATCAATCAACAGAGTTTTATTTGCATAACTTTTGAGAAGCTTTTTACAAAACAATACGATTACTTTTTTCAGTCTAAAATTAGTATAAAATAAACATCACAAGGTTCACGGACCCGTTTTTGTCAAGGGTACGATGAATATTCAACCCTGATATAATTTATTCTTTGCTCACATTTAATCGCGTCCTCGCTGTTACCTTGAAGAACATGGAAAATTTCATTCTTTTGAATCATATTTGCTTAACACACAATCACACACAGACGTACACACCCGAACGCAGCTGAACACGCCCCCTTAATCGTGCCTCGTACGAATTCTAACTTTATCAAAGATCGAGCTACTCGTGTAAAGCTATTCGCTCGATCACGTGACGTTACGTTGAACGTAAGATAAATTTGTTATCACGTGCCAGTTGCATCGCAGCTCTCGCAACGCTTGCGATCATAAAAATCTGTCCGGACGTCATTTGGAAGCGAAAAAATAAATAAATAATCAACAATGTATAGAAACATAACTTAACGTATTGACAGTGAATTTTATTATATTTCTCTTATTCAAAGTGACAAAAATAAAATCCAATCACGAAGGAAAAAATATATTTTTTGCATTATCAAAAGAAACAAAAAAAAAAACGATTTCCTCGAATATGGTACAAATACAAATTCTCAGTGTAGTTCACTACAGTAATCCAGTGAGTATTGACTTTAAGAACAAAAAATGTCGTTCTTCATTTGGTCTGTTAATTATCACCGTTCGTATTACTTGATCGTATCGGCATGATTTGATTTTGTGAATTTTCAAAAAAAAACTTAATCAATGATACATAATCGCTGATAATTGATCTGATTACTGATCAAACGCCAAATGGAATGCTGTCTGACCTTGGCGTCTTATCAAAATAAAGAGAATAGACAACGCTTGTGATTTCTGAGTTTTTCGAGTTATCTATTGACGTCGAGAATTCACGAAAACCCTTCGCAACGT
Organism: Alloplasta piceator; assembly: GCA_946863875.1. Classification (NCBI taxonomy): domain Eukaryota; kingdom Metazoa; phylum Arthropoda; class Insecta; order Hymenoptera; family Ichneumonidae; genus Alloplasta; species Alloplasta piceator. The sequence continues at coordinate 12,204,166 of OX333072.1, forward strand.
TTTTTAAACGTGAACATTGGAATTACAATTTTTGAATTTTTTGATGGTGAACGTTGGAATTACAATTTTTCGTGGGGAAAAATCGACATCACACTTGCAACATTTTTTTCTACAAGTGCATATACTTGTATTAGGTTGCTTCAAAATTGAACTTTATTCTTTAGGTTTTGATGCTTACCAAGTTCCTTGTACCTCATGAAAATATAAAAATTGACGCGAAATTAGATCTTGATAATATTCTTCGTTTTATTGCATTTATTATTTTTTTTAAATATTGTCAATTAAGAGAATTCGAAAACGCAGTAAAAAAAAAACAAAAAAAACCATTCACATATCTCTCAAAAAACGTATACTCCGAAATAAAAATATTTTTTGTTGAGTTGCATATTTTAACCTGCTTGATGATGAGATTCGAGACTCGAATCAGCCATTAGTCTGTTGTAAAAAATAAAACCAACATTTTTTTTAACTTTTTCTGGTATTGAAGAAAATAAACTGAAATTTTTCAGAAAACATTAAAAAAAATTTCTTGGTTTAAGAATATAAACTGAATTTTTTCAGAAAACATTAATTTTGTTGCATTTAATGTTTTAATTTTCGACCGCTGATAAAAAAGGATTGGTTTTTTGTCACCCTAGAAAAACGTTTTTTTTTTAATTCCTCAATTCCTGAAAATTGCGAGAGTGCTTCTTTCGCGAAGATTTTTTTATTTTCATAAGATACAGCAACCTCCAAGAGCAATAAAATATGCAAATGAAACGCATCTTTTGAAGGACATAACATATTCATGTAGAAATCACGAATTAACAATGATTTTGTATGGAATGGGAAAAAGACTGTTGAGATTGCGAATTAGTTTTATCTGCGAAAGAAAGTTTCATAGAAAGCAGGGTTGCAAATAATGCATTACTTTTTTTAATGCATTTACACTTTCAATAACCATGAACTCTTATTGATTGATTGAAATAATTTCCATTAACCATTAAACATTAAGTGTCAATGATTAATGTAAATTATTTCCATTAACTATTAAATTTTAATGGTTAATGTAAATTATTTCCATTAACCATTAAATGTTATCGGTTAATGGAAACTATTTTCATTAACCACTAAACAATTTTTTTTTCCTCGATTAGGTTTGACAGCTGTTAGTACTTATCAAAAAAGTAACGCTCCCAAAATTTGAGCTGTAAAAAAAATGTTTTATTGCTAAAATACTGTATGACACTTGTACGATAATGTACTATTAGGGGTCGCTCAAATGACTTGATACTTTTTTTCAATTTGTACTAACGATCATGATATAGAAATTTCGATTTTTCCTTGTCGCATCGAAAAATATAAGTATTTAATGATTCATAAATATAAGTATTTAATGGTACAAAATAATTCATCCAAAATTTGGGTCCTTGAAAAAAAAATGATAATGAAAATCTAATCACCCCCATTAATTTTGTTTTAAGGACCTCAATTTTGGGTGAATCACTGCTTCATTAAACACTTATATTTTTTGTTGCGACGCGGAAAAATCGTAATTTCTATATCATGATCGTTGGTCAACTTCGAAAATAATATGAAGTCATTTGAGCGACCTCTAGAAATTTTGTTTCAAAGCTGAAATTTTTTGAGAGTTACTTTTTTGACAAGTACTAATACCTATCAAACCCAATCAGAAAAAAAATATCGATTTTGATTGCATCACCCTATAGCAGAGTTGCGAAATTTTCAATCAAAAAGTGATGCACTAGTCATTACTTTTTTAATGGCTAATGAAAATGTTAATGGTTAATGGAAATTATTTTCATTAACCATTAACCATTAACATTTAATGGTTAATGAAAATCATTTCCATTTGCCATTAAAAAAGTAATGATTAACGCATTACTTTTTCATTAAAAATTTCGCAACCCCGATAGAAAGCAATGGGTACGTGTATGAGAAAACACGAAGCACTTTGCGGTCTTCCAAATCCAATTCAATCGAATGAACCACCACTTGATACCGTCGTGGAACGAATGCGGTAGGGTCGAGTGACTTAATGCCTAAACAGGTCCGGGTGCTCCAACTATCATAGTAAAATACAACTGTCTTCATTTAGTATCTTCGCGAATCAGCAGCTGAAAAATTTGAATAATAAAATATTCCATCGTAATACCGTCAATGTTTATGGTATTATCGTGCATCAACAACGTGATTTTTCATTGCCAAAAAACAAAAGCGAGTATATATCGAATGTGCGTAATTCAAATTATGAAAAAATCGAGCTACGGATTGAAAAAATTCAACGATCCAAATCGTCAATCGCAACGTATTCGCCGTTTTTCATGTTTCACCCTATCTGCCGGATAATACACGCATTGAAACCGAACAAAAATAATTCACCGTTGTAAATTCAATCGCATTAATATTTATTTGAAAAATGGTGTATAAACGTAAAAAACTGACGGCTTATTATATCGTGACATATTTCAAAAAGGTAAAATTTCTCGATCATAATTAAATTTCCATGTCTCAGTCGTGTTTTTCCAGTCTCACGAATTTTTTCGTGACTTTCAAGATTATCGAATATTAGGAGAATAAAATAATTAATTACTTTGTGGACTTGACCCAGTGACCAAATACGACCTTGACAGTCATAAAAGTTACATACGTTTGATTATATTTTATCTAAAAATTTCACATTTGGGACAATGTGAAGATAAAAGATGTATAAATTTCGAAATTGCAATGCATAATTATTTAAATTGTAAACAAAAAAAAACATTGAATTAATGGTGTAAATTAGAATATGCACAATATTTCTTCATAGAGGTCGCCAAAAACAGTAATAATGAAAGAAAAAAACGCATGTTCATAGGGAATATTTGGGTGAATCAGTTTGCACAAGTTTTAAACCCAAGTTTCAATAATGAGAATGATTTCTACTGTTGATGAAGTATTTCATTGAAATTCCGTCTTTTTTTTATCATCCAATGCCATTCTTTTTTTTAACGTGTATATTTATTTTTCAACAGCGTCCAGGCATAACAGGACTGAAAAATTTGGGAAATTCATGCTATATGAATAGCATAATACAGTGCTTAAGCAACAACATTCGTCTGGCCAAATACTTTAACGAGGACGCATATTTGGACAATCTCAGTCGAAGCATCGATCATAGCAAGCAGGGTCTGGTCGCCGATGAGGTTGCTCACGTTGTAAAGGCTTTATGGCGAGGGCAGTACAAGAGCATATCGCCTCGTGACTTGAAGGTAATATTAAAATGAAATTTTATATTAATTTTGAATTAAATGAAATTTAATAATTTTATATTAATTTTAATGAAATTTAATTTTTCGAATTTAATTTAATAATTTAATTTTTTGAATCCCCGACAATTTTATGTCTACTAGTGTGGGCCGAAAATCCGCTTTTTTTGAAATTCTTTTAACAATACTGAAAATATTGTTCATTATGCTACAAAAAAAAAAATTGCGCGAAGGGAAAAAATGTTGAGTCAATATCTTAGACTCGCCAAAGTTCGTCAAAGTTCAACATGTTAAAAAAAAATTTTGAACAAATTGATAGTTATCTAAGATAAGTGCTGTTTTAGTGAAAAAAATGGTCCTTTTTCTCTGTATTTACACTGTTTATGGATAAAAAATAATTGATAAACTTCTTATTTTATAGGAAACTTAATTCTCTTCATAAAAGGTCCTTATATGAAATTATGTAGAATCAATAGTTTTTAAAATAATTGCAATTTTAGTAAAGAAAAATTGTAATTTTCCTCTATATTTTTATCTTTTACGAGTAAAAAGTAATTGACAAACTCCTTATTTCATAGGAAATTTAATTCTCTACAAAAAAGCTTCTTATACGAAATCATGTAGGATTGATAGTTTCTAAGATAATTGCAAATTTACTTAAAAATAGTCATTTTTCTTACTATAAATATTTTTTCTATGAAGAAAAAAAATTTCATTATTTTTTTTTAGATTCTCTACGGAAACAATCTTCGAGTCTTATTGTATAAGAAATAAAACATTCGCGACATAAATATGAATCGTGATTTTTTTGAGGATCATAACGAAGCCATAATCCCACTTTTATTCGGATTTTTTTCATAAAAATTTGAAAAAATTGTTTTTTCTTATTTACCACATGCTTTTTTCAAGAATATATTTTTCAATATATAAGAAGTTTGTAAGAAATATATATTAAGGAGTTATACGCAGGCAGGAGGCCGAAAAAGGCGATCTTTCAAGATTTTTTTCTGCAAAGATATTTTAACTTATTAACGTACAAATTTATATATAGGTTTTTGTAACTTTGAACTTCATTTTGGAATTTGTCTTTTTAAAAAATAGTGATTCTTGAGATAGAAGAAAATGACAATTTTTTTTACTAAAATTGCAATTATATTTGAAACTATCGATCCTACATGATACAACGATCTTTTATGTAGAGAGTTACATTGCCAATAAAAATAAACCCAGAGTTTTTATTTTTTTACACTCTGAACTTTGACGAACTTTGATATTGACTAATTGATATTGACTTTGATATTGCTTAAGATATTGACTCCAAATTTTTTCCCTCCGCACAGATTTTTTTTTGTAGCATAAACAACAATATTTTCGGTATTGCTAAAAGAATTTCAAAAAAAAGCTGATTTTCGGCCCACCCTTTCCTTTGAATTTTCAATCCTATAACTGTTCCTATTAAATCTATTACAGGTTGCAATCGGCCAGTACAGGCTACAATTTGATTCCAACGATCAGCAGGATTCCCACGAGTTCCTCGTTTTTCTTCTCGAGTGGCTCCACAATGATCTGAAGAAGGTAAATATTTCGGGATTGAAACAACGATAATGCGGCGAACGATTATCGATGAGTAATAACGATTTATTGAATATCATCAGGCCAGCGAAATTTACTCCGATACAATGAGTATCGCAAAAAAACAATGGCTTAAAGAACTCGGTAATGGAGAATCCGTTATATCTGATTTATTCATCGGCCAATCGAAATCCAGTATTATCTGCAATGTGTGTTATCACAGCAGCATCACCTATGAGACGTTCAACAGTCTGACCTTATCTTTACCCGCGGGTAATCGTTGCTCGTTGCAAGTGAGTCAAAGACAATTAAAATCGTTAGAAATTGCTTCTGTGTTTGCGCATTCACCATGTAAAAGCGCAAATAATGATACCATTACTAACTTCTATGCCTGAACCTCTTATCTTTTTTTCAGAGTTGCGTAGAAAAATACCTGACCCCACAAAAAGTATCCGGCTGGATGTGCGATAGGTGCAAATCACCACGCGATGCAACGAAAAAATTTGACTTTATCAAATTACCACCAACCGTCGTAATCCACCTCAATCGGTTCGCTGAGGGCGAAGGTCGGTTCGAAAAATCGGAAACTTCGGTGGAATTTCCACTTACCGATTTCGATCTTGGCTCGTATCTCGTGCAAGACGATGATTGCACGCATACGCATATGAAATACGATTTTCAAAAAATGTCACTGTATGCCGTGTCGGTGCACTCAGGAACAATGTCAGCGGGTCATTATATGGCTTTTTGCCGGAATGTTGGACAGAAAAAGTAAGAGGAATGAACATTCGAAAAATTTGTCGAATTAAGGATGTTGAGTCCCTATAAAATCGTTTAATGTTAATTGTTCAATAAATAGCTTCTTAATCGTCGTGAAATTTTTACACGACCTCCTGAATACTTCATGTAAAAACATATTAAATTTTCGGAATTCTGTCATCATTACTTCAACCTCCTTAAGGGTTAAAATGAAAAATAATGAGAAAATTCTGAAAAATTGGTATGTTTCTGTATGAAGTATTTAAGAGGTCGTGTAAAAATTTCACGACGATTAGGAAGCTCGTTATTAAAATATTAACATTTTGCTAAGAACAATTTTTTAAACAAATAAAAAAAAAAATACTTATCAATAAACTTCGTTTTCTTTCCGTTGCTTTCAATATAGTGTAGATATTAAAAAATTGAGAAGTAACAAAAAAACTTATCGCAAAGTTATATCAGTTTCCATGAGACTACATTTAATTTAATTTAATTTGTTAATGTTAATTGTTCGATAACGAGCGTCCTAATCGTGGTGAAATTTTTACACGACCTTTTAAATAATTCATCCAAAAACATACTAAATTTTCAGAATTTTCTCATCATTTGCGATTTGGGACTCAACCTCCTTAAACGAAACGCGTCGATTTTTACTAATTAAAGTTTTGGAAAAAATGCAACGCATTATTTGGAGTCCGTTATTCATAATGTGCGCTTTTTCCGTTATCGTCGTAACTTTGGTATTATTATTGAAGAAATATTAAATTCAAAGTTTTTTGCTTCCTCATAAAGGAAGCTTTGTTTTCGTGAAAATGTTTTTTTTTTCGAGATTCTTATGCGAATTTGTTTTAAATGTCCTAAAACATTGAGAAATCATATTTAGAAAAAATTTCCGCGCGCGCGCGCGCGCGCGTGTGTGTGTGTGTGTGTGTGTGTGTGTGTGTGTGTGTGTGTGTGTGTGTGTGTGTGTGTGTGTATCTCCTCAGTTTCATATGTAAGTAATTAATAACTCGAGAACGCTTCGAGATATCGAGCTAAATTTTAACACACTTGTCGAGCATGAATTGCTCGTCATTATGAAAAAATTTTGTTTTAATTCTAACGGGTGTTCAGATTTTATCGACTTTTTTCGTTTTTGCAAGAATTTATTTATTAGTTATTGCACTCAAACTTTGTACAAAATTATTATAGCTATTAAGGTTGTTCGGTATCGAGTTTGGCAAAAATCCATCGATGAATTAAATTTTTTTGAAAAATAGCGTAAATGCCCTAAGTTGTGCAATGTTTAAGAAATTGTACTGAAACTTTGCACTGAGGTAATATAGCTATCGAGGATGTTCGTTATTAAATTTGGCGAAAATCGATCGAATGATTAAAATTTTATCAATTTTTTTTGTTTAATAGCGTACTTTAACTTCGGCTATTTGCGAGATATTATCCTGAAATTTTGTACACATTCAATATAGTGATCAAGGTTGTTAGTTATTGAATTTGCCAAAAATCAAATTGAGCAAGAAGTAAATTTGAAAGAATTTGACAAATTTGCACGTTGATTACTCATGTTTTTCGATACTTAACAAAGCTTCCTTTATGAGGAAGTCAAATTTGATTGCCATACTTTGTGATAAAGGAATCTATGTGATTAAGATTAGGAAGCAACGTGCAAATTTCTAATTTGCAGGGTTTTTTATTCATCGGAAATTTCTCCTAAAATCGTTGAAATAGCAAAATTTAATTGATCAAAAGTTTTGAGAAGCTGCAGTCACTCGAATAATTATGCCTGCCTTCAAAATTTGTCACAACAAATACCACAATTAGTGATTGCGGTTGAAAGAAATTTCGTTGAAATAAAATTTCACAGATTGTTCATGAAAATGTAATTAATGTAATGTAATTAATGCAATGTAATTAATGCAATGTAATTAATGTAATGTAATTAAGGGTACGACTGAACTTGAAAAATTCGTGTTTCAGATGGTACAAATTCGACGATCAATTGGTCACCGAAGTGACGACTCAAGAGGTGAGATGTCAGGGTTCCTCTGCGTACCTGTTATTTTACACGATCGAGCACGAGTCATCCTCTTACATCCAACGAGTGCCAATGACGAAACTCGGAAGGTTATAGAAAAGTTCGAATTCGCATAATACTTATGTACGATTCAATGAGTCGCCTAATCCATCGGAATCGCGAATAGTCATCGCCGATTCGTTCGGGTACTTACTTTCCACATATGTGTACATTTTTTTTTTCGTTATCGCAAATACACGAATCATGCAAGCTTGCGGTACCGATAATACCAAATAATTCACGTACAGACGTGTAAAAAAAACTGTATCGACGAGAGATCGTTTTCAACATGTACAAAGTGATAATTATCGTTGAAGAATACGAGATAGCAATTCCAAAATGAAATTCAATATAGGTGCTTGAATACGTTTGTAAATATGTAAATATCTGTGTAAAGAAGCATACAAGTTTATATATATTATTCGTTATGCGCTTTAAGCCATTTCACGCTTTGCCGGTAAAACGAAAATTTAAAAAAGATGAAAAGATATATATATATATATTTTGCATTAATCTTTTTCGTTAAGGGATCATTTTACTTTGTCGGTCCGAAAATTAGCTGATTTTTAGGATTTTTTTTTAATTTACGGAATACAAGCGATGAAATCAAACTTTTTGTCCCTGCCATATGACATGTCCATAAATATTATGAAATATTTAGCATTATGAACTATACAGAAAGTTGGATATTCATCAATTAAAGTTGAAAAAATGGCGATAAAAGTGGGGTCTAAAAATTAACGACCTCGGGCGTTCCAGATTTCCGCAAGCAATTTTAAAAAATCGACTTTTTCAACATTGCAAAGTAGAATGAACCCTCAAACTATTTTTGTGAATATAAGGAGAAACGAAAAAAGGGAGAGCGAGCGAGAAATCGATTAATTATGGTGGATAAGTGTCTTGGGCAATATATTTTAAAAGATGAACAATCACAGGCGCATATTGGAATGATGCATTTACTTTAATTAATCGTTGCGCGCGTGCATCTGTAATCGATAAAAAAAATCTATCTCTCTACTATAAGTGATATTTATGCCCCAAGAACTCGAAGTGCCTGCGACATCCAGTGCCACCGAACAAAATGTCGCGATCCACATAATTCATAGCGTTTACTGCTGTTTGCACCATTTGGCTCTTTTTTTTGCCAGTCGTCGAATTCAGAACTGTCGAGAGGTAAATTATACTTTTCGTTAGTGCCGAGAGGTACGTTAAAATAAATAAAAATACAAGTTTAAAACTTTTGCAAAAATTCAAGCATTTTAATGGAATTTTTTGTAATCCTCACCTTTTTTTTATTTTTATTAGGGTAATTTTTTCGACTCTTTTTCACCCCCCACCTAAATTTTGTTGGGTATGTCTGAAAAAAAATTCCCTGAAACTTACAACCCTTAATATTAATGTCAAGTACTTTCCCATGAAAAAATTTTCCATCTAAAATACACGTAAATCAAAATTATTATTTTTTTTTTTCAAAATTCTATAACGCAGCGGCATTTCAAAAGTGAAATGGTACGGATTACTAAATTTTATTTTTACTCAAAATTATACAAAACGTACAAATAAACGAGAGGGAATAATCTTATTAACAAAAATAATATAACAATACTAACATATAATAGAAATTGTGCTCCGAAAAATTGTGCAACTGGCAGATTACGTGCCGGGAAAATTCGCCGTTTTCGTGTTTGGTTTCCTTATTTTCTCTAAGACGATCATGTTTTTTCTGTTTTTTTAACACCGTCAATTTCTCGGTTATTATCATATGCTTTATTAGTATCCTGCCGCCTTATTTGCATTTGGCCCTGCTTCCGAAAAAACAGGGAAATATTCTTTGTTACCATCTGATAAGCATGTGCACATTATTAGCGTTGCGTCGTTGTTTCATTGAAATCTCCAGAGACGGCGCTCTCTGCCGGAAGTGCAAGATTTTTTTGTTTCTACGAGTGCGACACGGTGCTGCTGCTGCATTCGACGAGCGGCGCTTGAAAAGTTCGGTCGTCGCGCGCGGTCTCGCGAAATTTCACAAGTCCATAGAAATATCGTGGTGCAATTAATAGGAGTAACCGATTTTTACAAGTGTCCTGGATACTTCAAGAGATTCATCCCTTTTCATCGATGCAGATGCCGGTGCTTCGAGTTAGAATTGGCGCCGTCGGGAGAGACGACTTCTCAATGTCGAGTGACACGAATGTAAGTGTCTTCACGCTTTTTCCTTCATCGCGTTGATACGAAATTGTTTTTTTTGTTTTCCAACATGGAGTAAATGTCACGATCTAGCTTTTGTCATCACTATATTATCTTCATTATTGTTATTGTTATTATTGTCCGAGAAAGATGATTGATATACACGGAATCTAAGCTTTTACTCTAAAATCCATGGCAATTTTTATATTCTCAATTCATAGGTTAAATTTAAAAACAAAGGAACAATGAGAAAAAAAAGATTCTCGGAAAATCAAGATGAAAATCGTTTGTATAGCGCGAGAAGCTGTCTGCAGACTCGAGATGCAGATGGCGCTAGTATTTTCTCGCTCGAGATTTCTTTATTTATATCCCACGTTGTTAAATCACCGGGATCTGAAACTACTTTTTAAATTAATGACCATTCCCAATGCCTTTTACTATGGCCACTTTTTTTCCAGTATTGAAAGATTCCACAGTGTCGTAGGGCAAAATATAAATGTAAATGAGCGCGCTTTTCTCCTGTTGACGAGCGTTGTGGTTGTGATAAATTCGCGCGCCCGATTCGCAGAGTTTACGGGTGGTGAGCGAGCCTCGACGCGTTTTCCCCCTTTTCGCGGAAATTCAGTCGTTCGGAGAAATTTGTAGCACGCGGCGAGTACGAAATAAAATACAATGATGCGTGAACGAAAAATAACACGATTAAATACTTTTTAAATGCTTATTCTATTTTGAACACTCTCGTATGATATTTTGCGTCATTATGTAATAATCCCTTTTTACCATTTTTTAGTTTTTCTGATATTAATCAAATTCGTAGTCGTTAATTCCTAATTTTTTCCTACTTTAAACCATTTTTAAAGACTCCTTATTAAGATATCCAATAGAGAGCATTTAATAAGTGCTCAAATATGTTCATAGTTTTAATTATAGATGTACATTTTTCAAAAAAATTAATTAAATGTTCAAGATATCATTTGAAAGAGAATTCTGAACCTATAATTATTCTAAAAAAATTTTTTTATGCTTTTTGGTCTTAATATAGTTCAAAATGCTAAAATTCTCGTTCTTAACCTAAAATTTACTTTTTAATAGGGTTGATGGATATTTTGTCATAGATTACCGGAAAACGGACGGTTTTTTGAACAGTGTAATTGTTGCTGAAAAAAAAAATGTTTTGAACAAAAATCGGTTGCAGTATTGATAGAGAATAACTGTGCCAGTCCAACTCGTTCTTGGCCGATTGTTTTTTTCCATACTCAATTTGCGAAAACTAGTCATCGCTTTCCTTTTCCAAAAAATTATTAATCTCACCGAATCTGTGCAGCCCCTGAGGAATTTTTACAAAAATTCAATCAAAATGAAAATGGGATGCTCAGCCTGGCCTTGAAATTTTTGACGGATCGCTAAAGCCGTTTTCAGAGATAGTTAAAAAAAAATTTATTTTATTACACCCACACACAAACATATGCATTTACATTTTGGAACATACTGAACATATTGAGAATATAAAACAAAAAACTTGTTCACGAAAACAAAGCTTATTATGGGAGGAAGCAAAAATGCAAGCTAAGTACAATCTATTGTAACTTCTGGGCATTGGGTATCATATTCATACTGTAAGGCTGTCGATTTTTGTCTGTGCATGGTTTTGGATAAGAAATGATGTCTCACGTCGAAAAATTATTCCGGCAAAGTCTTCGCCATTTCCGAAAATATTATTTTTGAATTAAAAAGAATTTCACAAAATCCACGTTTGAAGCTGTTCGAAATAGTCAACAGGACATGTGAAATATTCGGCATATCTTAAAATTGCGTATTGCAGGATATAAATTTTTAGGTAAAAAAAAATGATTGAAACGGCTTTTTTAGTACATGCAAGCTGTTTAATTTTATTTTGTATCACTTCTACTATCACAAAATTCCGCTACCACGAAGTACCGGAAGTAGTAGGAGTGAGGTGGGGAAAAAAATTGTATAGTTCATTAATAAATATACAAACGCTATCCCCACTCCTGCTACTTCCGTTACTTCGTAGTAGCGGAATTTTGTGACAGTAGAAGTCATACAAAAAAAAATTAAGCAGCTTGCATGTACGAAAGAAGACTTATTTTGAATTATTTTTTTTACTTAAAAATTGATTTCCTCCTACAATACTCAATTTTAAGACATGCCGAATTTATCGCCAGCATTATTTTTCGACGTAAGACATCATTTCTTATCCAAGACCATGTACAAAAAAATCAGCAGCGTTTTAGCATATAATATGTATGGAATAAAATTTATATTAAGGATCCTTTTTCATCATTTCTACGCGAATTTCGCGAAAAAGTCACAGGAATACTGAAGACTCATCGGACTGATTCAAAAACGCGACTATTTTTTGTTTTTCAAAATAACATATTAAATACTTTCGGGGAAGTGAAAAAAGATGTCTGTGAAAGCACAGCCCATATGCACAGTCTAATATACATATGGGGCATTCCATCCCAAATCAGACAGTTTAAAAAACTTTTTTTTTATTTCCTCAATTTTTTTATATTTTTTAGTACCCATCAAAAGACCCATCCTGTTAAATTTTGAGATTTTTTTTATTACCCGTTCAAAAGACATTAAATTAACAAACAAACCGATCTTTTTTGATGTTTTGGTCATAACTTCTTTAATAATGATCCAAATTAAAAGTTTTTTTTTCAAAATGTTCGTTTTTTTATGGCCTTAAAAAAATTCAACAAAAATATTCGGCATGTTTTTAAATGAGTTTTTTGAGATCTCTATAACTACTTCTTTCGATTTTTGAAAATAATTTTTTTTTTATAAATTCGCATAATTTCGCAGTATTTTATCGCAAATAAAATCTTTCTTTTGCATTTGAATAATGTTTCTCATGTGAAAATTGGACAGCAATATTCGGTAGACTATTTATATTCATGCCCACTCATACAATTGTTGAACTGTTGTTATTTGCTCATCGATTAATTATTAATTTTTAAAATAAAAATTTTAAAAATGTTAACAATGAAAAAGTGTCAAAATTAATTCAAAATGATTTAAAAAATACTATACAAAATTGGTATTCATAATTTATTAAAAAAACAAAAAAAAAAGATAATTTTCAAAAATCGGAAGAAAATAGTAGTTATGGAGATCCCATGTTTGGACTAGTCTTAAAAATTGTTGAATAGATAGATGTTTAAAACAAAAAATTTTTAAAAAAATAAAAAATGACACTCACTTTTAAAAATGCGATTTAAAGTTTAAAACTCAAAGAACTCATTCAAAAACACGCCGAATATTTTTGTTGTATTTTTTTCTGAATGTGCCATAAAAAAAAAAACAAAAAATTAAAAAAAATAATAATTTGGACCATTATTAAACATGTTATGACCAAAATACCAAAAAAAGACCGGTTTTTTTGTTAATTTAATATCTTTTGAACGGGTAATCAAAAAAATCTCAAAATTTAACAGGAAGGGTCTTTTGATGGATACTAAAAAATATAAAAAAATTGAGGAAATAAAAAAAAAAGTTTTTCAAACTGTCCGATTTGGGATGGAATGCCCCATATATATTAGGCCGTGAATAACTTTGGAAGGAGTGAGTTTATCGAAAAATCATAGGGGACCTTTTTTGTAGAGCGTTCAATTCCCTACAAGAATACGTATCGTTCGATACGGTATATTGATTTGAAGCCGAGGTATAAAATTTCAAAGTATGAAATTTTCTTTTCCTGTGTTATTTAAATGGGAAATAGAAATTTGCGATGAGACGAAGAAGACTAAATATTTAAATTAAGAGCTCTGCTTTTAACAGGCATCTTTTTTCACCTCCCTGAAATTATTTAATATGTTATTTCAAAAAACAACATATAGTCGCCGAGCATGGTTGAGAGTCGGCAAGTGTGTTTACTAGCTCCGTGGTTTACTCATTTTAGCTTTAGTATACCTACCGTCGTGACCGCGCGCAATAGGTTGTTGTCGCGTGTGGTTAGTGTCCGACGGAAGAGAGCGGTTTCACACGGAAAATTGAGAACAGAAGTATATAATAATATTACACGTACATACATGTAATACACAGGTCCAAACGTGTACACATCGTGTTTAAAAAATACTTCAGTGTATTCATCACTCTACCTTTGCATGCATCCCACCCCCGAAAAAATCACGATTTCGATTCTCGATAACGATAACAACAACCATTCGATAATTCGAGAATCGATTTTAGATTCTCGAATTATCGAATCGATATCTCTCTAAATAATCGATCTCCAACGAAAACGATTTCTTTGCGTGCAAAAATTTTGAAAATTTGCTTGCATTGCGTATATATTTCCCTGTTTGGATAAAAACCGGCACACTCGAAAGAAAAACAAGGAATTGTCATAAAAAACTCTTGTATAGGTTTATCTTCGATAATCCAACGAATTCTTGGAAATTTTCCCTTTTTAATGAAAATAGCATCGATTATAATTTTAATAATTTCATAATAATATTAATTTAATTTAATTTATAACTTTGAGTTAATTTCAACACTGATGTTTTTTGCAAAATCATCGATTCCTGGAAATACATGTTTTTTTTTTTAAAGATTGTCCCATCACTCCTCCGTGTCAATCAAGAAGACTAGAATGTGTCAATGCAATTATATTTTTGCGCATATATCTTGCATCAGCAGTACGACACTGCGAAGTTAGGTTTCATCTATATATATATGCCACGCATACATACATACACATATATGTCTATATATATACGTAAATTTATCGCTATGTGGGAGGACAGGCGCACACGAGCGGGGTAGTGGTAATGGCAAGCGGCGAAGGTAAACCCTGATAAATGGCTATCTCCAAGGTGCAAAATTTGGCTTCGATACTCAGCAACAATGCTCTCACCGGTGGCAAGGTATTCTCAAAGTTTCCATCTCATCCGTTATAAACGTTAAAAAATACCGTTACGAAATGGTGAACATGTCTTTCATGTTTTTCTCCTCCCCTCCCTTCACCGCTTACAAATTTACGTCTCTCTTTTCGTTCGCTATATACACAACCCACACAATGAACTCGACGAATAGAATATGTTTTACGTCAAAAATACGTTTTTGCCCGAAAAAGAAGTTGTGGGGTTAAATACAAAGAATTTTCTTGCGTGAACTTTGGGTCGAAATTTCATACCGTCATGTATCTTTTTTTTTTTTAATAACTAACACACAATCCCAAAATCCTTTTTGGGGCTTACCCAAAATCGTTTCAAATTCCTCGTTGTTAGGAAGAGCCTCGATGTATTATTAATCATGAAATTTAGACCGCGACAGTTCTCGAACTGCAACTTACTCGATGGTTTTTGTCTGTATTTTATACCAGATTGACAACGGCTTTGGCATGTTCGAAGCAACGCCGAACAATCGCACGAGCGACAACAGATGCGGAGAGTACGATCCTTGGAGCTATGATCTGCTGGGCAGAAACTCCAACAAGGTGAATGTTTAAAAAGCTTTTCCTCTCGTTCGCGCAATATGTAAGAAATTCTTTCTGTGCATCTACATAGGGTTGCAAAAGAAAAAGAAGGAATGAAATCTGCTGGTTGGTTTTGCTACAGCGGCGGTATATTTGAACCCATTAAGTAGATTCAAAAAGTATCCCAATGTTTCGGTCGGTACTTTCAAGCTTTTAATTTCTCCTTCGAAAAGAGTTATTGGTGCTGGATTTTTTCAGCCAGTGGTGATAAATATGTATCCGATAAGGAGAATTTGCGCAATATTTTTTCACAATTTTTTGTTATAGAATTCCTAATATTAAAGCATCCAAATTTCTCAATT
The DNA here is from genome assembly GCA_946863875.1 of Alloplasta piceator. Lineage (NCBI taxonomy): Eukaryota > Metazoa > Arthropoda > Insecta > Hymenoptera > Ichneumonidae > Alloplasta > Alloplasta piceator. Next base: position 12,219,811 of record OX333072.1, read on the forward strand.
TCCTATTGGAGAAAGATTGCGCAAAGACAGCATTGCTTGCGTTTGAAGATATGAAAACTTGTTATTCAATAATTAAAAATTTTACCATCTCGTACACGTTAAATTCATTCACATGGAAACACTCATCCCAATAATATAAAATTGAAGTAAAATTATTCAAAGTGAATAAGCAGAAAATTGTAATTTCATATGTGAACTTTTCGTTCCTGAATTATCGTGCAATCCAGCTTTTATGCATCATTGTATACAAATCTCCTTTATACCAACATGAGTGACATGAAATAGCTTTTTTTGTTACCATTTTCTATAATAAACATAGTCTCCTTACCACAATTTTACAAAAAAATACCTCCGAGAATTGGCAGATTCCGGGTAACGTCCCGAATCCATTTCCATTTGCAAAACTCAAAAATTCGCAATAAAATTTGAATGCGAGGTGATTGAAGTACATTGAACCATGGCTAATATCGGCTTAATGTCAACTCGGGATCAACTTGGTATCAACTTGGAATCAACCTGGTATCAACTTGATATCAACCTGGTATCAACTTGACATCAACTTGGAATCAATCTGATATCAACTTGGTATCAACCTGATATCAACTTGATATCAACTTGAAATCAACTTGGAATCAACCTGGTATCAACTTGACATCAACTTGGAATCAATCTGATATCAACTTGGTATCAACCTGATATCAACTTGATATCAACTTGGGATCAACTTGATATCAAGTTGGTATAAACTTGATATCAACTTGATATCCTCGGGACATCACCCCGGACCGGCCAATTCCTGAAGGTCCGGATATTCTGGGGCACAGTGTATGTTCTTCAATGAAATGTTAGCGGACAAGTTCTACCAATTGTATAGTCCAACATTCAACGAGTCATCGAACCATTCTGTTTCTTATTTTTATCAAGGCCATATTGGATGATGATGAGTCGCAGGATCTGAACAATTCGATGGTGAACGACCTCGTCGCCAAGATTCTCGATGATGAGCCAATAATCAACGACGAGACAAGCGTCAATCATTACAACGGAAATTCACGTTTTTACAACGATCCACAAACATCGCGTATGCTCAAAGGACGTAACGTAACGAGCGGTCATAATAATCATCACGATGATATCGGTGGTTCGCAGATTTATTATCCGTACAACAAGCTCACGAACGTTGTCGGCAATCATGATGACAATCAGCGTGAATTCGCAAATATGTGCAGTACTTTGAACAACATGACGCTCAACGATTGTATCGCACAAACTCTGGACAAGAGCAACGATTATGCCAACACAATGACCACGAATGTTCATCGAACGATTCTACTGGAACAACAACATCATCAGCAGCAGCATCAACAACAACAGCCCCGTGCACGAAGTTCAAATGACGTTGTTAACGTACAATCAAGAAATTACGCATCGAACAATGGTTTACTGACAACGACCAACGGACTCAATTACGGTGGTATGCAATCGCCAAATTGGTCGGACAACGGTATGACCCAGGATTACGGTAAAGACATATTCGGCAATTATCAACATATCCAAAATTCAGCGAGTCACGACATGAATTTCAACACAGTGGCGCGAAGTGAGATGGAACTTCACGGTAACATAGGCAGTACCTTAACGCCCAATCATTACAATAATCAAACACTGAACATTCACGATTCTTACGGCAGCACGACTGCGAACAACGGCCAACAAAATTATCGTCATGGAACAACGATAAACGAGCTTAGCGGTGATACCGTATTTTCCACGAATTCACCGTTGCAACATTTCTCGACGTCGGAAAGTGCTTTGCAGAATAGTCTTGCCAACAATTATACCCGTAACAATTACGATGACTACAAGGACATGCACGACAACGGCGGCATCAATATGCCAAATGTGACTATGCATAACGAAACGTTGTATCTACAACAACATCAACAACAACAGCAACAACAACAACAACAGCAGCAGCAGCAACAACAACAAAACAGCTACAAACTGGACAGGCAAATGGATCAAAATTACAAAGCCCTGATGAATCGTTTTCTCAGCATCAACGATTTCAATCTCCCTCCGTCGAGCGATATCTGTCAAAACGAGTGCAATCCAATGACGGTTAATCACAATCGGACAATCGACTCGGGCCTGTTGAAGGTACTGAGTCCAAAATCGAAGAATCGTGATATGCACAATGACAAATTACGCTGTTATCCGAGAAACACTTCGAGCTTACAGTGTCACGGTGATCAACAGATGACGAACAAGTACAATTATCAGATAAGCAACGGCTATCAGCGTTACACTGCCAGCAACAGCGATAGTCTCAAAGCAATGCCGCAAAATTCGTCGCATTACGGAACAATGAAACGCAACGGTAACCACAATGCCGGGAACCTCGGGGCACCTCAATGTACCTACAAAATCGATCCTTACGACCTCAACAACGACCTTGCGTTCAACGGTGGACATCAATTGGCCCAACAGATTGCGCGCGCGTCGATCGACAACAATGTCTTCAATCAATTGATGAAACAACGACATCAACAGATACAGAGGATGTCCGGTGTGCCCGGGGCCGGTGTTCTCTTCAATGCTCGCTTGATGCGAGCTGGAAATCATCCAAATGGCGGAACAACCGTATTCCCATCGGTAATGCCCATCGTTCAGGTTCCCGTTGCGCCGATACATCCGATGTCCGTTCTCTTCGGTGGTCTCAGCATTCGCAATGGACCACGCTCCGTAAGACGCGCCGGTCCGTCGAGCGTACTTCACATGAGGCTCGAGCAGACATTCGAGCAATTCAAGCAACTCGAGAAAGAGCGAAAGAAATGCGAGGCCGCCCTGGCCGATCATTTTCCTGGTAAACGCGTCAGCAGCGCCAATAATATTCCAACGCCACGCTTGCAGGGCAATTCGTCGCGCGCCGATCGTCTCATTGTCGATCATTTTCAGGAACACGCCCGCGTCATAACTCTTATTGCTAAGGTAATTGAGTGTTTTTCAAGACGGGGCATGATGAACATTTCTGGTAAATCGAAAGTAGCTCATTGCTGTATCAGCATGTTTCCACTGGCGTGCAAAGCTCTTTCATGGAAAACCATTTTTGCTTCCTCATAAAGGAAGCTTTGATGCGCGGAATTGGCTTTTTCGAAATTTTGATGTCAGTATGTTCGAAATGTCCCAAAACGTCCAGAAAACGCATTTAAGAGAATTTAATTCCTTGTGAAATGTTTGTGGGTCGTCTAACTTTCGTAATTCTGCAGTTATCAACCTCAAATTTTATGTGCAGATACACTTTACAATAAGGACGGTTGGGATTGAATTTGAGAAAAATCGCTCGAGAGGTTCGGAAAAAATTTTTTTTTTAATTTTTCGCAAAAAAAATTGTAACTTCTCTAACTTTTGTAATCTTGCATCTATCGAGCTGAATTTTTTTGTGACGATACATTAAATGACAACAAAAAATAATACTGGATTTTATAAAAATCGCTTGAGAGGTTCAAGAAAAAAAATTTTGAAACTTTCAAAAAAATTTTGTTAACGCTCCAATATTCGCATTTTTTGAAGTATCGAGCTAAAATTGTTTGCACGAACACACTAGATGACAAGAATAGTAAGGGTTGAATTTGGTGAAAAACGCTCGAAAGGTACGTTCCCAAATTTTTTTTTTTATATTTCGAAAAATACTTCTTAACACTAAGTTTCCTAATTTAGCAGCTATCGAGTTCACTTTTTTAGCACCAATACACTAGATGACAAAAACCATTGATGATGTCATTGAATGGAATTGCTAAAAAATCATGTAAATTTGAAATTGCACATATAGCTTCTTCATTTGTTTCCGTCGTTCGTGAAGCTTCCTTTTTGAGGAAGCCATGATAATGAACATAAACGTCATAAAGATGGTCAAAGAGGTCTTCATGAAGAAGGGTTTACGAACGACGGAAAAAGATGAGGAAGCTACGTGCAAATTTCAAATTTGCATGACTTTAATTGTTTGTATCGTTCAGGAGAAGGCGAAAAACCTAATAACTCCTTAAAATTTTCACCTACACGTAAACCTTGAAATTGTTAATGAAATCAATGGTTTTTCTATGAGCAAACGAAATTAAGAATAGTGCAGAGAATGCACGATTCTTTTTCAAATTGATTTTCAACATCTGGAGTTTGTTTTCAATGAAATTGGTTAGTGAAAGACTTTATAAATGAAGTCCCAGTGCAATGACAATCATCGGTTCAAAAATTCGCAAGAATTCATCTTTTTTTTCTAGAACTTCTTTCAAAAAATTCCGTATCCGTATTTGCAATTACATTGTTTTATTGAAATAATTATAGATGGAACACTTGCGAGGAGCTACGATGAGCGAACGAATACACAAGTCAATGGAGTACTGGCTCGAAGCGATCAAATACGTGCAAGAGTGTCGCAAAAAAGAGATCGAGTATGCGAATATGCGACGAAAGGAGAATCCTGAGTGTATACCGATAAACGACGATAAACGTGAGTTTGCAAGATTTTTCTCGAAGCCATAGAAATTTAATAAAATCTTTTTTCCAAGAAAAATGTATCTTCGGTTTCTCCATGTCGAGACTGAAGTGAAAACGGTGAAAAAACATTGAGAAGTAACGTGTGAATTCTCAATCTCCAAGATTTTAGTTTCTAATCACGAGAATCTCGAAATACAAAATTTTTTACTTTGATTCTTGCATCATCGATTTGTCAAATGTTTATCATCCACAGGGATGTGAAATTTGTAACGACAAAGTAATGCATTAAGTAATGGCTTATGGAAATTATTTTCATTAACTGTTAACATTAAATGGTTAATGGCGATAATTGTCATGAAACATTAACCATTAACATTCAATGCTTAATGGAAATTATTTTCATTAACCATTAAAATTTAATGGCTAATGGAAATTATTTCTATTAACCATTAAAATTTAATGGCTTATGGTTAATGGTTAATGGCAATAGTTTCCGTTAACCATTAACATTGTGGTTAATTGTAACATTTTTTATTGACCAATAACATTAAATGGTTAATGGAAATTATTTTCATTAACCAATAACATTAAATGGTTAATGGAAATTATTTTCATTAACTATTAACATTAAATTATTAATGGAGATAATTTTCATTAAACATCAACTTCTATATATTAATGGAAATAATTTCCATTAACCGTTAACATTTATTGGTTAATCGAAATAAGTCCCATTAACCGTTAACATTTAATGGTCAATGGAAATTTTTGTCATTAACCATTAACATTCAATGCTAATGGAAATTATTTTCACTAACCATTAAAATTTATTGGCTTATGGTTAATGGTTAATGACAATAGTTTCCGTTAACCATTAGCATTTTGGTTAATTATTATAATTTTCATTAACCAATAACATTAAATGGTTAATGGAAATTAGTTTCATTGACTATTAACATTAAATGGTTAATGGAGATAATTTTCATTAAACATTAACTCTTATATATTAATGGAAATAATTTCCCTCAACCGTTAACATTTAATGGTTAATCGAAATGAGTCTCATCAACCATTAACATTTAATGGTTAATGGAAATTATTTTCATTAACCATTAACATTCAATGCTTAATGGAAATTATTTTCACTAACCATTAAAATTTAATCGCTAATGGAAATAATTTCCATTAACTATTAAAATTCAATGACTTATGGTTAATGGTTAATGGCAGTAGTTTCCGTTAACCATTAGCATTATGGTTATTTGTAATAATTTTCATGAAACATTAACTCTTGTATGTGAATGGAAATTTAATTTCCATTAACCGTTAACATTTAATGGTTAATCGAAATAAGTCCCATTAACCATTAACATTTAATGGTTACTGGAAATTATTTTCATTAACCATTAACATTTAATGCTTAATGGAAATTATTTTCACTAACCATTAAAATTTAATGGCTCATTTCCATTAATTATTATTGGAAATTATTTCAATTAATCAATAAGAGTTAATGGTTATTGAAGATGTAAATGCATTAAAAAAGTAATGCATTATTTGCAACCCTGATCATACATAATGATTTGTTTTCCCAATGACAGATGTACTCGCGCTCGCTGGCAGCATTCATGAATTGACCAAGGCATCGAAAATGGCGCGAACCGGAATGTTCAATGCTCTGCAATCGACGCTACTCCACGACAAGGATCTCGAGAGGACGGTGATCGAGAAATCGATCGATCCGATTGTACCGTTAAGTAAGATTGACGGACAATCATTGACGAACGGTGAGATTGGAAAATTTGCAAAAAGTACCTAGCAATATTTCGACATTCGTGAGAATGCGCCCACGAGGATTAACGAGGCTTAAGTCAGATTGGGCTCAATCTTATTTTCATCATCGTCGGCAATTGCAATTCATCATAATACATAATCGTGCTGTTGGACATGAGCATGATTATTCGCTGTGAATATGCTGTTTGATTATCTCAAAATCACGAGGGAGAAAGAGAGATTAATCTTCGAACTATATTTCTTATCTTGGTGCTAATCGTACGAAAAAAAAACTCGCACACAGAAATTTTCAATTCGAAGGATTAACGTGCGCGAGAATATTTAATAGCCAGTATGACATGCATGGAAGGAAAATTTATTTATAAAAGTACGTTCAAACGCCGAAAAGAGAACGGGAATCTTTCTCGATGATCCTCAAGGTCGGTTAGTGACCTCTAAAGATCTTTTCTTAACGCGTGAACTTCCACGACTCCCTATTTTTTGTTTATTTATGGTATTTGCGAATGTTATGCCTTCGTAAAAAGGTAAAAAGGGAAACAATTCAACAAGCTTGAACTAGGACGGAGAATTTTTAAACCAGTTTGTCAACGGACTCGGAAGTCCGTCGATATTTTTAACTTTGATGAAACACTCTGAATAGACGTTTGAACTTTGTCGCGTGACGATCGAACATTCCGATTGCTTTTTTCTCGCGAAAATCACTACAACTTAGTAAGAGGATACTCGCCGAAAAGTCTTTGAACGTTTTTAAAAGATTTCGCAATGCCGATAATGCACTCCAAGCATTGAAAACAGACGCGCTCGAGCGTGTTTTTATTCTCATTATATTATTAATCACAGCGCAGAGGTAAAAATACTTAAGAAAAAAAAAAGAAATTAAGGAAGTTCCGTCGATCGTAAAAGTAAAAAACCTCTCTATCGTTCGGAATTCATTCTCCGACCGTTATAATCGCGCTTGGGTCAATTTTTCGGCCTTAACTACAGTTTTACTCACAAACGCGCTAAATTCCGATTTACAATTCTTTTACTTTTTTTTTTTTTTCATTAGAATAGTTCAATGTGGCCTTCCTCGAGTGTGTGCTAACCCAGAACGTATTTCAGATTTTAGTCAAAACAGGAGAAGAAATAGGGAAAATAAAGTAGGAAAAAATACGACCTTGCAGATTCGCAGGGAGTAAAAAAAAGAATAGTTCGAATCGACATGGTCGTGTTTGCATAGATTTACAAAGATCCAAAAGAACAAAATTTTGCACAACGCAAAGCAATCGATAAACAAAATAAATCCTGTCCACTGTCTTCAGTCTGAGAATTCGCGTACAATCGTATTTATCGTAACGTCAAAAATGAGAAAAAAAAAACCAGATTCGTTCGAGTCTGTGGAACAAAAATTTGTTGTCTCAAAATTTCGTTCGATGGACGCGAAAAAGAATCTTTTTTCTCGATATTCACATTCATGCACACCAACAGACGGACGAATTACAAACTGACTAATGGACAAACACCCGCGTCTAAAAAATTTAAAAAAAAAAAGGGATATGGACGAGAAGTATTTTACACGCGACGGTTTATGATGTAACTGATATGCCGTGAAAGTTTTAATATATTATTATTATTATTATTATTATTATATAAGTATTTAATTCAAATACTATATATATATATATATGCTATACGTGATTTAAACATGGGAAATTTGAGTCCCAAAATTGCACACTATTGATGCTACATTATATATTACTATTTCGTACATTCTGTACGGCCGTCGCTCCGGTATTCAAAGTTTTCCTATTACATCTAGTTGAAAGAGAAGACGTTTTTTTTTTCTTTTCCGTATAAGACAACGAAAGGAACAATAAGAACGGGAAGAAAAAAAAAGAAACGCGATCGCAAACAACGGCAATTAATATATTAGATTTTTTCGCATATAGATTTTTTACTGAGAATTTTCAGTCGTTTGCAATTTCCGAGCCGAATAAAGTAGAAAAACAGAAAACGTCGATGGATATTTAAAAAATAATAATAATAATAATATTCGCCGACGACCCTTCCTACGATTATATACGTCCGAGTATCGTCCTCGTCTGCGTGACGAACAACTTGATAACGAAAGAAACTTAAAAAAAAAACGCGTTTATTTTATATCGTACAGATCGTTCGTGAATTGTTCGTCGTCCGATTGCGAGAGAGACCAAATTCGACCATTGCAAAATATCATTCTTTATCATCGGTGAAAAAAATGAGACTCTGTGAATAATTCGGGCAAAACGCGTGAAACGGAGAAATAACTGAAAAAGTTGCAATTCTTTTGAAATTTTTCTATCAAACATTGCCGCGTGGAATTTCGGGTCAACGTTCGTGAATGTATATGTACATATTTTTTTCCTTATCCTTTCTCAAAACTTTTGTAACTGTGATAATTCTCGTGTTCGTTGCATCGGCGTCAAATATTGTCTCATCGCATCGACGATGACGAGAACGTAACAAAAAAAAAGAAAAGTATCGTACGACGAAGTATTTATTGGAATTTTTGCTTCGGTATCTCTTCCGCATCCGGAAATTCCGCATCTCTCGAAATTCCTAAACCAAAAAAAAAACACGATAGATCGAAATTTTTAAAAAATACGAAAAAGTATCTGGAGCATAGTTGATGAGAGACGGAGAAACAAGAATATTGTCGATAAATTCCTAACAGTTACGCAACGACCACAATTACTATAATACACGTTTATATCCTACGCGATTGCCGCGAATTGAAAAAAAAACCAAATTTAAACAAAAAATCGAACTCCCGCCTGCCACACTTTGCGCGCTCAATAGGTAGAAAAAATAGAAGGATGACAAAAAAACGCAAAGAATCGCGGGTCTTTGATGATCGCGCATTCGACGAAGATTTTAGGTACATTAATGAATATTTAGCAGGGTGTTGGAAAATAAAGTAAAATAAATACGACCGTAGTCCGTAAAGCATCGCGTATCGATGGGTTTCAGTACAATCGATATCGTTAGCGGGCTTGATGGCGCTTTGCACGTTGGAAAAGTTTAATACTTATCGTTGGAGAAAAATATAACATGGAAAAAGGCTAAAAAAAAACAGGCTATCGCGCGCAAAAAATACAAAAAAAAAAAATACATGGGTCAAAATTCCGAAAGGCAGCATGCGTTTGGGCCTCATAGTCGACGTTTGTTTTGTAACTTTAGGGACACATAGTACAGTATGAGAGTACACTCTGGAATTTTTTTTGGATTTTTAAATCGACCAGTTTCACTGTACCGATGACGTCATTTTTTTGAAATTCCTTGAATGTCATGTTTTAATCAATTTCTCTAGACCCCTGTAATTAAAAAAAAAAAATTCAACATATATTTTCATCGAAAAAGATCTCAGCTTAAAAAAAAAAATATTTCCAAATACGTACCAATTGGTATAAGCATAGAAAAATAGGTTTTTTCCTCAAAAAGGCGTTTTATCGATGAGCCTACACTCTAATCTGTTTTTTCATATTTTTTTTCGAATTTCTGAGGTTTTTTTCACACGAAAAAACTCTTTTTTCAGAGTGGGATCTCTGCGGCATCAGACCGTTATATATTAAATGTAATCTGAGGTGCTGTAAATATCGAGAAAATAGACCGGATACAATCATGCTTACTGCGCTAGTATTGTATTGTATTGTTACTATCATTTTTTATCGAGGTCGTTATGGGTTTTTAACTTAACTTTTAATTTATTAGTACTGTAACAGGAGGATTTGACTATGAGAAAAAATAATAATACTCTGGAAGCAATATAATATACACGATTCCGGGGAATGGGCGTGTAAACAAACTTTGAAAAACATCCATTCATCTTTTATGAAAATTTTTATTGACGCATGTATAATTTTGCGCAAAAAAAAAATATTTATCAATTCTTACTTGTTTTACATGGGTTGCTTTTGAGTATACTCAAAAAAAAAATTAACAATTTCCTGGCGAAAAATTAACCATACGTCAATAAATATTTTCATAAAAGATGAATGGATGTTTTTTAAAGTTTGTTTACACACTCATTCCCCAGAATCGTGTATATTAAATTGCTTTCAGGGTATTATGATTTGTTCTCATAGTCAAATCCTCCTGTTACAGTACTAACAAATTAAAAGTTGAGTTAAAAACCCATAACGACCTCGATAAAAAATGATAGTCACAATACAATACTAGCGCAGTAAGCAGTATTGTATCCGCCCTATTTTCTCGATATTTACAGCACTTCAGATTATATTTAATATATAACGGTCTGATGCCGCAGAGATCCCACTCTGGAAAAAGAGTTTTTTCGTGTAAAAAAAACCTCAGAAATCCGAAAAAAATATGAAAAAAAACAGATTGGAGTGTAGGCTCAGCGATAAAACGCTTTTTTGAGGAAAAACACCTATTTTTCTATGCTTATACGAATTGGTACATACTTGGAAATATTGTTTTTGAAAAGCCGAGATCTTTTTCGATGAAAATATATGTCGAATTTTTTTTTTTTTAATTACAGGGGTCTAGAGAAATTGATTAAAACATGACATTCAAGAAATTTCAAAAAAATGACGTCATCGTTACAGTGAAACTGGTCGATTTAAAAATAAATAAAAAAATTCCAGAGTGTACTCTCATACTGTACTATGTGTCCCTAAAGTTACAAAACAATCGTCAACTATGAGGCCCAAACGCATGCTGCCTTTCGGAATTTTGACCCACATTTATGAATAATCCACGCTGCATTGGTCACGGTAAATTGAATGAATTACTAGGGGATAGAGGATCTAGTAGGTTCGTGTCCGACAATCCTATTTTAATTGCATGTGATATTATATACTACTGAAATACATATATTTATATATGCATATGTATATATGTACATATATGTATTCACCCATCGATGAATGCATATATGTTCATATATATAAATACATATAGAGCGATATTAACAATAAAGGAGGATGAGGATCGATATAAACTATGATATACTGATGTACGTAGTATTTTACGACGTGCAGGCTGGAAAAAAAACAAAATAATTAATGCTGACGACTGAACACGCATGAAAAGAAAATTTTGTCGATCACGCCAGGGAGTAAAATGACCAATTGTACACGTCTCGAGCTAATTTGCCAAGCGTATATCGAACACGTGTAATAATTAAATAATCCGATAGATTTATGCAGGATAAACGAAAAAAAAAAGAATCACCAACGAATAACTAAACTCAATATAGAATTATCGAACGTCTAGCTGTTGGCGGCGTCTTTGGTCTAAGAAAAAAAAACAATACAATTGATCAAACACACAGATTTACGAAAGTTCATAATATGCCCTAAAAGTCCAACGAGCAAATAGAAGCTAATAACAAAATATATAGTGACACGCACGATCTGTTTTAATTTTGACTCTAATCGATGCAATCGAGCAATAATGTTATCCCTCGACCAAAACCGAATTATTCAACACATCGTGTGTTTAGATTAGTCTTCCTCAGAAGTATACTCAAATCGTCAATCTTTCGAAATGTTGAAAACAATAGAATTCCATTTTTTTCTTCTCATCTTTCAATCGCGCATTTGAAGACCTCGAACGTTTTGATCGCTTTTAATTTTGATTTTTAAAGAAAACAAAGTCAATTATCGGGCTTGGCCGTCGCTCATTTCGATTTAGCTTCGAGCTGCATTTTCGAAAGAAAAAAAAATTATTATTATTATTTCCGTATCGACATCTTTGAAACAGACTGAAAATCGTCGCTGCACGGAATAATATTTATCAAATTGAATTTATTCCGATGTCGAATTACGATTATTCCTGAATTACGCTTATATTAACGCTATTCCATAATTTCGCGTTCGCGTTTGCTTCTCTTCGTTCTCCTCTCGCAATTAATCGGTGCAATTGCTCGCCTAACGATACGATAAGTGTTAAAAAAAAAAATGGCGGTTTTCCTCGCCTTCCAACGTAGTCGTGATGTTAAATATATAAATATATAGATGGCTCAATGTGAAAATTACAAGTCTGGTTTATAAGAGTAAATACATTAATATATTATATATTATATGTATATATAATATAATACGACAAATATATTATATATATATAAGTTATTAATTATAGATATCTAATTGACCGTCGACGTGTAAACAATTAGACGCGGCGTGAATTTCCATCGTACATTATATATCTTGTGTGTGGAGTAAAAATATGAAAGCGTTTCGAACGCCTGGAACTATCAAATCAACGTATATATGTATCGTAAACGATAAAAAAAACGAATCAACAATAGATCGGTGGTTAAATAATGTAAACAGGACGTATTTATAATGAGAAGAGAGAAATGTGCGAACGATAAAATTAGAACCATCGGGAAGTAGCGATAAACTGATATAAATACTATTTCGCATATCACGCATACTTTAGTGATCGTGTTTTAGTCTATAAACAAACGATTCTTTCGATACAATCGAATTCGCAACGAAAAATGAATCTGTTTGATGGAAAAGAAGTTTATTTTCACGATATGACAATTGATTACAGCAAATTGGTCAATCGATCGATTCTCTTCGATTGGAATACATTTTTTCTTGGCCCTGAACGAAATTTACCTAAAAATCAAATTAATGACTTTTTTTCTCTCAATCAGTCACAACAACAAAAATACTCATCCGTGATCAAGTTTTCCGCCGGATTTCTCATGCCATGCTAATTTCAGCCTTTTTTTTTAACAATTCGCATTTTCTTTGCCACGAGCTCTCCAGATATGACTCGTTAGCGAGAGAAAAAGAGACAAGTTTGGAGATTTGGGTACAATTCGTGAAAGTGAGAGAAAAGATTTCGGCTAATTATTATTTTTTTTTCATTTAGACTGACGAAGAAATAAGAATAGTTGGGTTGGAATTTCCCTGAGAGTTTGAATGGTCGAAAGGTTACTAAACGAAATAACACTGACAATGTGGACGAACGAGTTTCAAAACAGGAATTTCGAATGTATTTTGAAGTTTCGGAGGTTCAGTTGAAAAGAAAATCGACGATTGTGTTCCTTCGATGAAAAAAGTTGATGACCGCGCTGAAGCTCATTTATGTCGAATAATCAAAGAAGGTTTAATGATAACTTACCATTTATCGGTGGAATTTTACAATTTTTCGTCGGAGACATCGTCGATTTTTTCAATCAGCCGAACGTTTGGAACTTCGAGTTCGTGAATTTCAGAAACAAAAATGTAAAAAAAAAAATGCACATTCTATCGCTGATGCGTTAAGCGCTTTGTCAATAACGCATCGTGTCGAAAAACTTGAAATTGTATATAGAAAACGGAATTCGCGCATACGTCGCTTTATTTATACACAAACGTTAGGCATGCGCGACTTTTTTTCTCAATTTGTTATTTTTTTCTGTCACCGTTTATTGTAACCGCCATTGAAAACTCTGCATTGTTCTCACGGAATAATTTTTTTTTTAAATCACGAGTATGTTTTGTTTTTAGTGCTTTGAGAAAACGTGTTAACGAAAATGAGAATCGCCTCAAACTGTTACCGACGAATGACAATTAGATCCTACAGAAATAACGATTTTTGAATCGCTTGGCGCGATTTAACAATAAAAAATAGCAAAAAAACGTCACGATTGACGTTTTACGAAAATTGTCGTTTTTTTTTTCATTCGTTTTACCGTTCATCATACCGATGCGTGATTGTCAATTTTACGTGAAGTTTTTCTACACGTTCGTGTTCTTCATTGGACGTTTCGCTGCGGGATGATAGCGCGGCAAAATTGTTCGATTAGATTAAATGTGGAACAAAAGTAGAAATTTCAAAGTCGATAGTTATATAGGCTCGGATGTCTACGTGTGTGATTTTTTTTCAAATTTTTTTTTAACTCGAAAACTCGTATGAAGATTCAAAAATAGCATTTTAGAATCCTCAATCAAATTCGGGCGTCTCGAGCTCTGAATTAAAACGCGCGCGTCTTCCGCAGTAGTTAATTCTCGTCATTAGAGAGCTTGATAGATAATATATACACACACACACACATACAGGGTGTTAAGTAACTAGATAACCTGACTAGGTTCACCGTGTAGAGCGCGCCAAGACGAAAAATTAGCTTTTTTTAAAATTGTTATACGACAAAAATTGGCTTAGTTATTAATGTTTTAATCTGACCAATGACGGATAAAATCTAGGAGCAATGCTATTGGTGAGCCGCGTCGTGGGGCGGTGGGCGTGGCGTGAAAACCCCCACCAGCGGCATTTCTCCTAGATTCTAGCCGTTATTGGTCAACTTTAAAAACATTGGTAACTCAGCAAATTTTTGTCGTACAAAATTTTTTAAAAAAGCAATTTTTTGTCTCGATGCGCTCTACACGGTGAACCTAGTCAGGTTATCTAATTGCTTAACATCCTGCATATATGGGGCATTCCACACCAATTCGACCTGGGTCTGACCCATTATCTCCCCAATTTTATCCGCGATTTTTTATGCTTTTGGAGTACCTCTGAAAAGCACTCAAGATTTTTTAAAGACTTTTTCGGAGCGATATGACTTAACTATAATTTTATAAACAAATTATTTTTAGCGAAAATTTAAAAACCTGACAAAAATCACAAAAATCCCTTCTTTATATAACGAATTTCAAACATTGAGCCAAAGTGGGCATTGTGTTTATAACAATCTTTTTCGAATTTTTTTTTTTTATCAAATAGAAGGACGAACCTGAATTGAGTGGGTCGTTATCCAAACACTTTTGTATGAATTGAAGATGTATACAAAAATGTTTAGCTAAGAGCCCACACAATTCAGGTTTCTCCTTCTATATAAAACTTTTTTTTTTTACGTTAATTTGAAAAAATCTAAAAAAAATCACACAAATTCCGTTTTTTTTATGAAAAATTTCAAGCATTGAGAGAAAAGTAGGCAGGGATTTTATTTATAACAAGCCTTTGCGGAAGAAAAAATTGAAAAAAAAGAAAGAGAAACCTGAATTGAAGGAGCCCTTTTTCAAAACTTTTTTTAAACACCTTCAATTCATGCAAAAATGTTTGGATAACGGCACACTCAATTCAGGGTCCTCCTATTATTTAAAAAAAAAATTTCGAAGAAGCTTATTATGAAATGAAGGAAATCCCTGCCCACTTTAGATCGACAATTGAAATTTTACATACAAAAAACGAGATTTTTGTGATTATTTTCAGATTTTTTAATTTGGGCTAAAAATAATTTATTTATAAAATTATAATTAAGTCAAATCGCTCCAAAAAAATTTGAAAAAAATCCTGTGTGCTCTTCAGAGGTCCTACAAAACCATACAAATTCGCGGACAAAATAGGAGAGATGAAGAGTCGGACCCAGGTCGAATCGACGTACAATGCCTCATATAAATAAATATATGTACATATAGACATCTTGTAAGGGCGAAATTCTCGTAGAAATATTCATTTTTTTTCTTCTCTTTCTCAGGGAATTTGCAAACGCGTTTATCTTTCATAACAATCTCGTTGTGTTATTCCGAACTCTCTCTCTCTTCGCAAAAAAAAAAAATTAAATATAAAGATTAACGAAGAAATAAAAAAACTATCGCGCTAATGCAAGAGGCGATTTTCCTTCTTTCTAACACGAGGTCCTAAGTAATATTAGACAATCTTGTTACGATGCTTCAGAGTTTAAGGGAATTCAGAATTAAGAATTAAGGGGACGTGAAGAAAGACGAGAAATAAGGTGAATGAAAATTAAATTGAAAAAAAATAAATAAATAATGCACACAGCCATTTAACGAAAAAAATAAAAATAAAAAAAAACAAAGCAACGAGATACGGTGATATAATTATACTCGATTCGCGGACCATTGGAACACTGTACAACGACTAATTTACAATAATAATAAAACGGAGTCTTTTAAGGTCGAAGAGCATACTCGGAGCGCTAGTGTACATTAATTTGTCGATTAATTGTGAATTTGGTTCTTCTTTTAAAGTCTTGTCGCGCAAAAATTTGATTGAGGATTTGAGAAGAAAAAAGTCAATAAAATCATTTTTTGCATTATTATTATTATTATTATTATTATTTATTTAAAGTAACGAATGCGATTAACGAAAATTTCGAAACTTGTCAATGGTTTGCTCGAGCAGCCATTTTTTTTCGACCACTGATAGGATCGCCGAGTCGAGTTTTCAGATAGATTGAATGTTCCAGATAGATAGATAGTTTTTTTTCTTTTTCGAAAATATATCAATAGACGTTGGACGATTTATCGATCGACTAATAAGAAAATCGCTATCTCTCGATATCGACATTGCCGTCGATCTTTAAATAATAAGGAACTTTTTGCTATGCTGCTCAAAGTCGTTTATTCGAATAAATTATAAACGTGAAACGATGGTTAAAAAGAAAAACGAACAAAAAAAAATCAAAGACTCCTTACGAGAACGATTGAGAGACGACAGAGGCTATTTAGACCGTTGTGACGAATTAGATTTTAGCTTAATGTCTTCTTGAGAGAAAAAAAGGGGCTAGATAAAAAGAAATCGACAGTGCTTGTAGCTTTTTGAGATAAAGGAAAAAGTAAACGACAAGCTCGTCGAGAGATCGTAGGTGTAGCTTTTTTTTAAATTTACGTTCAAGTCGTTTTTTTTTCTTCCTTGTTCTCGCGACAAACGTTGTGGAGCTTTCTCAATCTTCGAGGAACGTTTGACTGAAATTTTTAAATTCGGCAATTTAAAACTGACATAGACTGCGCATCGACTATTTGTATTAAGAAGTGAGAGTTTCTCAGCAACTTGTACCCAAAAAAACATTATTTTGGTATATCTAGCTTCAAAAAATTTCGAAGATATTCTATGTTGGATATTTCTCATATAATTTTTTGATCCGAATATAAGTGAAAAAATAGTGAAAAAATGTCTATACGAATAGTCGTAATTTACAAACTCATCAAGTTGATTTTATATCAAGAATGAAATGCTTGAAGTTTTTCGTTCTGATTTTGGGAATGCAAGGGAAAAAAATGCCGAGACACAATGGATAACAATTGATATGTTCTATTTTGATTTCGCGTATTAATTAATAAAATAATCAATAAAATAAAATTAGTATTTACATTTTTTAATTTTAATAAGTATAAAACAATAGTCGATCGGTGTTTAAGTGCCGGATTAAAAAAATTCTGTTAAACATCTTAAAAGATTGGAAAGATTATTTTATTTAAAAAAAAAATGGTATTGGATTATTAATTATTATTTAGATGTCTTGTGCGCGTGATTTTGAGTAATTCACGAAATCCACGAGTACATAGTGAAGGGTTTTAGTTACCAATTCTACGAGGCCAGTAGGAGGTAAATATATCGACCGTGAACAAAAAAATTGGCTTACATGTCACTTGAAAAGGTTTTGAAATTTCGTGAATGACGGCCATTTTTTCGATATAGTTGATAAATTTATATATACACTATGGGCGAAAAGTTTCCGGACAAAACTTCAAAAACGTAAACTAATTTAACAAACGGCATTTTAAAGGGGAAAAATTCGGCTTAATCTCCTGTTTTTTAAATTATATTTACAATTTGTTTTTAGATTTTGACCCTATTTTGAGAACAACTGTTTTTCGCCTTTTTTCCCTCTCTTGAGGGCACCCATCTTCCACAGGAAATTTTTTTGATTCATTTTTACGATTGGATTCATAAAGGGGAAAGTTTGAGCTTCAATTTCCTTTTTTTAAAAACTTTAAGCAATCTTTTTTTCTCCAAGTTATTCTGGTTTTTGTGAAAAAAGAGGAAATTTGAAAAATCCCGTATAACACGAAAACAAAAAGGATTCATGGAAAACTTCAAGAACGCAAAAAGTTTCGTCTGTTTTCGTTGAGTTCAGAGGAATTTTTCCAGATTTTTTTTCCAAAATTTTGTTTTTTCATTTTTTGGGTTGAAGCTCAGATCATTCTATTATCATAACTCGAAAACCATGGGATTATTGATAAAATTTCAAGAGGAAAAATACTTTATTTTACCATTTTAAAGACATTGAAATTTGTTTTCAAATTTTTTTCCTAAATTTTTTTTCCAGCCTTATTATGAGAAAAAAAGTGTTGGAAAAAAAATCTGGAAAAATTCCTCTGAACTCAACGAAGATAGACGTAACTTAAAGTTTTTCATGAATCCTTTTTCTTTTTGTGTTATACGGGATTTTTCAAATTTCCTCTTTTTTCACAAAAAACTGAATAACTTTGAAAAAAGAGCTCAAAGTTTAAAAAAAAAAAAAGGAAATTGAAGCTCAAACTTTCCCCTTTATGGTCCAAATCGTCAAAATCTATTAAAAAATGCCCTCTAGAAGATGGGTGCACTTGAAGAGAGGGGAAAAAGGCGAATAACAGTTGTTTTCAAAAAAGAGTCCAAATCTAAAAAAAAATTGTAAAAAAAATTTAAAAACAGGAAATGAAGCCGAATTCTTCCTCTTCAAAATGCGGTTTGTTAAATTAGTTTACGTTGACTTCCGGCGAAATGGCATAAAAAAAAGGTTCCAGGCCTTTTTTAAAGTTCTGTCCAGCAACTTTTTGCCGGTAGTGTATATTAATATTATCTTACACTGGCCCGAGGCTTTGTATTGATTGTAAAATTAAATTGATTAATAAGCGTCGAAATTGACGCACGACTGCCAAGAAATCAGCGTCGATATGATTTTTATTTTCCATCATTGATGAATATTTCCTTTCGTTTCTCCTTCCCGAGCCATTGTAGATTGATTAGAGGAATTTAGATTTTTTTTTAAGGAAGCAAGTTAAAGAAAAGAGGGATAAAAAAGAGAGATCACTATTGACAAAGGATCGTCTCTGAGGTAGTTCGAAGGCCTAGTCCTCGTTAGATAGCCACGATAAATAAAGGAAAAATCATTTCCGCGTGATTATATATTTATACGTATGTGTATTGGTCGCAAAATTTTTTTTTTCCACTTTCTTCGCAAATATTCTTGCCCCTCTTTCACCGGCATAGGAAAAAAAACCCCGATGCAGAAAAATCGGTGCTTATCGCGAAACCGGAAAATGCGCTTACGTTACAAAAATCATCCTATTCAAAAAAATACATTTTCTTTTCCCAATTTCCCCGCCTAATATAGAACATAGATTTTTCAAGTTTGCGAGGCTCTCTCGCTAAAAAAATACACAGAATCAAATTTATCAAGCATTCTTCAAGGATCTACGATTTTACAAGGAGCGCGTTGTTGAAAAATGTCAAAATTAGAACAAAAAAAAATTATAATTCGAAAGAATACTTTTAGGGATTGTGAATGAGTGAATGGAAAACGCTACCGTAAACGCTAAATGCAATTCAGACCGGTAAACGGGGGATTTTTATTTGGGTGGAAAAAAAAGAGCAAAGAGACTAACTGTTTTTTGTATATTATGTTAAATGTATAATACGTATCGTACTAATTATATCATACATTAATATATATATATATATATATAAATATATTATTATATAATGAAATGAAGAAAAAACAAATGCATATATATATCTATATAAATAATATATCGTTAAATGGGCTGTGGTAGAAAACCTTTGTATACTCCGTGCGCAACGAGCGGGACGAGTCCTGAAAGAGTTTTTCAGGTTGTCGCCTCTCGAAATCGCTGTTTAAGGGGATAACAAAATATTTAAATGTGCTAGAGAGCAAGTTTGAGAGTGAAAATGAAAGAAGGAGAGAGAGGTGGGTTTTGGTAGGGGCCCGTCTCATATTCTGTCACACAACGACCACCGTGCACAAAACTGTACCTTATTAATAAATAATAGATAGAAATCCGTCATAAGTCATAATAATTGTCAATGAATGAAACCTCGAAACGTGACCCATGTTTGTACAACGGCCTGGGGTCTCATGATGACCTTGAGAGAAAAAAAAAGCTGCAAAGAGCTCGACAAAAATTGTAATCGCCGATCGTTAGGTGTAAAATTGAAGATGAAGAGAAAAGGAACATTGAAAAAATTGCGATAGATTCAATGCGCTGATTGCTCTGAAATTTTAAAGAATAATTTTTGATTACACTGCGACCTTGATAATCGGAATCCGTCGGGACCGGCTTTTGCAAGAAGTGGGGTTGCGCACATTGCACAAAACCGTCTCTGCGCCGCTGGTGGCTGACGTCGGCCTGACGCGATTGGCTTGGCGCTTCTCCCACAACGCCGCAATTGCAACGATCGAGGTACCGATTATCGAGGTGGCAGTGTATTCACAAAAACGCGGTTTTTTGTGAATTTTCAGGATTTTTCTTTTCATCAGCTAATTTCGATCGCTGTTCAAAATAATCATTCGAAAAGGCCAATTTTTTTGTCCAGCTTTATTTTTTGCGAAATTGTTTTGCCGAGCTCAGCGTAAAAAATCGACGATATTGTAATTCTACGAAATTACCTTAATTCATTGTTAGCGATATTAGAGAGTCATTAGCAAGAAAAAAAATGAAAGAGTGAGATAACTACATTTTAGGTTTTTGCTCAACGAGTAACATCCGCTTTAACGTAGAAGAGAAAAATACAAATTGGAAAGAGATAATGTAGGCTCGAAACGAGTTTGGGTGTGATTTTTCTTGTTTCATTATCTCGTGTTTACAATTTTTCATTTTTCATCGCGAATATCAAATTTGTGTTTACTTTTCTCGTTTGTCAATTCGAACCTACGAACATCTCTCCCTTTCCCGATGGAAAGAGAGTTGCGATGTCAATGTTGGAAAACGTATATTTGTAATTATTTCCTTTTTTTTAATGTAGCCTCGAGGAACAGACGCTCTTCCTCGCGAAAATTCACAAATCGCACGTACGGAATGACTTTCTGTGACTCGATGACTTACGACGTTGTTACAGATTTACCTTTTAATTATTTTAATCCAAATTCGCTTGCCGAGGGTTTCATGTCAATATCGAGTCCCGTACGTGTCGAATCTGTCGATTTTACATTTAAGCAATTACAGTGTAAAAAAAAAACATGCGAAAAAAAACCCGAGCTTATCATGCCCGCCTGTAAATTCGAGTATAATTCCCGTTTGTACCTTACGACAGTTTATTAAGCTCGACTATACTAATCGTACGTAATTCATATCGATTGTAGAGAAATTGAAGAGAGGAACAAAAAATATGCCACTTTGTTGTGGAATGTTGAAAGTAGAAATGCTTATCGTTGATTATTTTTCATCTTTGCGTGGTTTTTTTTCTTTGTCGTAGTGTTTAAAAGGTTTTCCATGCATCGATGCATATACTTTGCTTCGCACTCGCCCGAAGAGTTCTTCGCATTCGTAAATTTGTGAAACGAAAGGAAAAACGAAGCGAGAAAATTGCCGTTTCTTTTTTTTTATATTAAAAAATAGTACGCAACGGTCTCATGACGAGGATCATAATGTGTGAAAATCCATTTTATGTATATCTTTGAAACTGTTAAGCGGCTCTGCGTTTTATTCAAAGTGTCCTTTCCATGTAAAATTGTTTGTCCCAAAACAAGAATCAATAAATGGTACCTTTCATGTTCAAAGCTGACGTCCGATTATTTGTAACGTGCTATCATCGCGCATCAATTTTTTTTTTTATATTTAGAAGACCATTGAGGGGAGAACACTTATTGGAAAACGAAAAATTTAGCTGTTCCTGAAGTTTTTTTTTTAATAAGAAGCCTTGTCTAATATTGTTACAAGTCTGCACACTTTTCACTCAACATTTCGAGTTTATAAAAATATTTTTTTGTTTTATTTTGAAATTGGCAAAAAACAAATCTATGGAGAATTCGCCAAATGACAACTGAATAATGTCGATGTTGTGAAATTTGATCAAATTTCTGTTATATTTTGCGGGAAAAGTCCATTTTTTAACTTGAATTTAAACGTTATTTAGGTTCACCGACAAACTGATACCATAAGAAAAACGTGTGCCAAATTTCATAAAAATCGGTTGAAAACTTTTTTATAAATCGTGTCAACAGTTTTTAAAAATGAATTTTTAGTTGAACGGCTTTAATTAAAATTCAATAAGGGGAAACGTAATGATTTTGTCAACTTTTACCGTTTAATCAGCGATGCCAGCGCCATACATTAATTAGTCCTTCCGACTAATTAATTAGACAAGGCTTCTTATTAAAAAAAAAATCTTCAGAAACAGCTAAATTTTTCGTTTCCAATTAGTGTTCTCCCCTTAAGGTTGTTTAGAAGCTATGAAACCTTTGAATGTTAATTGTTCAATAAATAGCTTCTTAATCGTAGTGAAATTTTTACACTACCTCCTGAATACTTCACGTAAGGACATATCAAATTTTCAGAATTTTATCACCATTACTTCAACCTCCTTAAGGGTTAAAATAAAAAATGATGAGAAAATTCTGAAAATTTGGTATGTTTTTGTATGAGGTATTTAAGAGGTCGTGTAAAAATTGCACGACGATTAGGAAGCTCGTTATTAAGTTTTGTTAAAAACAATTTTTTAACCAAATACAAAAAAAATTTATCAATAAACTTCGTTTTCTTTCCGTTGCTTTCAGTATATTGTGGATATTAAAAAATTGAGAGGTCAAAAAAAAACTTATCGCAAAGTTATATCAGTTTCCATAAGACTACATTTAATTTTATTTAATTTGTTAATCTTAATTATTCGATAACGAGCTTCCAAATCGTCGTGAAATTTTTACACGACCTTTAAATACTTCATTGAAAAACATCCCACATTTTCAGAATTTTCTCATTAAACGTGATTTACTTTTAAACAACCTTAAGAAGTCTGCATAAGCTTGAGGTCCAAAAAACATATCTATTTTTTATTAAATTTTCTAATGGAAGTATTCAGATAATGAGTTGGAGATTTTACAGAATTAAGTGTACTTTAAAAAGTCAAAAAAAGCAAATTTTTAAGATTTTTTTCTCAGCTCATTTATCAGATATAATTTCTATTCTTTGAATAATTTATAGAAGGCGCCAAAGTCGAAAATGTCTTTTCCCATGGCCGACAGTTAATCTCAGGATTGGCAAGTCTGAAAGGATTGGCAAAAAAAATAAAAAGCATTTTGAAGAGGAAGGTTTCTTACACAACAATTAACCACCGTTAATAAAAAATTGATTTTGAAAAAAATTGCCGATGTTAGAAATGAAATTTTTTTTTAATTTTTCACAATTTATTTCAAACATCCGCCATTTTTTCTAAATCGATTTTTCATTAATGGTGTTAAATTGTGTAAGAAACCTTCCTCTTTAAAATGCTTTTTTACTTTTTTTATTTCAGACTTGCCAATTCTGAGATTCAATGTCTACCATGAGACAAGACATTTTCGATTTTGGCGCCTGTTTTAAATTATTCAAAGAGCCGAAATAAAGAATTTTTTTTTTGTAGTTTCGAAGGATGAAACAATGTTGTAATAACAGTTTTATAGTCATATTTGATAAAGAAGCTGAGAAGAAAAATCTTCAAAATTTGCTTTTTTTTACCTTCTAAAGTCTTGCCACGTTTGAGTTATTCAAAAATTGACAAATATTTATATACAACCATTATTTAAACGAATTTAAACATTATCCGTCTTCATACGTCAAACTAAAAAAACATATATTGATGTTGAATTGACGTCATTTTGACGTTCCCTCTTACAATTATCTAAATTCATTGTTTTGCCAGATTCGGAAGCTCATCGAAAGGATTTTTCGTTCGAATAAAAATGAACCCAACGATTTCGCATTCACGTATGATTTATTCAAGTTGTTACATAGTTCTACCATGCGATGTAAATTTTTCTTCTTCTTTCACTGTATATTTACACGTTATTTTTTTCATGACTGTTTATTTTCTTGTTTCGTTACATAGGAATCTCCACATGAAAATCCCTTTTAATTAACTGCTGGGAAAAAAAACAAAACATCTACGACTCAGAGAAAGACGAGTCTCGAAGCGATTGTGAATCATCGACGTTTCGCTATATCGTCGAATTCGGGACAGTCTACTCTGAAGGAACATTTAAAATGTTTCGATTCTATGTGAATTGGTGAGGAACACTTGCTTGTTTTTAACAAAGAGTTTTCACTTATCCTGATTTTTAAATAACACTGAAGATTATCGAGGACTATAAGTGAAAGAGAAAAAGAAGAAATCAAGTAAAAAAAGGATGAACCGTGTCATCGAGTGCATTTTAACGCTATCGCGACGCCGATTCCGATTTAACTTTTTTCGGGAACAGTGTTAAGGTATCATATATATAGATATATATTCATTCGCTATACACAAGAGCCAGGAGGCACAAAAACAATAATAAAAGTAAACGAGATAAAATTCGACGATAATCGACACACGGTGCGATGGCGAACCTGATTATCCCTGATCCCAAAAAAGAAGAGACTTACAAATTTGTACCAGTCTCGCTCATCTATGAATGACCGAGTATTTGGATACTTGACGATAGAACAGAGAAGAAAAAGATGAATTGAATATGAGAAAAGAAGACCGGTATTTAATTACGAATATTAAATATCAAGTATAAAGTGCGTGTGTCTTGCGACAATTCTGAAAATTCTTTATGCACCACGTGAAATACGTACGAGGTGTTTTTTTCCTCTGATTTCTCAACTGACGGTTTTACCGACGTGCAGAAGAAAAAATACACCCGTTCGTATCGATGATTGATTCAACCGAAGCCAATCAGGCTTGAATTTTCACTTCTACGCACGAAACACGCAAAACGTTGTGACGTTTGAAACGCAATTCATCGGATTATACGCCGACTCTGTCAACGCCTCTCGCCCCCCTCCCTCCTTCCTTTTTAACTTATCTCATTTGTGATCGGAGCTCTAACTACAACTAATATTCAAGATATAACGCAATTCGATTTTTCTTGAACATTCCCATCGGCTTTCTCGATTTCCATCAATAGGGTGTGAAATATGTCAGCTACGGACTGAAAAAAACGGATAAAAAGCCAAAGTCAGTTATATTATCTCCAGAGTTGTGAAAATAGTAATGTTAAAGTACCGCATTACCCGTTACTTTAAACAATGTGTATTAGACAAGTATTCCATTACAAATTACAAAAGTAATGTGTAATGGATGGGTGTTCCATTACAAATGAAAATGGTAATGTGTAATAAATGCATTTCCCATAACAAATAAAAAAAGTAATGTGTAATGGATGCATGTGCCATTACAAGTAAAAAAGTAATGTGTAATGGATGCGTGTTCCATTGCAAATAAAAAAGTAATGTGTTATGGATGCATGTCCCATTACAAATAAAAAAGTAATGTGTAATGGATGCGTGTGGGTGTTCCATTACAAATAAAAAAGTAATGTATAATGCATGCAGGTTCCATTACAAATTACAATTTAAAAAAAAAGTAATTTGCAGTGGAGAATATTCCATGACAAAAGAAAAATTGCCGTGCTCGTATTAGAAACTTGCACATTGCTGTCTCATTATTTTATTTCGCGCACTAAAAATTCATCCACAATTATCACAAATGATCCATAAAGTAAAAAAAAAGAACATGCACATTATTTAGGGATTCAAAAAAGCGACAAATTTCGTATCAGTAACTTGTAATTTTTATTAGATTGCTTATAATTATGGGTAACAGCGTGTAGAAGCAAGTTCAATATAAAGTTGGATAATTTTTGGGGTTGAGTACATTTTCGTACTTCATATTTAACTATGAACTGTCTGTTTTTTTGTTTCTATCTTTTAACTTTATGGATCATATGTGATAATTCGGATGAACTTTTAGTGAGCGAAATAAAATCATGTTCAAATTATTTTTTTATTTGTAATGGCACATGCATCCATTACACATTACTTTTTTTTATCTGTAATGGGACATGCATACATTACACATTACTTTTTTTTATTTGTAATGGGACATGCATCCATTACACATTACTTTTTTTATTTGTAATGGAACATGCATACAGTACACATTACTTTTTGTATTTGTAATGGAACACGCATCCATTACACATTACTTTTTTTTATTTGTGATGGCACATGCATTCATTACACATTACTTTTTTATTTGTAATGGGACATGCACCCATTACACATTACTTTTTTTAATTGTAATGGAACACGCATCCATTACAAATTACTTTTGTATTTTGTAATGATGCACTTATCCATTGCACATTATGCAGTGTAATGGGTAATAAATACAGTAATGCATTATCAAAGTAACACATTATTTACAACTCTGATTATCTCGTACAAACTGCAACGTAGATTTTATTAATTTCAAACAAATTAATTATCAAATTTATTCCTTGGATAAAAAAATTTAAAAAACTCGTCAATATTTAGTAATTAATTATTTAATATACCGTTGGAAATTCTAAGAATCATTGACCAAGTATTCGTAAAGCCTTTTAACTTTATCCAAAAAGGTGCATTTGTAGATTTTCCATTCAACTGAATTTTTACAACTTCAGGTATATATTTTTAATTAAAGTTTCATCTTTTTAATACCTCATTCTGCTTTGCGCTGGTTTCTAAAAAGGCTGCGTGCCACGAAAGTGCCAAACGTTTCCCTTCGTCCATTTTCACCATTCTATCTACATAGAGATCCGTTTTGTTGCCAACCAGTACAATTGGAACGCTGTAATGAGAGCGATGATTAAAGTCGTTTGGTGAAACTTTCAGGAATCTTAGAACAATTCGTTCTTTTTTGTTTCTTATAGGAGGAATTTGGTAATTATTAAAAACGAAAAAAATCGATTTTTGTTTTATTTGGTCATAAAGGAATGTTCCTGTTGATGAAATGAAAAAGATTAAATGAATGAAATTGGAAATTTATATATATTTGCGTTTTTTTTCTATCATTTTATTAAAAGGACGCAAAAGCGTATGAACACTCTTTTTAGAGAGACTTGGTGAAAAATGGAAAGAAACTATGTGCGAATTTCGAATTTCCCCTTTTTTAAGGATGTTGAGTCCCTATGAAATCTTTTAATGTTAATTGTTCAATAAATAGCTTCTTAATCGTCGTGAAATTTTTACACGACCTCTTAAATAATTCATCCAAAAACATACAAAATTTTCAGAATGTTCTCATCATTTGCGATTTGGGATTCAACATCCTTAAAATGCTTTAAATGACTTGGAAATTTTCCTTTTCTTTTCTCTATCCGAAAACTTACTGTAATTTTCCAGTGATGTCGAGCAACTTGTCGTATATAATTTGCACAACTTCAAAACTTTTAGCACTCGTTATGCTGTAGACCAGAACATAGCCGTGAATATCCATGGAATAGTGATTCGGAAATATACTGTATTCATCCTGACCCGCCGTGTCCACTAGTTTCACTTCGTAATCTTGGCTATTGACTCTCGTACTCTTGGTGAAGGCTGCATGAACATTTTTTAAATTATGTAAAACATTTTAACGAGCCAACCTTAATGTTTTCAAAATTCTGTTTTCAAAATTCTTACTGTTTTCAATGGTGGGATCATAAGAATCCACAAACTGTCCTTCGACAAATTGTATACTAAGCGAAGACTTTCCTGAAAATAGGGGCGATACAATGGATGATTAGAAACAGCAAAAGACTATTTATTAGATTTTTCATTGATGGGAGAAAATCGTTACAAAACTTACCTACGGACCTGTAGCCCATAATGGCTATTTTTCTCTGCTTGGGAGGCATTTCTCAAGGACTTTCGACAATTGCAACGCAACAACTATCGTCCATAAAGATTCGTTCATGCTCCAGATAAGTCCTGCGATTAAACAAAATCAAACAAAGAACAATTTCAATCGATAAGATTCTTCTTTTTTTTCCACCTATCTATTTTATCAAACATCGAATGTTCTTGAAATTTCATTACTAAATCGACTACATAAATACATAAAGAATCAAAGCAATTGACAAATATGCATTGAGAAATCCCCAATAAACACATTTCTGCAATGGAAAATAAATGAAAAAAAATTCTCGTGCTGATACTCGTATTAATTCCGACCTTTCGATAACCCATTGTAAAAAAAAGTTATAAATAAAAACATTTTCATCGCAGATTGGATCATACTGACAACGGAGCAAAACTCATTTGCTCTTCGGAAAGAAAGGAGGGAGTCGCAATAGTCACAAATGCACAGAACCGTTGTCTGGAAATGCGAATTATGACAAAGGAAAACATAGAGAGCGTGTTAATTCATAGAATATGTTAAAATAGTGCAACGTCACAGAGTAAAAATTGTTAAGTATGAAACGGTTATATAGATATATATCCATATATCAATGAAACGTAAAATCAGTCGCATTGATAAAGATGAAAATTTCAAAAAATCATATTCAGTATAATTTTCCCTTTTTGCAAACTGCGACAATGCATTTATTATTTCTTGCCAATCGTCGAGGTGAAAAATTCAACAAGCGCACGAGAGAGTGAGTGAGTGAGTGAGAGAGAGAGATAGCATGCATTTCGAGGCAGCTGCGGTCGTTTATTTTTTATCATCGCAATTGCATGAAAATCGATTTGGAAAAAATAAATTCCGTCTCTCAACGGTAAAAATATAGAATAAAATAATTATTTTTGGTAAAAAGTTTTACAAGCGTGGGTGAAATCGAGTACGAATTTTTCGTGCTTAGGTCACGCCTGAATGAACGAGAGCGTCTTGACAACTTGCGTACCTATATTCTCGAATGTATGATTTTGCCTTTTTCCGTTGTTAAATTTCTCGACTCTTGCTTGTAATTTTTTTCTCCACCTCTTTATAACGCACAAACTCTTTGCGGATTCAACTATAATTTATTTATCTTCGTAATCGTACGATGCGTACCACTTTTGATTAACACACTGCGCGAAAATTCATCTACGTATTTACCGACGCGAGGAGTATAACATATATATATATATGACGGAGTAAATGAGGGAGAGAGATCCACCAATGCCATAAGGATTTTCTTCCAACTAAAGTATATATAGTAATATTGGAAATAGTACTCCAGTCTCGAGTGGCACTATTTACAGCCACTCACAAAATGTTCTTTCCTTATAAAGTGTCCGCAGGAAATTTAATTCAATATATTTTTCATTGATGTCCGTTTTTTATCAGAGGACCGTATGTCAAGTGTCGATAAATATATTTTGTGCCAAAAAAGCGATCGTTTTAATCTGATTCTAGCATAAGTCGGTATTTACAGAATGATAGCTAAACTTTTGTAACGGACGGTATGAACGCAATTTTGAACAAGGACATCAATACCGACTGAGTATGGTTACCGACCGAGACACAGATGTTGTCTGTCACGCTCCTGACATACACCGCCATCTTTCGGTTGTGTTCCGCAGCTGTTTCTTTCGGCCGCCATGTTTTCGAATTCGAGATCAAAATAAAACAAACGTAACTTCGAACTTCCGAACCACACGTATTTGCAAGTTATTTGTGTTCTTTCTATAGTAAAGAAACATTGTTGAATTCACTCGAAATGTTCCAGACTGGGGTACGCATCTCAATCTTTCGTTTTATGAATTTTGTTTGACATCATTCGTTACTTCGATCGATAAATATTTGTTAACATTCACCTCTCATTTTTAGGTTATCACACGCACGTGTAGGCAGATAGGACGCTTTACCGGCATCAGATTCATCTCCGGCGAACCAAATGAGACGAGTAGAATGGAAAAGAGTGAGTACTTACGTTGGTTTCAAAGGTTTTTTAATTTTATGTTCTGACATGAACGTGTAGCTTTTATCTTGTCACTGCGTAAGTTTGCATATATATTTTGTATTTCATTTTATTAGCTCATTTATTAGCTATTTACTAGCTATTTATTAGCAATTGAATAACAGGTAGATTATCAATTTCATAACTATACATAAATTTGGTCGTTATTGAGCTTGGCAACATTGAGAGATCAAACGATGAAAATTTCATGAAACTTGCGCATCAATCTTTAGCTTTAAATAGATATTCAGAAAATTTGAATAATATCCATCTTTGAGTTTCCCATAGTGATCGAGTATTTGCCACTTGTAAAGGACGCACTGCAAAATTGGATGAAAAATTCTTTAAATGCCTTAAATTTTTTTTAGTTTTGACAAATATTGAAAAAATGCTTGACTTTCTCATTGCTCTCAAATGCTATCTCAATTTTAAATAATTTCATAAGTAATTGGAGGGATTTCACCAATGTCTTTTTTCTGAAAATTTCATGAAAATATACATTTCAAATGTAATGAAATAATTATTGAAATATAACATGTTTATTTTCCAAGTTCTGTAAATAGAGGAAGTATGGATACAATGAATGTAACTTTGTATTTCCGACGTAAAGATACTAAATCAAAAATAACAAATACCCAACTCTTTTCCCTTGCTTCTTCAGATTTGGAGTTTAATCCAAAGCCACGAAAATGATGCCGATGAATGAAATTCCCTACAATAAAACTGTTGCGTCGATTAAGAAGAATCAACATATTACCTTTCTTGAAAAAAGACAATGATTGAAATTAAAATATCATACTTTGAAATAAGATATATTTTTAAAAACCTTGAACTACATTGAAATGATGAAAACGCTATTCCCTAATTTTGTGTGGCTCATCCATGTACATGTTCCACATACAGGTTCCTAATTCAATGAAACAATTATAATTCTCCATCAGAGCTGGGCAGTACTTGAAAGTCCTCGGTACTTGCAGATACTTGAAGTACAGTACTTGCAAGTACAAAGTACCTGAAAAGTACTTCAAGTATTGTACTTAATTTTTTCAAGTACTTCCTGTACTTGAAGTACGTTTTTCAAGTACTTTACTGTACTTGAAGTACTTTTTTCAAGTACAAGTATCAAGTACTGTTGAATGTGTCTTGCTGATGGTTGCATGTGCAAAGCCTTTGAATATGGGTCATTCCATGTCAAATCGACCAATATTTGGAATCGACCCCTTTCAATTTCGATGAAATTTGGTCAGAAGTTTTCTTTTATCATAAAACAAAGTTCTAACCAAGGAAAAAAATAAATTTTTTTTCGATAATTCAAAATTTCACCACTTTTTCAAGTTTATTTTTTAAATATTTCGAAAACTATTATAGTTACGAAAAAATCGTTCCGGATTCGTCTTAAAGAGTATACTTGGGGCTACGAAAAAAAAAATATTCCGAATTTTTTTTTTTGAAAAATGATGAATTTGGAGAATTGTGAATTTTTCAAAATCGTGAAAATCCACGATCAACATTAAATTTTTGGTTTTTTTTTATTATAACATCTTGTACTGATATTGAAAGATCCTGAAATTTTCAGAAATGTGTGTTTTTTTTGTTTCAAAAATATGAATTTTTGAATTTTGGTAAAACTTTTTTTTTACCTTTATAAGTGAAGTTGATCAATCACGTAATTTTGACTGCTCAAAATTACAAAATTACATGATTGCTGAACTGAAAAAATTCATATTTTTGAAAGAAAGAAACACCTTTCTTAAAATTTCAGGATCTCTTCAAATCAGTACAAGGTATTATATTAAAAAAATTGAACAAAAAATTCGATGTTAATTGTGGATTTTCATGATTTAAAAAAATTCTCCAAATTCATCATTTTTCAAAAAATTTTGTCGGAATATTTTTTTTTCGTAGCCCCAAGTATATTCTTCAAGACGGAATAAACGATTTTTCATAACTATCATAGTTTTCAAGATATTTAGAAAAAAAATTTGAAAAAAGGTTAAATTTTGAATTTTGCATAACTTTTGAAAAAAAAAAATTAATTTTTTTTCCTTGATAGAACTTGGTTTTATGATAAAACAAAACTTCTGACTAAATTTCATCGAAATTGAAAGTGGTCGATTTCAACTCTTGGTCTATTTGACATGGAATGACCCAAGTACCAGTATTTATGAGACGTACCCGAAAACTTGAAAAGTACTTGATACTGGTACTTGATTTTTTCAAGTACCACCGGTACTTGATACTTCAAGTACCTACGGTACTTTGTACTTGATATTTGAAGTACTTTCAAGTACTTTACCCAACTCTGTTCTCCATAATTGAGCATACAAAATAAGATTCGTTATTGACGATTGATTCCCAAATATTTGTGAAAATAATTTTGAAAATTGGGCGTCAAATTGTGTCTGTGTCAAATATAGCAGCGAACCCTTAAATATAAATCATTTGAGAGAGGTACTACCTCACAAATGATGATCATCGTCGAAGAGTAAACAATGATATCCTTTATATCCTGCAAGCTTTCCTTTCCATATTTCTCACCGAGCTCCGATTTTATCATCATCAGGATATCAATGCAGTGTTTTTTTCTATCTCTTCAATAAATTTCAGCACTCAATCAGGTAACACTGCTAGGAAGAGTCGGCGCCGATCCGCAGAAGCGCGGCAACGAGCAACATCCGGTCATAGTTTTTTCACTGGCGACTCACACGAATTACAAGTACGAAGGTGGTGAGTATAAATTGAAATATCGAAACAGCCGTTATGTTCAAAGAAAAAAATTCAAAATGTATGGTTTTTTTTAAAGGTGATTTCGTACAGAGAACCGACTGGCACAGAATCTGCGTATTCAAGCCGTATCTTCGCGATACCGCGTACAATTATGTGAAAAAGGGTCAAAGGGTTCTCGTCAATGGAAGACTGAGTTACGGGGAGATCAAAGATGACGAAGGTAACCCAAGACCAACAACGGCCATTATAGCAGACGACTTGATTTTGTTCCAAGGCCAGCAACAGTAAACGCGAAAGAGGGATGAAAAATCTTCGACATTTCTTTTTTTTTAATACTTTTGAACTTTACTTTTTGATTTTTTTTTTCGTACGCAGTCCGAATGAATGATACTTCCGTTTGTATGACTCAGTGATCGATCAATCGACGATGTTCGATCGTTGTACATATATATATATATTATATATATATCAGGAAATAGGAATGTAGGAAACTTTTCAATAAGCATTTCAATAAACAGATATGTTCTTAATAAGTATATAAGTCTATATTTACATCCTTCATCATTCGTAATCTCTCCAATAACAAGTTACATAATAAAATGGCGATAAATCTAAAATTTTACAAGTGTCGTGTTATCCTTCTTCTTTCGTTATGATTTTTTTATACTTTTTTACAAGATCCCTGTCCTATGCATTAATCGTTATAAAGTTTTCTTCACCACAGCTTTGTGTCGTTTTGCATTACGTTCATCGTCGTTAATTGTTAACACTTTCTCCGTTCGATACGCGCCATGTTTATTTATCAATCAGTATTTTTTTCATCTACGATATATATATATATATATATATATATATGATTATATCAACGGCTTCGAGCTTGCGCATTTTGCCGTTCGCGTATATAAATTATTTACACTTTGTAAACGATAGTTAAAGATATACATATATATTCCTCTTATCTCATTAATATTATGCTCTCTTAAATCCTGCATATTTTTTATTCATTTTTTCCTTACGCGTAATTAATCATTTTTTTCTTCATTTATTTACTCTCTTAATTATTCCTCACTTTATATTTATTTCACTCGTTTTACTTTTTTTTCCTTCCTTTACCTTACAGAGATCACAGTATACAAGAAGCCAGATAATAGGTCTCGATTCTATTTTATTCTCGTTCACGCGCATACTCTCGTACCATTTATTAATAATCACACACTCCCGTATTGAGCGCACACTTTTTTTTTATATTCTTCTTTTACTCCACAGTATCGTGCAAAAATATCGTTAGTTTTATTTTCACTCGAACCACGGGTTATCCAATCTCTGTTGTTGTCGGAGTTTATCTCGAAATTTGTTTTTTTCCTCCGTTCTATTATCTAATTCTCATGTATTTTTCGCTTAATTTCGAGTGGAGACTTTATCGAGTACGGATCTATAATATTCGAACGATTTAAGAAAACACGCTATTTTTTATCACGTTCTTCTTTCAGGTTCTTGTATTTTTTCCCTGAAAGCAGAACCCGCACAAAAGGCTGATTGGAGAAATTTCATCACATCGACGTTGAAAATTAATGACGGTGAAGTTCGCATCGAAATGCAACGAAAATAATTTTTTTTATTTATATTTTCAATTTTTTTACGATTTTCTCGCCCATTTGGGGCATTTTTTTACCCATTTATTTGTTACTTTGAGAACACATTCGTGTGGGTGATCAATTTTGAAAAAAGTCCTATTTTCGTTGCTTTTCCAAAACGATGCTTCAACGTTATAAAATTTAAAAAAAAACAGCGTTCTCCGAAATGCAAAAATTAGGGATCACAAAATCGTTTTGTGTATAAATTGGTTCCGAAACAAAAGGTTTTTTCAAATATGAAGACTGCTATTTTGTTTTTCCGAAAAATTCCAGATTGTCAAAAAAAAAACTCTCTCAAAAACAAAATTCAAATCGAATGAACCGGCAATATATGAATTTTCAATTTTTCACAACGCCGTTTGTGCCAAGGTTGAACAATGATGCGGCAGCGGTAGAAAAAAATCGCGAACACAGAAATAAATGTGTAACATAAAAGATTTTAGTGCAAAAAATGTGTCATTTATGTTTTTCATTATAAATTTCGGATATACTCTGAACATTGTTTTTATTTGTAAAATACATGCGAATCGCATATATTTCGAGCGTCAAAATCTTCCACATTGCACATTTATTTTGCCCGCGTAAATTTTTCACGTGTCAACAAAATCTCGTTGAGGGCCGTGATCGAAAGAAAGCATATTTCTTCAACCGCCGCTGAATATAAATAGCTGAATATAAATTCACCGTCCCGCACGTATAAAAAAAAGGGTCCCATAGACGGGAGAGCCCAGTTCGTGGAATGTAAGCCACAATCACACACCACCAACAACATAGAAATTTCGAATATAAATTTTGGTAGTAAAATATATATATTTACTCAGATATATATATATTTATATATACATATATATATCCATTCATATATAAATTTAAATATAACTCTGGCCCCGGATTTCCATAAAATTCTTTCTATTCGATTAATAGATCTTTCTCACACACGCAAATGCACTCTTTCATCGTTATTCTCGCGCGCTCTTCGATCCTTTGTATCACTTACACCGACGATTTATGTACATCAGAGATCCTAAAAGCTAGAGTAATATTCCATTACGTAAGATTGCAATCTGCTGCGGGCTCTCTCGAATCTTGACATGTTCCAATATTCCAGAAAACCCTCTTCCCTCAAATTTGTTTCTCTCATAATTGAGTCAAGAAAAATTTGGCGAGCCTGCCGTTTGTTTTACAAAAATTGGAACACACGGTATTTTGCATGCTCGCTTTTAACACACCTGGTATATTATCACGTACAACGTCATACACACACTCGCACACACTCGCACACACTCACGCGAGCTAAAGCCGGAGTCACAATGACAAAAATAAGAAATAGGAATCAGCTATCCGATTGGCGTAGCTTCTCTAAAGTGCGCGGCGATTGGATGATTCTTGTTCCTTATTTCTTATTCTCGTCATTGTGTCTCGGGCTTGACTCTCCTCTCCTAACGGGTAAGGTAACACGTTCTTGGCACAGATTTGTCGGGCTTGGTGGGAGAAGTAGGAAGGAAGGGCAGTTTCGTTTGTATAGGCTTGGGAGATGCTAAGAGTGGGGATTTTATGAACTTTGAACCTTCCGGGCTCTCTCGATCGTCTCGAAGCGTTGGCTTTCGAATTAACGAAACTGTTGGGACGCCCTTTCCGGGACATGTCTTCTCGTATGTCGGATTTTAGAGTCGCGACATTCCTCGTGCGACGAATCACATGCAAATTCGAGAACAACAAACGAAAGACATACAATCGTAATCTCAAAATTTTACGAGTCTTTGCTTCGTGTTTTGACCTTTGTTTCGTCACTGTTTACTTCCTTTTCCATTCACGTTACCTCGTTGTCGAAGGTCCCCCTATCTTTCACATGCTTGTCTTTTATTGCGGAAACGATAGATTTAAAGTGAATGGAACAATGTAATGTCAACGAAATTTCAATTTTCGGCATTCGTCGACCGAAAGTTCAGCACTTCCGATTTTTCGGAAATTGTTCTTTCTCTTTTTCCTTCGCCTCGTCTTTTCGGCTGTGCGATATTTGCACGATCTCGAGTCCAGCCCATTTATTTTTGCAAAAATTGTTTTTCTTTCCCTTTGGGAAAATGTTTAACATCGCGTTATCACGACAGCCGATCGTTGATTCGAACGAAGAAGATATCTCTCGTTTTAATTCACTCGGATCGTTCAATCGCGCGTCACAGAGCGTTAATTATCGCCGTTAACTTCCCCGTCACTTCCTCTCTTCCGGCTCTTGATTGGTCTTTACGAGATTGTAAGCGTGACTACGGTACTTTGCTGGCGGATCATGAAGCGGCAACGGCGTATCGTGATGCGCCAATGGCGCATCGTATGACGGCGGTTCGTATGACGGTTGATTCATGCTGGACATCGATAAATCGGTCGGCATATCGGATTCCGGCTCCATGCCATTAACGGACAACGCACTTTCGTCCTCCGGTTCCGATTTGATTCTCATCTGTTGGCGCAATAACGATATGTTCTTGATGTTCTTCAATTCGGTTGGATTCCGGAGAAATCTGCAAGCAAAAAGAGTTGGGTTTAGAGACATTCGGATTTGCTTAGAAACGTTAGAATCAAGGACAGTTAATATGGTTCAAAAATTTAGGTTCACTTTTCTTCTCATAGTTTTTTGTGCAGTGTTTCTTGAAAGTGTCATAAACGAGAATTATGGCATTCAAAATGAAATATCTGGAGGGAAAAATTGTATTTTGTGACTTTATAAAAGTTAGAGCCCATCAACTGAAGTCCTGCACAAAAAATTCGTTGGGGGAGAAATCCCTATTGTGATTATTGAATTTACAGCATATTCGAAAGTCTAGGATCGAACCTTGGAATATTTTTACGAAAGGAAAAATTGATGAGAATGAAATAACTGTTTTGTGATGAGGACGATTACACCAATACCTTGGGGTCATTCTGTGTTGAAATTAGGATACGAGTGGAACAGATTACACGTGTAATCGATGTAATGGGACGTTTCGTCACGAGCAGAGAACTTTCTTCCAGGCAACGAGGGACTTGTGGGAAAAAGAACGAAGAAAACGATGGACAATGAAGATGTTGAAATACTTACTGGTAGCAGTGTCTTTCGCCCTGAACCTTCCTGAGTATATTGACACGATAGTAATAGCGTAGAGCTCGGCTCATTTTGTCGTAATTCATCGATAAGTGATTCTTTTGTATGCCCCAGAGTCGAGCTAGTCCGGGAGGATCGACGATCTTGAAGACACCGGTTTCCCGGCTCTTCCACGCTATGTAGTGGGTGTATCTTTGCGATGGATCGTTCAACAGTTGTTGCAAAAAGTCCCAAAGGAGTCTGCCATCTAAAAAAAAAAATAACAATAGATTCAGCAATGAAATCTCTATGATTCTGCCAGTTTCGAATAATCTTGGCCCTGATGATTAATTCAGTCAGCTTTCAAATTAATATTGTATTCGTTTTTTCTGGGTTGAAATAATCTTTGTGCATGCAACAAGTATTTTTCTCTGTGATGATGCTTCTGGGATTTTTATCTCGCTGACTTTTGAATTTAATACAATTTTTTCCCCTCGAATAAAGTTTCCATATGAAATATTGTAATTTATACAAACATTGGGATAAAACCGACTCTTTTGGCAATGAGATTTCTGATTTATTTTATTTTGCTTCCTCATAAAGGAAGCTTTGTTTTTGTGACAAAATTGTTTTCCGAGATTTTTATGCCAATGTGTTCAAAATGTCCCAAAACATGGAGAAATCATATTTAGAAAAAATGTCCGGATGTGTGTGTCTGTGTGCGTGTGTGTGTGCGCGCGCGTGCGTGCTTGCGCGCGGGTGTGCGTGTGTGTGTCCTGAGTTGCTGATGTAAATAATTAATAACTCAAGAACGCTTTAAGATAGCGAGCTGAAATTTGGCCCACTTGTCTAGCACGAATTGCCTTTGATTATGAAATTTTTCCGTTTCAATTCCAACGGGTGTTCAGATTTTATTGACTTTTTTTGTTTTCGCAACAATGGCGTAAACGCTCTAAGTTCTGCAATTTTCAAGATATTGCACTCAAACTTTGTACAGAATTAGTATAGCTATGAAGGTCGTTTGGCTGCGTTAGTATAGCTACGAGGATATTCGTTATTAAATTGGACGGAAATCCAGGGAATGATTAAAATTTCATCAAATTTTGGTTTTTTCTTAAAAAATAGCGCATTCTAACTTCGGCTATTTGCGAGATATTGTACTGAAATTTTGTACACATTGCAAATAGTGATCAAGGTTGTTCGCTATTGAATTTGGCAAAAATGAAATCCGGCAAGAAGTAAATTTCAAAGAATTTGGAAAAATTGTACATTGATCACTCATGTGTTTCGATAGTTAACAAAGCTTCCTTTAGGAGGCAAATTTTGTGTTAAAGGATATTGACATTGATATTTATGCCATGGTAAACCTTAGGCAAAAGTTGAGAACAAAATGATACAAACACGTGGATAATAATTAAAATAAAACAGGCGAAAAATAATATAATAGTAGTAGTAATCGCAAAATAGTAGAATAGTAGTAATTACAGTAAAAATAACAACGATAATGATGTCGGTTACAACATAAGTAACAAATCAACTCCAAATAATAAAAAATAAAAATAAGAATAATGCTGTGAGAAGGAAGCTGTCTTGACTATGGATCAAGATGAGGAAGCAATGTGCAAACGTCTAATTAGCAGGTTTTTTTTTTAAATATCGTGTCAGTTAGAAATGTCAGACTTACTCGTATTCGGTTCAGGGGAGTCACTTGGAAAAAATTCTCTCGCCGATGTTGCCAATGTTGGTCTGAATCCGCCGGGTACGAGTGACATCATTTGTGGTGGCAATGTCGGACTCGGTTGATCCTTGACGCAAACCTCGCTGAGCCTCTGGGCCGTTAGCGCTGTTGGAGTTGCCGGTGGACTACTGCTACCCTGATGATTGTCCTCGTCCGAGTCGCTCTTGTAAACTTGGGTCTGATTGTTCTCGGTGTGTCCGGGTGAACCGGCCTGACTGTCGATCGATGGTGCCGGTGAAAGTGTTACGGAATTCGCTGACATCAATGAAGCGAGATTCGCGGCGTATGGATTGTCGACCCACGTTGGAGTTGGCGGATGAGAGTGAGGGCTCAACGGATATACGGAGGGTCTCGTTGGCGTAACGGGACTACTCGGAAGGCATCTTTGTAATTGATTGAAGTCACGAGCTAGCATACCAAGAACATTGTGGAGAACGTCACCGGCACCCGGACATCTCTCACCGAGATCCGACTTCGTCAGCAGACAAAGGGCTTTGCCGTTCATTTGAAACACGTCCATGTCGAATTGTGGCAAGTCGAATTCTCGCTCGGCCCAGCGCAGAAACGCGGCGACGTCCTCGCGCGACCACATTCTAGGGTCGGATGCTGCAACAATCAATGATAAGGAATCTGTTGATGAAAT
Organism: Alloplasta piceator; assembly: GCA_946863875.1. NCBI lineage: Eukaryota > Metazoa > Arthropoda > Insecta > Hymenoptera > Ichneumonidae > Alloplasta > Alloplasta piceator. Next base: position 12,259,543 of record OX333072.1, read on the forward strand.
CATATTATGAAAAACAATATTGTGAATAGCCCAGGCGTTCGTTGATAAAAACGAAAGTTCTGAGTGATCGCCATTGGCAATAATAAGAACATGGATGCCATTGTAAACAAATTGCCAAAAGCTGAAAATGCTTGTGGTTGGGGATGATTAGAATTGTTTGGAATGTAAGTGGAGGCGTTTACTGATCAACAAAATGGAGGTAATTTTGACAATTCTGTTGGAATGACTTGATGACTTTCTTCTTACCGAGGCTCGATGGTAGATGTGTCTTGAAGTCCAATAGTGGACTCGGTGGTGGATGAGCCGTTGGTGGAAAGCTCATTGTCGGTCCGTATCGCCATAACAGATCCGTAGGGCTAAATGGCAATGAAATCCCCGGAGGGAGACGGGAATCCATCCCCGTCATACCGCCAGCGGCTGATACCGGCGGTAGCTGCGGCAGCTGAATCGTCGGCAACAGTTTCATAACACGTTGCGAAAAAGTCAACCGGAGATCTGGAAAATAAAATAAAAGCATATGGATTAATTCCAAGCTCGAACATTTGTCATTGGAAATAAATATGTAATATACGTATTTAAATGTATACTATGATTGTTGCTTTAAATAGATTGTCGTGAATTTATACACGTAGGAGGCAAGAACGAAGCCTTAGATCATTCGTATCCGGGGTTTCTTCCTCTCTCTCTCTCTCTCTCTCTCTCTCTCTCTCTCTCTCTCTCTCTCTCTCTCTCTCTCTCTCTCTCTCCCTCTCCCTCTCTCTCCAACATCAGGGACAATCGATCATTGGCGTTACGTAAGACACGATCGTTATTATGCGAATTGCCAGGCTGATATTTCGACTTTGTGATTAAAAATAAATTGGACCCGACCGATAAGACACCAGGAATTTTATGAAAATAATTTATCAGTACAGGAGTTATCCATTAAAAACTCAGAAAAGTTCAAATGTGAGATAAAGTTTTATCGTTCTGGTTATTATGAGACTTGCTTTTGTCACTAATTTCCGCAATTAACCGTAAAATTTCGGTTAATAATTTGGTTTCTTGTCAAATTATCATAAATTTGATATATTGACTCATTTGTAGGCCGATTTTTAGGCGATACCTGGGGAATAATTGACCACCCTAAAAAATTAGGTCAGAAAGTTTTCGTTTTACTTCAAATTATGATGAATTTGATGTTTTCATCCATTTTTAGGCTGATGCACTACATCTGGGGTAAAATGGATTATCAAAGAGAAAAACATGTTTAACGTTTTAACGTAACAAATTAAAATTAAACAGAAATTTTAAATCATTTTTCAGAGGAGGGCCTTTATCCCCCAGATTTTTTTTTTATTTTTTTTTATTTTTTAATTTCAGGAAAATATCGGTGAATTCGTTCAAGATAGAAGAAAAGTAAACTGATTTGATGGTTGGAAGCAACAAAAAGTATGAACCGGCTTGGGCCTTCGTGCCCCAGCCTTCTCTTCTCAAGACTGGAGATTAATTTTCAATTCAAAATAATTGGAGGGGTTAATAAAAGTTTTTCATTCAAATGGCAGATTTATGTACAATTTTTGTGTCTAATTACTAAGTAGTTAAAAATGAATTATTTTGAATATGAATTTTCTGGACTGTGACATTGATTTCTGCAGATTTCGACAAAGAATTCGGAAGAGCTGGTCGAGATATCATGAGAAATGAGATGTCATCAGCCAAGCTATCAATTGCACATGCGGTGTGAAAATATTGGCCACGATTGATTGCTGGAGAATCGCAAAAACACAAAAAGTTCTTAGGCCCGAATAGGCCCGATGGATCTTGAGATCTATCTTAATATCGATCTTAAGATCAATCTTAAGAATAAACTTTCTATTGAACTCAAGTTTCAATTTAAGATGAATCTTAAATTTGAACTCAAGTGTCAGTTTGAACTTCAGATCGATCTTAAACTCAAGTTCGATAGAACTGAATTATTTTGACAACTAATGCCAAAAAATATGGTCGAGGGAGGCGATGAAAGAAGTTTGATCGAACTCAAGTTCAAGCTCAAGATGGATCTTAAAATCAAACTTCAAATCAAGTCCAAGTTTGAACTTAAGATCGATCTGAAGTTCGCACTAAAGTTTGAACTTAAGTATGAACTTATAATGAAACGTAAGTTCAAACTTGAGATTCTTAATGAAACTTAAGTTCAAACTTGAGATTTTTAATGAAACTCTAGTTCAAACTTAAGATTCATCTTCAATTGGACCTTAAGTTCGATCTTAAGTTCCAACTTCAGTACAATGAAAAGTTTGATCTTAAGAACTTAGAATTCGGGCCTTAGAGTGAAAATAATGTCAAAAATCGAGCCATAAAGCGCGTCTCACAGTGTATCATAAAAGGTGCGAGGCCTTGACTTGCACAAATGAAATACACGCGGATGTTCCAAGAGCGCACACACGGCGAATCACGTACGTAGAATGCGATAAAATAAATAAATACGGTGGCAAAAGATAGGCAATTGAGGCGAAGCCGCGCAATACAGTTTCACGGACCAAACAGGTGATAGACCGAGGAAACATAAATTAAAATCGTGCGCAGATAATGTAAGCGCGATGACGGTGAAGCGGACTGCAATTTTGATGCGGAAACGAGGCGATTTTCGCGGAACGACGCAGAGAGGCCGAGGAAAAGGGCTTGTAAATTCACGAAGAAATGAAAATTCGGTAATGCAATTTTCGCCAGTATAAAAGGTTGAGCTTAGGGGTAAGTTAAGGTGATAAACCAGCAAACAAAAATGCCGGTGGAATTGTTTAAACATAGGGGGCAGTTCAAGGTGCGTCAATTTGACGGAGGGAACGCGACGAGACCGAAGAGAGAAAAAAGGAGAGGGAAAGAGACAGCCTACATAAGAAACAAGAAACGAGACGTTGCGCGTTGATATATGAATATTGTGGGCGCAAGCAGGAAGACCGGTATCCGTTTCGTATAGCTAATGAATTTGCATAACGTATATTTCCATCGACGCAAAAGGCGCTTCCGTTACAAAAAAAAAAAAAAAAAAAAAAGTATAGGCATCGATGTACAATAATATCGTTAGGGAGCAAATTGCGATTTCGTTGAAAAATAAAAAAAAAACACCTCGAGCGCAGCAAATCTTTGGAATAAGAAAATTCACATATTTGTCGTTATTATTGTTTTGCTTTGCTATCAATAAATAGCGTTGAGAGGTGAAAAAAGGCGAGATATGTGGAAGATGAGAATGATTTCCTGGTGCAAGAGATACGAAGGAAAAGCGCGAGAAAAACGGCACATCGACCTTCGCGTGCCGCGAAAAAATCGCGACTTCTTGGTATCCAGACTTTGGCTCGCGCTTCCGTCACGTGGTGAATGGCTTAAGGTGATACGAGACACAAAAAGTTGCGGATGCTGTGCGAGTGCGATTTGCGAATACAAGGGAAATCGTTGAATTCGAACGATCGATCAGATTCGCGGTATTATTGGAATTTGCGAGAAACGTCGCGGAAAATCGATGATAACGTTGAAAGATGCGTTTTTCATCGTTGAATTTGTTTTTGCAAGTTCCGCGCAAAATGGAATAGCAATTTCATAATGTTAAGATAATTACACCCAGAAAAAAGATCTAGTACATTTAACTAAATGCTAGTCAAGCCAAATAAATTTTTTTAGTTGTAGGCCGGCCTAATACAACTCTATTCATGTCAACGAATTTTTTTTTTTTTGAATGACCTATATTAGGAAAATCTATTGCGATCTAATAAATTTTTATTTAATATTAATAAATATTATTTCAAACTGAACAAATATGTATTTAAATGAAATAATTTTTTTTTTTAAATATCTACACAATATATATTTTTAAACATTTCAATCTTTGAATGTATAGCTACACATATGAAGTCCACAATTTCGTAAAGCTTCGTCTTTTCTTTAACAGAAGGAAAAAGACCCTTTTTTATGGGAATCCTTTTCGGGCATTCAACCATCTTGCGTTTTGCCGCAATGTTCAATGTATTAAATATCCATACTGAAAAATAAGGATATCAAACATAGACCAGCTTGGAAAGGATATATAGGCGTCGAGAGGCAGGTTCGCTTGTGCGAGAGGTAGCCACCTCGCGGATTTTTGGGGTACTAAAAAATCTGCAGATATGATCGGATGAGATTACGGGTGAATAGGTATTTAGTAACAACGAATAGAATTTTTCTTCAACGCCTGTTTCTCGATGACAGGAAATTTCAATAAATAAATATACTGTAAGTAAATATCGCCCAAAATTGGATGGAAAGAAAATTTTGTTTAAATTAACTAAAAAATAATCAAATAAACGATTATAGTACCTACGACTAGATCTTTTTTCTGGGTGTAATCAATATTTAATTAACCAGTATTTCATCAAATTTAATTAATAATTAATATTTAATAAAAAAATACTGTTCAAATTTAGGCAACTTTGCAATTGAATGCCGATGTAAAGATGAAACCTGGAAAACGCGGGATTTTTCTTTCATCTTTTCTTTTGGTGACGCGACTTTTTGCAAATTGAGTGATTCCCCGAAAATGTCCACCGAATAAAAATTGTTCAACTTTTTCCGGAATGCGTTAGATGTATGTGAATATATTTTTATGACATAAGCGATGGAGAATGTTGGCGCGTTTCGAAAGATTGCCTGCGGCACTTCTTTTCGAATTTCTGCTTGGATATATATGTATATACCTTACGCAAGAAAGGAAGATAAGGAACGAGTCGACGGAGACCAAATTCCACGGACAATATCTGTTCCGTTATACGATGGTGATCTCTCCGGGTATACCTCAACGCAACATGTCGGAAGTCGAACGTTATTTCTGTTTTTTTTTTCGTTCGCACATGCGGGAACAGTCCTGATTTACGTCACGGGAAATAACGCGCTCGTTTGTAATGCATGAGCCACCATTTTGTGGTCTCTTATGATTTTTGTGAATTATATCACATTTAATGAAGCGTCTGTCCATTCACCGAGAAAAAAAAAATGGTTGAATATGCAAAATCGTTAGTTGAATACGGGCAACTAAATATTTATTTGGTCTAACTAAATAATTAGTTTCTTGAATAATTCCGCGCTTCGGTTGACCAAAATATTGTTCAGGCAACAAAAATTTGGATTGTGCAACTAAATATTTAGTTGCACGTATTAAACTAAACGATTTCGCATATTCAACCATTTTTTTTCTCAGTGTTTATTTAATTTATTTAATTTTTTTAATTTTTTTAATTTTTTTTTATTCTCACCATTTTTTATCAACTCATTTGTATATTTTTTTTTAAGACGTCACGAATATTTTTTGTCAAACATCTTGTGTTATTCATCTTTCGTATTGGCGCATGTTTTTCCTTCTCTTGGGACATAATTATTTACAGAGCAGAATGTACATCCGGTTCAAGAATGCCGGAAGTTTTATTTGGGTTTGTCGCGTTGAGATATGTTTTTTTTTTCAAATTAAAAAATGACGTGCGTATTTCCAAGAGGAATAAAGTTCACGACTTGCAAAATAGTGGTCGCTCGCGAGCTCCGTAAAATCCGAGTGTTAATTAAATGCCGGAACGGGCGATACAAACGCATATACAAATAGATATATGCAGATATATTATTGTGTATGCGCGTTGCGAGAGATATGACCGATGAAGCCGTGATTAAGAAATCTCGATAGAGGAAGTGAAACGGCATTATAACGGATTAAATTGCAAATATCCTTATGTATAGACGAGGGGAGGAAGAAAAAAAATGGACGACGATAATGATGATGATGATGATGATTGCGATAATTCAAGAGATGAGATCGATCCTGTATCGAGGTCGAACAAGTAACACGAGTCTGTTGGATATTTTCACAATCTGTCGTTTAGAAAGAGATTATACGTGTATAAATATATAAAATATATACATACATATGGGGCACTCCACGTTCAATTTGATGCCCAATGAATTTTGGATTTCGTTTGGTCCAAAATATGACCTCAAGTTTTTATAAATTTTTATTTCATTTTTTAGGGGTTGCCCGAGATAAAAAATCGTTAAATTGAGGGAAAACATAAAAAAGGCAATTTTTAAATTAATGAAATTTTTTTAACAGAAACTATAACCCAAAACAGAAATTTTCGTCATAGTTCGATAATGGGCCAAAAATAATTACTATTTTTTTTTTTAATTTTAAATTTTTGATTTTAGGAATTTCTTATTTTGATTGTTTCTTGTAGTGAGAATAACAGCAACAAAAATATTTTTCTAGTGAAACTCGATTTTTTTTCTTGGTTTAAGAGTAAAACGTCAACATTTTTCGAACATTTATTAGTCTCGACGACCCGAAATAAAACGGATGATTCAAACACAATTAAAAAATTAAAATAACCAAAAAATAGTAATTATTTTTGGCCCATTATCGAACTATGACGAAAATATCTGTTTTGGGCCCTAGTTTCTGTGAAAAAATTTAGTTAATTAAAAAAAGCTCCTCTTTATGCTTTCCCTCAATTTGATGTTTTTTTAGCTCGGGCAAACCCAAAAAAATGAAATAAAAATTTCTAAAAATTTGAGGTCATATTTTGGGCCAAGCGAAACCCACAATTTATTCGACATCAAAATCCGAGGGGGTCAGGCCGATGACCGCGTGATTTGACGTGGAATGTCCCATATATATACTTATATACAGCTGGACAGATGCAGTCTCAACACGAACGGATCATATCTCATTACTCTCCCTTTAACTTACAGCTGGAGCTTGAATCAGAGCTCTTACTCCAAAGTGCATATAAATAGCAACTCGATCGCCCTCAACTTCCGATTCAATCTACGAGCCACGATCGTTTGACGGCTACTCCAAAATGTTTGTTTGTTTGTTGTTTTATAATCGGAATTTCTTGTAATCGGATATTTTTGTAAATAGATATCACGTAGCAGGTTAATATTGGAATGTTATTTTTTTAAAGCAGCTATTTTTGACTTGATATTTAGCACTATAGCAATTGAACTAAAGGACGTGAACCACGTTACTTTTTGCGTTAAATGTCATCGGTGATGACTTAAAGTTTGCTACCGATCGATTACGTGCAATACAACTGGATATCTTGTGGAGGCCGTGCAACAAGTTCCGGAACTAGTTCTCATGTGCTTCGACTCTTGATATGTGCTCAATATGCATATACACGTAATTCAAAGTTGCATATAAACATATAGATATATGCTATATGTGTATTTGAGCTTCAAGTGGTCATAGAGATTAGAGACTGAGGGAAAATGGACAAAATTATACTTCCGGGAGGAGAGAGAGGGAGAGAGAGAGAGAGAGCGAGAGAGAAAGAGAGAGAGAGAGAGAGAGAGAGAGAGAGAGAGAGAGAGTGGGAGGAGGGGAAAAAGGCGCGCAATCGTGACGAAGCTTGGCTCGCGAGGTCGCGGTTCGATCGCTGCGCGGGAGAGAGAGAGAGAGAGAGAGAGAGAGAGAGAGAGAGAGAGAGAGAGAGAGAGAGACTTACTGCACATAATACGATTTACAGATCCGCAAGATCGTCATCAAAGTGCTCACCTAATACGCCTGTGTATCGGAAGTCTCTTGGGCTTCCGTGGCTCAACCTCGAAGCATAAATACATGAATATACACTTCTAGAGAGAGAGAAAGAGAGAGAGAGATAGTGACGCCAAGTTCCTTCTTACACTTCCGCAAGATAAGATTTACCGGCGAACCAGCATCCGGAACAGAGAATTTCATTACGGGAGAATTAGGTAATTAATCGAGAAATCAATAACTAACACGTGGAGATTGAAATGCTTTTTTGTATCATTAAAAAATGAAGACATTGAAGTTTCCAGGACTCTTCTGGAGCAAGGACTATAAATACCGACATTATCACGTGGACAGCGGGATCTTCAAATTCATTGTGAATGTAGAGAATATATGGGGTATTCCAAAATTTTTCGTTCAGCAATATATCGTCTTCTTATATCATATAAACACATTTCCATGTAGTTATGAACCCCAATTGAGTCTGGGTTTTTGTTGAGTTCTGATCGAAAAATAAAAAAAAAATATATATATTTAAAATCTGACCAGTGCTTTTTAACTGGAAAAAAGCTCTCTTTCAATAAAGCAAATGGAATACTAATCCGATATGTAAGAAAAATAGACAGCCAAAAAATTGAGAAAAAAATAATAACAGCGACTTAAGAAAACATAAACGACATAAAACCAAAAGGAGGAAACGGAACCGACTATGGCGAATTTTCGTGCACTTGAAGTTCCGAACATTCAAATAAACGAAAAATCGACAAATTTATTCTTTTAAAGAACAATTTTGCGACTTTATTAACACTTTGGAAATAATTCTTAAAATATTTTTGAAATTATTATTCACCAAGTTATTCGTAAGCTCTTCCAATTTTTCATTAAATCAATACTTTTTCTGATTTTTCGTTCAACTGAACGTTCGAAACTTCAAATACATCATTTTTCATCTCTACCGGTTAAAACTTTATCATTGAACAATTCTAACGGAATAACTTCCTGCCTTCTATGATTTTGTTATTCTGAAGAATGTAAAATAAACATCCCTTCTAGAAAACAAAGCTCCAGAAACAACTACCTGAAAAATCCCTGAGTAAAGACCTTCGTCCAAAACATCTCTCTAAAATATTCCAAAGAGAGGTTCTTTGGTACAGACGTTTTTCAGGAGCATCATTCTTCATGACCTATATTGCGGTAGCATGTTTTAAAAAAATATGTTTTATCATATTTGGTAGATAAATTATAATGATGTTCAACTTTGTAACGTTGAAATGCAACGGCAATAGATTTTATTTTCACTTAACAACCCTTAAGGATGTGTTTTCAAAGTGAAAAATGGTTCGTATATTTTTTGGGGTCTCTATTATAACGATTTAGGATTCTAAATAGGCAAAAAAAATAGGTAAACGATACCTAAAACGAAGAAAAAAAGTGATTTTTGTTGCTCATCAACGATGCAAACTTCAACATCATAATATAGAGATTATATTCGATGTCATACGTAGAGTTATAAAATGATGGACACGAAACGACAGAGTTGCATTCGGTAGAGTTTTTATCGACAGAGCCGGAAACGTGTCGAGGATGATGCGTAATTTTTTGGCAAACCGGAAATGACCGAGGAATAAGTTATAATATATTTTGTAATTTGCATTGGCGATTGCTTACACCATCGCTGGTATAATATTTAACCTCTCTCTTTCTGTTACGTGCGAATTTATTTAACCCGAAAGCGCCCGGTTCGATATATTATATCATCAAGAATTTTCAGTCTCTTATTTCTTTTGTTTTATATCTATATGGAATCATGAATTATACTTTCCGAATATTGCGAAACATGAAAATTGTGAATAACGATTAAGAAAAATTTCTGACTATTCCAAAACTTCGAAAAATCGTTGTTCGAGACAATGGAAGCATACAAAAAAAATGAACGCTCAGATTGTACCTCCGAGCATTCATCACGATTGGATTATTATTTGTCATCGTCGTGATACAACATCGTTGCAGATAATACGTCGAAGATTTTTATTGATACGATCACAAATGACACAGAAGAACATTTATAAAACAGCTGTTTACTATCGATCGCGATCGGGCAGTAAAGAAATTTTTTTTCTTCCATTAGTCGAATCGTCGATAAAGAAACTCCGATTAAATAAAAGATAAGGGCATGAAAATAGCTACAAAATTAGTATTGTTATTTATTATTGTTTCCAATAACTCCAATAATAAACAAAAATGCATTCATAAGTGTTGAGACGCGTTTTCACCACATTATCATCAATTTATAACGAATTATTCACGGTAGTGAATTATTAATCGAAGCAACGATTATTTTTATATCAAGCAACCACATCAACTTCTTTAACCTCAGCTTTAATGTAAAACCTTATAAATTAAGTGCAATCACCGTACACTAATGTTCGAATTTCTGGGTCAGAAATGCCCCTTAATGTAAGATATGTGAAAAATCTGTTTGGGGTGAGTTTGAAAAATTCGAAAAATCAACTTCAACGGTTTCATTAGTCTTATTTGTAGAGTGGTCACACGCTCGTCGAGGCTGGACGAGGAAGTGCATATGTACAAGCATATATTGTGTGTTGCGGTACTCGTACACATTTTATTATATGTGTACATGGAGAAGCAAGGGAGTCTTTTCTTGCGAGAAACCCGAGACGGCATCGAGTTCGGGTACACAAGAGTGCAGTTGATGCACTATTGCTCCGGATCTCTCTCGCCACACGTGCAGACCAGATTATGATGATTTCGTTGAGCCACTCTCGTTTAGCACGAAGAAAAGTGCCACGTAAAACCCTAAATCTTTCAACAGCAGAATTGTCCATCGAAAATCTCGTTTGAAACTGAATCGAATTTTTTCTACTTGAAGTACTTAAAAAAGTACTACAGTACTTGAAGTACTCAGTAATGAAAGTACCAAGTACTTCACTCAGTAATGAAAGATACTTCAAGTAATTAGTACTGAAAAGTACTGAAGTACTTGAAAGTACTTCACGTAGAAAAGTACTTGAAATTTCAAGTACAATACTTGAAGTACAGCCCAAGTACTTGAAAACTTAAATACAATACTTAAGTATTTAAGTACTTTTAGTTTTGTATTTAATTTAATTACTTAAGTATTTAAGTACTTCAAGTATTGTATTTACATTTTTAAGTATTTGGCCTTTTTTTCAAGTATTGTGCTTAAAATTTCAAATACTTTTCTGTACTTCAAGTATTTTTTCAAGTACAAGTATCTTTGAATGTGTCTTGCTCATGTAGGTTACATGTACAGAGCCTTTGAATACGTAATTGAAAATAATATATTTCGTTACGTATGTACATACTGCAGTCCAACTGTCGTCTACGAGCGTTTTTTGAAGACGAACATGAAGTTGGAGTAGTTTTAACAATCCATGTATTCTTTATCTCTTCTTTTTTTAATCCTGTATCAAAATAGATCGTAACAACAACCGTCAATGCTATTTTTGAATTATTTTGAATTCTTTGTTTAAATACTTCTGTTCCAATTTGCCTCAGGCTAATCTCAGTGTATTGCACAAGGTGAAAATATGTTTTGATACAAAAAGTACTCGAATAAAAATCAAATGAGAATAAGAAATCAAATTTAAGTACTAGAACTTATGAGATGTACCTGAAAACTTGAAAAGTACTTGATACTTGGTACTTGATTTTTCAAGTACTTGTACTTCAAGTACTGTCGGTACTTGATATTTTAAATACTTGATACTTTAAGTACTGTCGGTACTTGATACTTCAAGTACTTGCGGTACTTGATACTTCAAGTACTTGCGGTACTCGATACTTCAAGTACTTGCGGAACTTGGTACTTGAAGTACTTGCGGTACTTGATACTTCAAGTACTTGCGGTACTTGGTACTTGATACTTCAAGTACTTGCGGTACTTGGTATTTTGTACTTGAAGTACTTTTTGCTACTTTGGCCAGCTCTGTAATTGGACAATAATATTCTTTATTAAACAATACTCAATGCTTATCAATTGATCAATCGATAAAACACAAAATAAAATCGTAATTCGTTCATTTTCTTATTACCAGTTAACGGGTTAGTGACACGGAAATAATCATCGATAATGTAACGTTTACCGCGTAAAAGTCGGACCAGGAAGCAGAGGAGAAGGAAACAAAGTGGCGCAGTCAAAGTGGAATGGCAAAAGTCAAATGAGATGCCTCGAGCTGCTTATATTATTCATATCTTTATAAATTATTCCAACCGGCCGCGGTCCAACTAGGAAGGTCCTTGACGCTCTGACAGCTCATGTATACACAGATGGAACTCAACTCTCTCTCTCTTACTCTCCTCTTCCTCTCTTAGCGTTTCGAGATTGGTCGAGATCATCATTGCGATTTGTCATGATAATTACATCGACGTATATGTCGAAATGTATTCCCTTTCACGCTTCTCTACTCGTGTACGTTCTCACTTGTATGTTAACAAAAATTAACAAAGAGAACGAAAACAAACTGCCTTATCCTCCGCGAGATTCTTGCAGTGCGTCGGAAATCCGCCAGGTGGCGCCGAGCGGAGAGGCACTCGCGCAAGTGATGCAACGATTGAATCCCTGTAAGACAGTTCTCACTCTGTCCTCAATCTTCTCCTTTGTCCAAATTCTGATAGAATTGCCTCAAATTTTACCACGATAAAACAAACATGAAACATCGAGAAAGGAAGATAATAAAACTCAATTTACTCTTAAATTATAGAATGGAAATGTTTACCGAGGGAATTAAATTAAATTAATTCAATTTAATTTAATTTACATCTGGTAGGTCCTTTTTTACAAGATCTCGGAGGCTTCCCACCAATGTAATTGCGAAATCAACGATACGGTCTTAGGATTTACAAAAAAATTCGATATTTGAATTGATGATATTTATTCAGATTTGCCGGTATGCATATTCGTGTGTATTATAAGGTATATATTATATTTTATACATCTTTTCTCGTTCCGCCCGTTCGCGAACGCTTTGCCATCTCTCACAGCTTCTATATTCATCACGGTCTCTCGCGTCCGCACGCCCGCCGGCGACAAACACCGTTTCTCGATATAGAATCTCACGATGAATGTGCGCATGTATTTACACACGTATGTATGTATATATTATATACACATTTTATGCCGTTTCCATCCGTGATATCTCGTCTTTCCTCCTTCTACACACATAATTCTGTGGCATTACAGTGTCGCAGAGAGGCTCACACACAAGCACCACCCTTCCGGGTTCACCACCTTCCTCCTCCCTCCATCCGACACCAGCATTGCTCCTTCCTCTTCCCACTTTACCGAGCATATCTTCGCTGTGTTCTCTCCAATCTCGCTTGTACTGCTTGTCATACGCACAGCGAGGATATATATTAGAGTGATTCAAAAAAAGCGACTATTTTTTGTTTTTCGATATAACACATTAAATACTTTTGGGGAGGTGAAAAAAGATGCCTGTTAAGAGCAGAGCTCTTGATATTAATATTTAGATATGTCTCATCGCTAATTTCTATTTCCCAGTCAAATAACACAGGAAAAAAAATTCTAACTTTGAAATTGTATATCTGGGCTTCGAGTCAATGTACCGAAATGAACGATACATATTCTTGTAGCGAATTGAACGCTCTAAAAAAAAGATCTCTCATGATTTTTCGATAAACTCACTCTTTCAAAAATTATTCAAGGTTAAAGTCGAATTGAGAGTAAATTTCACTTTTTTTTTTAGTTTCCGGCAAAATGTTGAAACTCATTATTAAATATCGTAAAATCTTTTTTGAAACAAAAGTTTAAATTGCATTAACATAAATAACCTAATTTTTTAAAGAAATTACCAACAGCAGTTCACTCATATTCACTGTATAATATACATATATATTAGACCGTGAATAACTTTTGAAGGAGTGAGTTTATCGAAAAATCATTAGAGACCTTTTTTGTAGAGCGTTCAATTCCCTACAAGAATACGAATCGTTCGATACAGTACACTGACTAGAAGACGAGGAATAAAATTTTAAAGTATGAATTTTTTTTTTCCTGTGTTATTTAAATGGGAAATAGTAATTTGCAATGAGACATATATTTATATTAAGAGCTCTGCTTTTAATAGGCATCTTTCATCACCTACCCGAAGATATTTAATATGTTGTTTCGAAAAACAAAAAAAAGTCGCTTTTTTTGAATCAGTCTAATATATATGTATATATAGACATATATATATATGTATGTATCTCCATAAAAATTTTATTATCATTCACCCGCTATATATAGCATCATTGATAAACGCGACGCGTGAAAATTGCAATTATAGCATTGCGAACCAAGTGTTTCTACAAGTTTCTCATCAGGCGTTAATTAAGGGGAAACTTCATGAAAATGATATTATTGGAAAAATATTTTTTTGTTCAAATTTTGGGTGTCATTTTAATGTTGTTCAAAAGCACCTCTAATGCATTTAAGGGAGTATTCTGGTCTAAAATTTTGAAAAAACCAATTTTTTTGCATATTCTTGAAGTTTGGAGCGTTAAGAATATATCCTCGAAAGGAAATTTTTTAATTTCGATAATTTACGGCGAGTTATAGGTATTTTAGTGACGCAGCAACTATGCCCGTCACGCCGGAGCGTGACTTTAAATGCATTTTTCTCAAAACTACTTTTCTCAACACGGTTAACATATCTCAAGTTCTATGAAATCGATTTACTTCAAATTTTTTACCGATCTTCAATGTATAACTCTCTATCGTCCACGCCACTTTTGCATAAAAATTATTTTTTTTTACTATTGTAAAAAAATTAGAAACTATGAAAAAAGCGTCGAGAAACGCCTTTTCGTGTTCAGACAGCCGCCATTTTACAATTTTTTTTTTTCGTTTTCTCTAAGGTAGAGGCTATAAACATTCTCACCAATTGAGAATCTTATTTTAATTTTTGTATCGAATGACTAGAAAGGTTTTAATTGTGTCGACCGGCAAACCCCTTTTTTTTAACCCCCAACTTTGTCAACTTATTTGATTTTAATTTTTTTTTCTCGAATTTTTTTTTATTATTGTCGAAATAATAATAAATATGTCATAAAAAAGAGAATGGAAAAATATTTTTTGTCTTTTTTATCGTTCTCAACAAAACCCTCAAAATGTGGTATAAGTCTCTAGACCAGAATGCAACCTTAATTCTGGTACAATTTAAATTCATTTTGAAGATTTGTCCCTGCTAACTCTACAGAGATAAAATTATTTTTAAAAAATGTTATTAAAAAGCTATTCTAGGAGCACAAGCTTAAAAACCATTTTTAGGCTTTCTGAAATACGTTTTGAAACTTGAACGCATTTTTTTCAAAAATTTTTGAAATTTGTTTTCCAGTGCTCCTGGATATAACCCCTTAAAATTGTCTTGATGAGCGATTAGCAAAATTTGGTATGAAATTTTAAAGAATCTTCAGTTCTTCGTTGCAACTTTGTAAGTCTGTAAGTGTTATCGGTATAATAGACGTAAGATCTCTCTCGTTTATCTCCAATCTCGCACGTAATGTTGATACATAATCGGGGATTTTTTTTTCTTCTGTTAAATCAATTCGCGAGTTCCTCCCATTTTTGCGGGTGTGCGAATGTGCCTTACGATTTCTTTTCACGGTTGCCGTTTTGCCGGTGGCATTCGCCGTTTATAAAACAGCTCCGCGCTCAAACGCATACCCACATAATTCATATATATTATATACATCAGGCGCGTATGTTGATGCACTTTTGTACATGCGTGCCTCTTTGCCTCAAGTTGTTACGCATTGCTTTCGAGTTACGCGCTCTCGAGCATAATAGCTTGTTATGCGCGCGCGTTCGCAAGCGTAAGCATATACATACACATCAAGAGACGCGGCAGCGTCTTATTATATACGCGGGAGTTCCGCGTCGTTCCCCGCAAAACTTTTTCGACGTTCAAAAAGTTAACCGTACAAAGCTGTCGAGCCCGCCTGGCGTTGCACTGATGAGATTGCGCCTAAGTATATGGGGCATTCCACATCAAATCACGCGGTCATCGGCGCGCCTCGGATTTTGATGTCCAATGAATTGTGGGTTTCGTTTGGTCCAAAATATGACCTCGAATTTTTAGAAATTTTTATATCATTTTTTAGGGGTTGCCCGAGCAAGAAAATCATTAAACTGAGAGAAAACATAAAGAGGGGCATTTTTCAAATTAATGAAATTTTTTTCACACAAACTAGAGCCCAAAACAAATATTTTCGTCGTAGTCCGATAATCGGTAAAAAATAATTACTATTTTTTTTTGTATTTTAATATTGTTTTTTTAATCATTTCTTATTTTGATTGTTTCTCGTAGTGAGAATAACAGCAACAAAAATATTTTCCTAGTGAAACTTGATTTTTTTTCTTGGTTTAAGAGTGAAACGACATTTTTCGAAAATTTATTAGCCTCGACGACCTGAAATAAAACGGATAATTAAAAAATTTTTTTTAAAAATAGTTATTAAAATTTGTGGAAAAATGGTTATTATTTTTGGCCCATTATCGAACTATGACGAAAATATCTATTTTGGGCCCTAGTTTCTGTAAAATATGGCTCTAATTTGAAAAAACCCTCCCTTTATGTTTTTCCTCAATTTAATGATTTTTTAGCTCGGGCAATCCCTAAAAATGAAATAAAAATTTCTAAAAATTTAAGGTCATATTTTGGACCAAACGGAATCCACAATTCATTGGACATCAAAATCCGAAGGGGTCAGGCCGATGACCGCGTGATTTGACGTGGAATGCCCTATATAGATATATATTACGTGCTGTACCGAGAGTTCTGAACGGGTCTGCTGCAATCGCTTGGAGAAAGTAATAGCTACAGTATCCGCTGATATATCTATATATATATATTTACCGTACATATAGTTTTGGCTTTGCCACGTGTTGATCAGTAATCGGAAGTACCTACCCGAAAAATTAGTAATAAAGTCGAAAAATATTACTAATTTTTTATAAAAATTCGTAATTAGCGGAAAAGAATTTGTAATTTTTTAAAAAAATTAGTAATTAGCGAAAAAATGTTTCTAATTTTTCCAAAAAAATTAGTAATTAGCGAAAAAATATTACCAAGTTTTTTTTCTAAATATGGTAATTGGTAAGGAAGATATAACTAATTAATTTAAAAAAAACAGTAATTTGTAGAAAAGTATTGTGTACATTTACGGGCTTGTGTGTACGGATTGAGTCATGGTTATAAGCTCAAACAACTCTAGTCAAAAAGTTGTTTTATTTTTTTATAATAAATAGATTTTTTCAATATTTAATCAGTACCTATTAAAAAATGCATTAGTAATTTTTTATTTATTTATTACTTTTTCCAAAATTAATACAATATTTCTCCACAAACTATTGATTTTTTAAATGATTTAGCAATATCTTGGTCGCTAATTACTAATTCTTGGAAAAGATTAGTAATATTTTATCGTTAATTACTCATTTTTTTGGAAAAATTAGAAATGTTTTGTCTAGATGGTTAGTTATCACAACTAAGTCGACTAAATAACTAGTTGATCTAACCAACTTCTCTTCTAGCGCTCAAAGCACTAAATGGTTGATTGCTTCAACTAAGTCGTTTTTCGTGTACTATTTAACGTCGAACAAAAATTAAAATCTAGTCGAAACAATTTTTCGGAGCTTTTCGCTATCGATAATGACTCTTGATTGATTAATTAGTTAGTGATTCACATCAATGTTTCTCCACACACTTTTGCATACAAATTTGTATCTACTTATGTTCATTATTTTTAATATCTTGTTTTCATTTTTATCATGGTTAATTAATTATAGTTATTATTACTACCTTCAATTTTTCACCGACTAAACGTTACTTCATAATTCTTTCTTTTTTTGTTGATAACCTTGCAAATTCTAAAGTCTTCGTTTGTGTAAAATTGTGTTTACCATAAAAAAGGAGCTTGGGTTTGATACCGTCAAACGTCAGAAGATAAAAAAACAGCTGATGACTTTTAGGATCAATTAAAAACCTCAATTAATTCGCACGTGATTACATTTTCGTTTAATTTTGTTCATCAGTTATTGGCATCGGGCGATAAATTTCGGAATACCTAAAATACCATGTTAAGCATTTATTGTGCATTGATTAACCTTTTGTTGTTCAACTCAAAAATTTCATGTAAACCCAATAACCGTGTCCAATAGTAAAAACTTATTGATCCCTGATCGATTATGGTTTTTAACCAACGGAATAAAACAATAACAAAAAAGTGCGGTTAGGAACACTTACCAATAAAATCTGACACTTATCAATAAAATCTATTTAAGAAACAAAGTATACGCTTCAACTTGTTACATTAATTAGACCTTGTTAATAGTGTTTACACGGCACTTGAACGGTTCTCTTCCATTCGCAAATATGAAAAAAACGGATAAAACATTTTATTGCATAACGATTTGAGATTCGGGCGATTGTCATAAATATGGCGTCGTCCTGTAATACGTTTACCAGCGGAGATTTAGAAATCTTGTGAAATCCCAGAGAATAAACGAGATGCGGGTCGCCGATCAGACCAAGGTCTCATGCATGAATATATCCCACGAAAAAAAATTTTCGTGGTATCAAATTTTGTTCGCCCATGTATTTGTGTATACAACATCGTAAAGAAGTTATGGATGGACTTGAGAAAAAATAAAGTTTAAAAGCGATCGAGCGAGTGAAATAATGGGATATACCAGGTGTCCCATTTTAATCTTAATTTTGGACCGATAAATATTTTTTTTTTTAACGTCCTCTTTTGAACCTTGAAAGTTTTATTCTACTCGATTTTTGATCGGAGCAATATTTTTAAAGATAATTCAGCTGTAAGATTAAAATGGGACACCCTGTATTATGGACTGTATATCAAAAAAATATTCCTACAAAAGATGTTAGTTTGGGTCTGACAAATTTTTTAGTGAAGAAAAAAATTTCGTTTCCATTTTAAAAAAACATGTCGGCTATATTAACGCCGCCATTTTGAATTTAGGACCAAAAAAAAATTTCGTTTGAACGTCCCCCTTTGAACCCTAAAAGTTTTATCCCACTCAATTTTTGATCTGCGCAGTATATTTTTCGAGATAAATCAACTGTAAGATTAAAATGGGACACCCGGTATATCATCGTGCCAGTGATCTTTCGCGATTGTCATCGCAAGTTCCACGTGTTATTCGATTATTTTATCATATACCACACGCGAAACTCGCGCAAATCGATTGAATTAAACAACTCGTTGACGAGAAATTATATTGAATCGAAAAAAAACGACATCTACATTCGAGCAACCGACAATTTATATATGAGATGAGCTCTCTTCCCCGCTCTCTTATACATCGCTTCCGCGAATTTATAATTAATTCTTCGGCGAGTTAATTCGCGAACTTTGGCCCACGACATTTTTTCTCTTCCTCGCTTGCGGTCACAATTTTTTTTCCCTCCCATTCAGTCGTATACGCAAATGATTTCGTCGGCAATATACGTCGGGGAAGTGATTATGAACATTCGATAATTCACGTTCGATTAGGTCGTTTCACGAGAATCGTCGATTCGCGCGCTCTCATGAAAACGAGTTTGTCGCGGATTAAATTTATAATTATAAATATTATAATATATAATTATAAATTTTTACGTATATTAGTCTGGGCCGAAATAAAACGTTATTTTTTTTCCTACACCGAAAAAAAGGCTTAATATCAACTACCCAGCTGCAATCATGGAAAATTCGTTTGAATCAATCGTCACATATTTGATTTGATTACCTCGTTGTTGAAATAATAAAACTGGTGTCGTTGTTTCGAATGTGTACTGCATTTACCGCAATTGCAACATTGGATCAAAATGATTTCAAACGAGATTGATTCAACAACTTGTTTTCTCATTCAATCGAATATTTAATCATTTATTGGAAGTAAATAAAATTGTTTTAACTGTATGTTTCGTCTCATCAACAAAATCTAGTTTTAATTTGAGCTATTCATCCAGTTAAAAAGAATAGTACATGCTTTCAGGTCGATCAAATTGTTCGATAAATTTGACTAAATATTTCAATGCGGCAACAACACATTTAGTCGATAGTACGTATAGTAACTACCACGATCTCGGCACTTCGCCCGAGATCCGTGAGGTGGCGACGATCGGCGCGCGCTCTCGCGCCAGCGAAACAGCCACTGAGCACCGATAAGTACCAGTGTATTACCAACATCGGAGTCTTCGATTAACTTTAAATTGATGGAACATTACCCGCGCTCTGTGGACGCGCAGTTCTATGGACTGAAGACTGCAGATTTGAATGAGACCACCATTGCGTTGTGGTGGCGCTCGTGCTCTTTATGAGCGCGAGGATAAATAAGTTAAATTTTCACTTAACTGTTTAATTTCACGATTGATCAGTTAAGTAAAAGCACTCGTAGCTTAAACAAATAATGCATATCATCAAATGATTTGTTAATTCAAATGAAAGTTTCTAGCTTTATATTGAATGCATTTTTTTTCCGGTGAACAACATCTGAATTGCATAGAAAATATAAACTGTTCATTCAACTAAACCATTTGGTTATGCAATCGCATATTGAGTGCATTTTACCAAATATAGAATCAAAACAATGTAATTTTCAGTGGAACGGATTCTCCACTCTGTTGGGTCAAGGATATATGTATTTATGGGAATGCAATTTTTGTTTCCATTTTGATACACGTTTTGAGTTAAATTAATTACACATTTCGTTCGCCACCCGTAACCGCCGGGTTTAAATTCAAGCTAAATTTTTTTCACTTTACCAAACCTTTTTCTCGGTGTACCGGATGAAATCATACTTTTTACTGGGTTTTTTCACTTGCCATTCGATTGACACATGAAAAATCGTAAAATATGGATTCGACCTTTTTTTTTAGCAGCGTATATAATCGATTACAAAAACAAAAGAAAAATGCTCACATGTGCGGAGGAATATTCTTTTTGACATAAACGATGCTTAAAAAAGCGTAATCATAAATTACATGATTAACAGAATTTATAATCAGTGAAGTCTGAGTCAATGATAAAACGAGCGCAAGAACTAAACTCGTCGTGGTTTTTCGCGAAGAAAAAAATAACAAAATGAACAAGCAAACGACTCATCCAAATGCGCACCGAAGACACGTGAAGTACACGAAAACAAAAGGCATTCAAAAAATTTCCTTCTTTTTTTCATTATTAAAATTCGTCGCTGTACTCAATTTGACTTCAATGACACTCAAATTGCGTGTGACTAAAAGTGTCATCGTGTACGTTGTTGTTACACCTGTATTTTGGTGTTTATTTTTTAAGTGACAAAAATAAAACGTTGGTCGTAACATTGATAATGTTCGACGAAATATATTTAACGATTTGTGTCGCTTGAACTGAGCATAATTCAAAATGATCGATATAGTAGTGAAAAAGAAGCAGCTGTACATGCAAAAATGTGCATTTTTACAAGAGCTTTTGTGTTTACATTCTGATGCGAGACACACTCGTGTACGATTGATCAACGGTAAAATTTGACAATTTTTATAGGTATATTTTTCAAAATTATTTCTTATTTTTTTATTTAATTTATTTATTTATTTAATTAATGATTTATTTATTCAAAGAAAAGTTGAAAGGGCTTTTTAAATACTTGATAATGTATCATTTCAAAAATTGAAAGATGTTTCAAGCATTATTTTCAGAGTGTTAACGGTGTTTATTTTTTTATTATTGTCAAAATATTAATAAATATGTTGTAAAAAAAGAATGATAAGAATATATGAGGCATTCCACGTCAAGTCGGCCAACCCATTTTTTTAAACCACCAAAAATCGCATACAAATTTTTATAAAGTAGTTCTAACTGTCGAGGAAATTCGTGATTTTTTTTAGATTTTTATATTACATATTTTAGCCGGAAAAAAATACAAAAAAATTTCTTGTTCCATTTCGTAACTCGAAAACTATTCATCGTACGAAAGAAAAAGTACAACATGGAATTTAGGATTTTCAACGTACTTTTCACTGAAATTTTCTACGAACTCCTCCAAAAGCTCTATATGCCATTTTCGGAGCAAATATTGTTTTGATATTTTTTTTCTCAGAATCGACATCTTCGATTTGTCTGTAGTTCAAACAGTTTTTTACTTGATATATTTACAGACTATACAAAAATTGGCTCAGTGGAGAATCCATTCCTTCCCATGCGTTTTTCATCCCAAACGAATACACAAATTTCTCTGTGCATTAACAGGGTTGAGACTATCCATAGATATTTTCTAAAGCCCGCATTTTTGTTTATTTTTCGTACTTTTTCAATTTTTTAAAACTTTTTTCATTTTTATTTTTTTAAATATCTTTTTGTACATTTTAATAAACTTTATCAATGGACCCATGTATACCGATAAAGTCTATTCAAATTAAAGTCAAAGGCTACTCACGCCTCTCGATTGCAAAAAAGAATTAATTTACCCTTTTTGGATACACCGACGTTCCTATGGCCAATGAGTACTTTTTTAGTTCGATTTGGGCATGATTTTTGGGAATGAAGCGATGATTCTGCTTTGTTCCTGGAATCGTCTTCGCAGTATCAAAACGAGATTATTTTATTATTTTTCCCTGTCTATTATTTGTAATAATTATCTGTAATAATGATAAAATATCAATATCTACACTATTTCGTTAAATCACTCTATATTGATAGATTGTATCAATAAAAATGCATTCGAAACAATGGATTCTCCACTACGCCAATTTTTTAATAGTCTTTAAATATATCAAGTAAAAAACTTTTAAAACTACAGGCGAGTCGAAGATGTCAATTCTGCGAGAAAAAAAAAAATCAAAACATTATTTGCTCCGAAAATGGCATATAGAGCTTTCGGAGGAGTTTGTAAAAAATTTCAGCGAAAAGCACGTTGAAAATCCTAAATTTTATGTTCTACTTTTTTTTTCGTACGATGAATAATTTCCGAGTTACAAAATGGTACAAACAAATTTTTTGTATTTATATCCAGCTAAAAAATGTAATTTAAAAATCTGAAAAAATCACAAATTTTCTTGCTAATAGTTAGAACTGCTTTCTAAAAATTTGTATGCGATTTTTAGCGATTTCAAAAAATAGGATGGCTGACTTGCCGTGGAATGCCTCATATATATTTTTTTATATCGAACTCGACAAAACGCTCAAAATGTATGTCTCTAAACCAGAATACCTCCTTAAAAGTGATCTTTGTAGAAATCAATTTGTCGAATCGAAATCTTGGGTATAAAATCGTATCAAAGGTGAAAATTAATTCATACAATGCCAACATTCGTGTCGTTCGGCGAAACGTACGGCAAAAAGCATCAGCGATTGATACGGACTTGTATATATCTCTGGGATTAAGCGCCAATGTTTCTGATCGTATGCTCGATTCTGGTGTACATGGCCTCTCTATTTATGCACATTAGCGTGTACTGTGAGAGGTACGTGCCACGGGATACGTGCATTATCGAGCTACGTGAGACTCTCATAAACTCAAACCGAGCGAGAGATCCCATCGAGAGGTCTCCAGCATCGTGCTGTTGTCGGGGTTGTGGCAAATACTAATCCAATCGTTTCGAAACTCTCGATATCGTAAATTTCGCCACAATGCGGAAGTCCGTTATCTTCGTTATTTTTCTTTCCACGCCGTTAACCGACAGAACGCTGTTTTATATCATCAAAAAACGAAATCTGCTCACTTGGTTCCACGCTCATTATATACAGACCGTTCGATATTTCGCATAATCGATCAGAAATACTTTTGCTCCGAGTAAATTTATTTCTTTGCAAGATTATCATGCACCATTATTATTATTATTATTATTATTATTATTATTATTATTATTCGAATTCGTTTGTCATCGACGTTTTGGTACCTTTTTTATGGACGTGAAATCTTGAACGTTGAACTGAATGAAAAACCAACAAATGTAATCCTTCAACCAAAAATCGAAATATACTGTTGAAACTTGACAATTGATTCTCATAGTTTTTCAATTATTTGAGAGAATTATTCAACAATTATCGCTGCAGGAATTTTCATTATTCGATATAAAATACATTTGTCGAATTTTTCTTCACTCGAACAAAACTTCAAGGCCATCCTTTTTTTCAGAAAAAATATGTGGGGCGTTACATCCCAAATCGAACACTTTGAAATTTTTTGTTTTTTTTATTTCCTCAATTTTTTTATATTTTTCAGTACCCATCAAAAGACCCTTCCTGGTAAATTTTGAGATTTTTTTTATTACCCGTTCACAAGATATTAAATTTAAAAAGATCTACTGTTTTTTTTTCAGTTTTTTGGTTATAATTTCTTTAATAATGGTCCAAATTAAAAGTTTTTTGTTTTTTAGTCGCCTTTTCAGAAAAAAATATTTAAAAAATATTCGACGTGTTTTCGAATAAGTTTTTTGAGTTTTAAACTTTGAATCGTGTTTTTAAGAGTGAGTGCATAATTTTGATTTTTTTGATTTTTTTTTATTTTAAATTTCTATCCATTCAACACTTTTAAGACCAGTCCGGTCATGGGCCCTCCATAATTACTATTTTTTCGATTTTTGAAAATAATTTTTTTTTTCTATAAATTATTATGAATACCAATTTTGTTACTGTATATGATTTTTTTAAGTGTTTTGAATAAACTTTTTCATTGTGAACAGGTTTTTAAAATTGATAAAAAAAATATTATAAGAGTAAAATGAAAAAAAAAAAAATAATAATAAATAAATACGAGAAACTGAAAATATCGTATCGGTCCAAATTTGATGAAAACGTTTATGCAGTAGTAGAAAAAAAGTGCAGGTATCAGCTGTGCGAATTTATTTTTCAGGAAAAAGACAATAAAATCTTGATGACAGTAAAAAATAAAAAACAAATTAAGGAAAATTAGAGGGACTCAATATTGCGTAATAAAAATTACGCTATATTGAAGATAAATTACATAAAGCGTATGAGGGGGTAAATTATTGTTTAATCGTTATTTTGAATATTTTATGGTGAGGGGAAAGAGAAAATGGGTAAAGTTCTTTCGGCAACCTGTTACTCTCGAGTTTCAAGGGAGCCCAGTTCCTAAATCATACCATAGCTTTTATGTGCGTGTATAGAAAAACATATACACGTGTCTCCCCATATATATAGGGAAATGTGGGGCAAAACGGACACCCAAAATTGAAAAAAAACGTTGAAAATTCAAAAATATAGAAAATGAGGGAATGATTACTATTATTAGTCTAATTATTCCAAAATAGATTCCCCAGGCCAAGTTACATCTAGATAATGTTTTTACCATGATAATTGCCTGCGGAGAGTTGGAAAAATTGAAAAAAAAAAAAAAAAAAAAGTTTCAACATACTCCAATAGTATTATGGTATGAAGTATTGGAATTGAATTCCGCAGAATAGTATTTTCGATTTACGGTGATGTAAACAGAGGAAATCATTTTTCCTTGTTTACTTAAAAAAAAATTAAAATGGTGCCCATTTTGCCCCCGACGATTTTCGACACGCAATAAAATCGTAAAACATTATTTTTCAATTAAAATTTTTTAATTAAAAAAGTACACTGAGAAAACAATTTATTAATAGTAAAAAAACATATTCAGTTGGCACTTTTTCTTAAATATTCCTTAAGTGTTACAAAATTTGTTATAAATATTTTATTTCAGTTAAAATAATTAATTAACTGTTAAAAAATATTTATTTAATTTATTAACCGTTAAAAAATAAATGATTTCGCCATATTCAACCATTTGTTAACAGTCAACAAATCTTGGTACGTTGTTTTTTCAGTGTACCTTCTTGTGGTGTCCATTTTCCCCCACATTTCCCTGTATAAATCTCGAAAGTTACAGTCTGAGAACCCCTGCGGTGTTCTCACACAAAGTTATAGGAATACGGTCGAGAAGGAAAAGAGATGAGGAGAGAGAAAAGGCGAGAGACGGAATGAGAGACGGTCTTTAAGCTGTTGGGTCGGTGCTGCTGCCGCTTTTGCTGCACGTGTGCATGCGAGAAGCGAGTATAACGCCGACCGGAAGTCGATAAAAAGCCCGGGTTTCACCCTCGTCACTCGGCATACACCAGCTTCACTCTCTCTCGTCATGGGAACGGCCGGACCTCTTCAGCATCGGCGAGAGAGATACACGGACTCGACGGATGGATGGATGGATGGATGGAAGCGGCAGTGAGAGAGTGCGTAGAGTGCCACTAACACTGTATATATGCGGTCCAGAGAATATCTTAAAACCTCCGCCTCGACACACCGAGAGAGGAAAAAAGGCCTCTACTCGTCTCGTAGTCCCTTTTCTTCGCCACTCCTCCACTCCCTTTGACCTTCGTTCCACTCGTTCCTTCGCTCTCAAACCTCGCTTCAAGTACGTTTGTATATTTGTACATGTATAGTGCAGATTCAACATGGTTGGACTCTCAAAGACTCAAAGTATATATGTCCGGCAGCTAGAAGAGGAATAATGTGCGTGGCACATAATGTACAGCACATTTGTCAAGTTTTCGTGGAAGATGGAACAATAATTTTTGATCGGCGAATAATAATAGCCGAAACTTTTTCGAAGCAGACCAAGGTCCGAATTTTAAGTTCCTAAGATCAAGTTCTCTTAAGATCTTAAGTTGAGTTAATTTTAAGTTCCTATCTTAGGATTGATCTTAAGATCAAAATCAAGATCAAACTTTCCATTGAACTCAAGTTGGAACTTGAGATCGAACTTAAGTTGAATCTTAAGATGAATCTCATGTTTGAACTTGAGTTTCATTATACACAAGTTCAAACTTAGGTGCGAACTTGAGATCGATCTTAAGTTTGAATTTATCCCAATTTAATTTAAGTTTGAAATTAAGATCGATCTCAAGTTCGCACTTAAGTTTGAACTTAAGATCGATCTCAACTTCAAACTTAAATTAAATAGGGATAAATTCGGTTAAATTGGGTTAAGTTTGAACTTAAGATCGATCTCAAGTTCACACTAAAGTTTGAACTTAAGTATAAACTTATAATAAAACTCAAGCTCAAACTTAAGATTCATCTTAATATTCAACTTAAGTTTGATCTTAAGTTTCAACTTGAGTTCAATGGAAAGTTTGATCTTGAGTTCGATCTTAAGATCGATCCTAAGGAACTTAAGGGTCTTTATAAGTTCATGCTCGAGTTCAAACTTTAGTGCGATCAATCTTAAGTTCAAACTTGAATTTGGTTTGAAGTTTCAACTTAAGATCGATCTTGAGCTTAAACTTGAGTTCGATCGAACTTAATTATTTTGACAACTAATTTAAAAAACACGGTCGAGGGAGGCGATGAATGAAGTTCGATTGAACTTAAGATCAAGATGTATCTTACGATCAAACCAAATTTAAGTTTGAACTTAAGATCGATCTGAAGTTCGCAGGAAAGTTTGAACTCCAGTATGAAGTTATATAATACTTAAGTTCAACTCTTCGTATGTAAACGTTCTTTTTGACATCCGTCGTCTGTAAACCTGGGTCTTTCGCGTCCGGCCATTTTTTTGTTCGGTTAATGAACTCGGAAAAATTTAACAACATTTGAGCTACCGTTCGAAACCTCCAACTTGATATACCAACCATAAAACTTGTGAAACGTTTATTTTTACATATATTTTTTCGCCCGCTCGTTAGCAAGTAATTTCGGCGGAAACAATTTCGGGTCGGACACAAATGACCCACGTTTACGGACGAAGGGTTAAGATTTATCTTAAATTGGAACTTAAGTTTGATCTTAAGTTCCAATTTGAGTTCAATGGAAAGTTTGATTTTAACCCTTAAATGGTAACGTGTTTTTCGGCACCTTTAAATGGTACCGGAGGGTCGTTCGTGCCTGGCGCTTTAAAAAGTGCTCTAAAAAATTCACCAAAATTCATGAAATCTCATCGACTATCCTAGAATAAGGACCAGTCACTATATTGCTGATTTGATCATTTGTTCAAATAACATAATCATATAAACAAAGGAAAACGTGAAGAATGCACCATTTTGGTGAAAAAAATCATCACTTTGGATGTAATTGATATTTTTTTAAATTTCAAATTGGGAAATTAAAGCTTAGAAATGGTACTTTAAGGAAAAAAATATTTAGAATTTGTATGAATAAAAGGAATGCTTAAGTTTTGAGCATGAAAATCGAGTTTTTTCAAAGTGGTTCAATTTCCACTAAAGTAGACATCGTCTTATTTTTTACTCATTTTTATCAATCAGAATGGCATCAATCATCAAAGTTCACTCAAATATGGAAGGAATATAAAAATAAAAAATGATGGCAATGCTGAGGCCAAATTAAAATGCCCAATCAAGGCATATTGTGTTCTAATAAAAACATAAGAAAATTCAAATTTCCATTAAAATTCACTTTAAAAGTTTTTTGTTCAACTATCAATCAATTTATAGTCGATAAACATAAAACAGGATTGTCCTTGGCCGCAGGAGCAACAGGACCTGCACAACCTTTCAACGTGTCTCGACCTTGCAATCTGCTCTCTACGAAACTCTTCACCCCTTAATTCCCTTTCGTTTTTTCGTATACATTGACGACGCTTCTCCCCCTTTTCTCGCGTGTTTCTTTCCTCTTAATTAAGCGGTTACACGCTTCCATACCAAATTGACGACTGCAAGATCGAGCGAATACCTCGAGCAGCTTTCTGTTCCTTTTAAGTCTCGTGATCAGGCTCAGTGGATCTTCATTTTGCTCGTGTAATTCGAGAAAGAAAAAAAAACAAGAAGAGCGAGGTAGGTTCAAAGCGAGGAACAATTATAACACACGTTGCTCGCTCGGTGGAATTAATATGACGCAACGAGAATGGAATCGTTCCGGCGCCAAACCACTTTCATATTTCCAGTTTCTCACTGTTCTTTTTTCCTCTCTTTCTTTTTCTATTTCGCGTCTTGTACCGATTGTTGTAACACACAGTATGCCGGCGTTGCCTTTCTATGTAACCGTCTTGGGTCTTCCTTCAGCTCCTTTGAATCGTCTATTTCTCTCTTTTTTTTTTTAATTTCCTGTTTCGTAAGGCGCGGCGATATTGTGCAACGATTCATCGATTCGTGGGGCATTAGGCCGAGAGATGGTGCAAGAGAAGAAACGGAAAAGAGATAAGAAAAAAAATAATAAAAATAAAAGTGGAACGTACCGGGGAAACGAGGCCTCTCTCAACTGGAGAAGGAGCGACAACACAGCAGCGAGAGAGACTTATATATTATTACGTGTGGTGGCGCTCGTGATGTGTGTCTGCGGTGCTGTGTAAGCCATACCCGTGACTGCGCTTGCGCAATAGATCGTGTGAAACTCGTTACCGGCGCGAGAATCGCCTTTATTAACGAAATTCAATGATTCCTCGACGGGAAATTGAATGGCGGACGTAATGGGTAAACAAAAGCCTTATCGAAAAATCAGTATTTCATCAGTGTTAAGTTACAGAGTTGTCCAAGGCCCGAATTATCAGTTCTTAAGATGTATCTTAAGATTAAACTTAAGATCAAACTTTCCATTGAACTCAAGTTGGAACTTGAGATCGACCTTGGGCTCCAATTCAAGATGAATCTTAAGTTTGAACTCAAGTGTCATTATAAGTTTACACTTAAGTTTAAACTTTAGTGCGAACTTAAGTACGAATTTATAATGATACTTAACTTCAACCTGAGGATTCATCTTAAATTGGAACTTAAGTTCGATCTTTAGTTCCAATGTGAGTTCAATGGAAAGTTTGATCTTGAGTTTGATCTTAAGATCGAACTTAAGATCTTAAAATTCGGGCCCAAGTAATCATAGATCATCAGTTGGTTGGTATTGATCCGTGACGTTTTGTATAAATTAACAGAACCACAAGTCGCGACTTTTACCAATGTTCAATGTATTTATTTGAATTTGAAAAATCCGGAAATATTGTTTATTCAGTTTTTCAATCCCATAAATACGTTTATGGACTCGATTTTACGATGAGTTAATATTTAAGTTACTTGAATACTTTCAGAATTATTTTTTACCATTTTGGAGGAGAAACAAATGCTATCTAAGAGGTAGACTTGGATAAAAGAGTTCTTAGTTTATAATAGAAAAAATGGATAATTATCATTTTATAAAAATACAGATACAGTATTTATCGTTAGTTACTCAATGACAATTCATGGGATAATATTTATGATTATGCGCATCGTTTACAAAATGTTCAGAAAAATGAAAAACTATTCCCTCATGACAAAAACAAAACATAGCGAAGACGTTAACTATGCTTCTCTTGATTGTTAACCTGAAAAATAACTCTTTAACTGACAAATCACATTTTACTAAATGTAATGGGTTTAAACCCATCAAAGTGGAATGATGATTACAAATCCGACTACTGGAAAACTGCTAAAAAAAATATCTTCACAAATACGTTGGAGTGAATTGAGTTTTTAGCTGCAAATTCATATTTACAAATTTTTTCCAGCTTTATCTTAGGCAACACGTTTTTAAAATATTAGCACACTGCATTTTCTCGACTGAGCTGCAATATTTCTCTATTTCAGTCATACTTTAAGTTTGCGTTTTGTTACGCGAAGGGCGGATCGTAAAATCCTGAAGAAAGGAGAGAATGAAATAAACGTGAATATTGGTACGTACGAGACGTGAAGCTATAGAATCGCCAGTGTAAAACAGAAAATCGTCGATGCGTTTCAAAGACGGAAGTGCCTAGCTTGGAGTCGCGCGGATTCGGGCGGCAAAGACCAACGCGCCGTGGCTTTCCAACGGATCCGTGAAGAAGTGGATTAGAGTTTCCGGGAAGTGACTTCACGGTCTTCCTCGACACGCGGAGGTCTTTACAATCTCTTGTTTCCTGTGTTTCTCCGGTGTACCGCTATACACGCTCTTCTACTCTCTCGAAATCCACTTTTTCGAAGGCTCGTAGGCCTGTCCTCACAAAATAAAGGAGACAAAACCGCAAGGATATGATCGAGGAAGAAAGCGATCTAGCGTAACAAAAGTGGAAACAAAGGAATATAATTGGGATTAACCCTTTGGAAGAATGTGAGAATAATCGATGAACAAAGAGCATCTTCCACATAGAAAGGGTCCAGGGACTAGCCAAAGGTCCTTTGTTTGGACCGCAAAAGGATCAATTATCATCGGCAGTTGTCAAAATTGTATTGTCACGATGACACGACAAAGTCTGAGGGCAGAGAAGAAGAGAAATTGATAACAATTTTATCTTCTGACATTATGCACTCATAACATTGTAAAGTTGCATTACACGGAAAAAAATGGTTGGTTGGGTCAACCAACTGATTCTTTGTTCGGTGTATATTGGTTACCGTAACCATCTGTTTCATTACAATAACCGCCTAGTGTTAGTTTCATCCAGAGTTGTAAATAATGCATTACTTTGATAATGCATTACTGTATTTATTACCCATTACACTGCATAATGTGAAATGGATAAGTGTAGCATTACAAAATACAAAAGTAATGTGTAATGAATGCGTGTACCATTACAAATAAAAAAAAGTAATGTGTAAAGGATGCATGTGCCATTACAAATAAAAAAAGTAATGTGTAATGGGTGCGTGCTCCATTACAATTAAAAAAAGTAATGTGTAATGGATGCATGTCCTATTACAAATAAAAAAAATAATGTGTAATGGATGCATGTGCCATTACAGATAAAAAAGTAATTTTCAGTGGAGAATATTCCATTACTAGTTTCTAATACGAGTACGGCAATTTTTCTATTTGTAATGGAATATTCTCCACTGCAAATTACTTTTTTTTTTAAATTGTAATTTGTAATGGAACGTGCATACATTATACATTACTTTTTTATTTGTAATGGAACACGCATCGATTACACATTACTTTTTTTTATTTGTAATGGGACGTGCATCCATTATAGTACATTACTTTTTTATTTGTAATGGAACATGCATCGATTACACATTACTTTTTTATTTGTAATGGAACACGCATACATTACACATTACACTTTTTATTTGTAATGGAACACGCATCCATTACACATTACTTTTTTTATTTGTAATGGCACATGCATCCATTACACATTACTATTTTCATTTGTAATGGAACATACATGCATTACACATTACTTTTGTAATTTGTAATGGATACTTGTCCAATACACATTGTTTAAAGTAATGGGTAATGCAATACTTTTACATTATTATTTCCACAACTCTGGTTTATAGTTAGTTGACGCGACTAGTCAATACAACTGACTTGATTAGTCAGTCCAATTAATAAAATAGTATTCAAGAGGGTAAAGGATGGACAATGAATTTTATAGGCATTGGAGCCAACTATACGATCATATCTGCAGATTTGTCAGTATCCCAAAAATCCGGCAGGTGGCTTCTTCTCGCTCAAACGAACTTTCCCCTTGACGCTTGTAACCTTTCCAAGTTCGTCTATGTTTGATATCCTGATTTTTTAGCACGGATATTTAAATGGAATCGGAATCGAACATCCCTAGGCTGAACTAAGAAGCTAGTTGGTCTAGCATTTATGAACCAACCACATAAAAATCGTCGATCCAACCAACTTCTCGTCTGACGCTCAGAACACTAAGACTCGTTGGGTCAACTATTTTTTTTTCTTACCACAGCTTTTTTCCATGTATTATTTTTTATTTATAGTCTGATTTATGGCTGATCCTCTGCTGGATGTCTGCGGCATATTTCGTCTAGGATATCATGTTATTAAAAAATAAACAATGGGCTTGCTGGTGGTTTTTATTGCAGAAAGCCAAGAGCCACTGACTTTCGGCACTTTCCAAATATATAAATGGAGGGGAATATGAATGACTGTGTGCACGAGCTAGTGCAAACTAATGCGTATGTGTACAGAGGATCGTGTCTACCTGTTCATCGGTACCTGTGCATCGCCCTCCTCGTTATCCCCACTCCTTTGTGTCAGGTCGTTTCTTCCCTTGGTCTTGCACCAGCCTTACCTGCTCTTCCAGGCCGGATATCCATAAAAATACCGGTAAGAGAGCGTCTACCACGATACAGTCCACACTCATCGACCTTACAATACCCTAATACCCACTTTTCGGCGTATACCGCGAAAAATCCTCAACCCCCGTCACTTTTCGGCACATTTTCCGTCTGGTAAACAGATTCTCACTCTATTCATCTTTCTCCATTTCTTCTCTCTCGGTTTACTAGATTTTCCGAAATTCGTGAATCTCAAAAGAGAAGGCTACGAGAAACCGACCAACAATAGCGTCTCCTCGGTTCTCTCACTTCTCGTTGGACTTGTTACATCGTGCAATATGTAACTGGCCGATTCTGGAGAGGGATCTGCACAGGATTTTCCAGCTTCTGCAGTGGAAAAAGGACCAGCGGAGCGTGAGAATACCCGAAAATTAATCCTATCGTATATTTTACTCTCCTTCTCTCTTTTTCCCCATCTTCTCGTGTCATTCTTTTTTTCCACCCCAAAAAGACCCTTGGCAAGATGTACCGCACACAAAGCGTCACAAAAGGGCGCAAGGATGTAACGCACGATATATATATATATGTATGAGTGAATATCCTCTACCGACAATCCTTAGTTGGCCCTAATCGTTCCAGATCGTGACGAATGCTCTTCGCCTCCTTCACCTATTTATGCTACAAGCATCCCTCTCGAAATATATATATTTCGCCACACCTATATATACACCCTCATGTATTTTCTCTATTGTATCACTTTTTGTTACTTTCACGATGAATCTTCAAATTCACGCGTAGATCCATTTTTCCTGAATTTTTTCTTCTCCTCTTTGAAGAGTGTTGAAATATTCTAACGATTTATCTCTTGAGAATCATCGACACCTCGTAGTTGTTTTGTCCCTTATTACACGGAATTACAGTACGATTTAAAAAATGTTTGATGTTTATCCACGAGAAAAAAAATTTAAAAAATGATTCATGATTAGAAAAATAAAATCGAGAAACAAAAATGTTATATAATATTATTATTGTATAAATTAAAAATTATAAAATAAATTGTTATTCTAATGATTATAAAATTGTTATAAAAAATCGTTGTAAAAATGAATATTACACAATTTAAGCTGTTCAAGAAATCGAGAAGCTTCAGAATTAGCGAAAATTGTCATTTCTGCGCAAACAAAACACACATCAAAATCCCTTTTCCTAGCAAAATGCTAAGTAGCCAACCTATTTTTTTTTTGAATAAGTAAATAAAATCGCAGGAATTTTCGAGGTCTATTTTTAAGACAAAAGTACGAAAATCTCGCCGAGGAACGCAGCCGAAAAATGATGTGTTTTTTTCAATTTATTAATTAATATTTATTAATATTTTGACAATAAACAAAAATATTTTCGAAAAAAATGACAATTAAATTGAAAGAAAATTAAATGAACATTAAATTAACAAGCTGGTAAAGTTGGGAGTGAAAAAAAGGAATTTGTTGGTTATAACCATTGCAATCTTTCTGGTCATTCGATACAAAATTTAAAAAAGCCCTTCATATTTAAATTAAGAGGTCTCTCATCGCAAATTTTCATTATGAGATGCCAAACAATACATTTTTCATTATATCGAGGAAAAAAAAATTAGTCATTTTATTTGACCACCCTAATCTACATAAATGTATGTATATATATATTTACATTTATGTAGATTAGGGTGGGTCAAATAAAATGACTAATTTTTTTTTCTCGATATAATGAAAAATGTATTGTTTGGCATCTCATAATAAATATTCTCATAATAAAAATTTGCGATGAGGGACCTCTTAATTTAAAAATGAAGAGCTAATACTTGCAGAGGGTTTTTTTGAGATGCTAAACAATATATTTTTCATTATATCGAGGAAAAAAAAAATTAGTCATTTTATTTGACCCACCCTAATGTAGATCCGTGATTATATATATATAGTATATCATGAATGTGACAGCGGTGACGGACGACGAGGCGGAAGCGCGAATGGTCCAACGAGAAATAGAGAAGAGTGCCGAAAATTGTTGGTTAGTCTGGCGGACGTTTGTCGCCCGTGGGATATTTATACGGGCGGTATATGTGAAACGAGCTAGGAAGTGGCCGAGCTACAAAACACGATAATAGAAACGTCGAGATGTGCGGAAAGGAACAACGGAATTACGACAAGACCGCGAGATCCGCAACGATTTATATTTTTGTATGTGATATATTAGCATATATAGTATAGTATATCTATATATATGAGGCATTCCACGACATTTCGATCAAAATCTTGCCTTGATGATTTCAATTTTCCTCTAAATTTTTTATTTAAACAAATGCATTGAAAAAAAATTTCCCAAATTTTTTCAGAATTTTTCGGTCACGCGTCTTTTGGATTTTTTTTTTTTTTTTTTTTAAAAGGGACCACTTTGTAAAATCTGAAAAAAATCAGACTAATCTAATGAAATATAAAAAAAGCTTTGTTGCAAAATGAAAATTTTAATAATCTATGAGTAAAATTCAAAAAATTGAAAAAAATTTTTACTCATAGAGTATTAAAATCTTTATTTTGGAACAAGACCCTAAAATTTTGTTATATTTTATTAGATTATTCTGAATTTTTCCAGATTTTACAAAGTGGTCACTTTAAAAAAAAATAAAAATAAAAACGCGTGACCAAAAAATTCTGAAAAAATTGGGTATTTTTTATTCAATGTGTTTGGTTTAAAAAATTTAGAGAAAAATTGGAATCATCAAGGCAAGATTTTGATCGAAATGTCGTGGAATGCCTCATATGTATATATGATGTGAATAAAATTTTGTATGTATAAAGCGAAATAAAGAGTGCGAGAGAGAGAGAGAGAGAGAGAGAGTGAGGAGTGTACTTTTAATAGAACGATATATAACCCGGACGGGACGGATTTATCGGCTTTATTGGCTCGCGGAGGTCCCTCGAGGTGGCTAAATCGAGTGTGAGCGAAGAGTTTTACCGAGTTAGCGTCTCTCTCATTTGCGTTCAACGGCCACGCGAGATTTTCTCGTGACGAGAACGAAAAAAAAAAAATCAAAATTATATCGTGAAAAATATTGGAACAATCACGACGAGACAAGGATGATGCTCGTCGTCTTTTATCGATCCAGGCAAAAACCCGGTTGCTTTTAATGACCTCACTGCTGCATCGATCATGTAACGACTATACATGCATATTATTAAAATTATGTGATAATTAAAATTTAATTATACGAGTAAATTTCGACGATGTACATCGTCGCTCGTAAAACTCTGAAATGTAGAAAATTTTTTCGGAACGCGTAAAATGCGAATGGCAAATGCCAGCAGAAGCGTCATGAGCTTAGGATCGTTTTCACTTTGGCGATAATTTGCAATGTTAAACGGTGCAAATTTTAGAAACTTTTTTTTTTGCCGAGTGTCTGGACGATTTCGTCCGACGAAAAGAATTCATAGCTTCGGGATGGGAAATTGAATTCATTGAAAATTAAATGATAGTCCCAAATGATACAAAAAAAAAATTAGTTTTTATTTCAAATTGAATTATAATTTGCGGTATTTTTTTCGGTGCTAAATGAATCTCATCAAGAATGAATTGAAAAAAAAAATGATTTTCATTGCATTGGAAAGATGCAAACTTCGTCATCATAGTTTAAATCACGTGAATTAATTTGATCAATTTCCCGTTGTTATTTTAATTTCCAATGAAAATTTGCCCGAAAATATTATTTATATTCAACGGTGAATTCGCCGCTGCCAGTTTTTGCTTTTTGCGTGTACATAACTTGGGATATGGTATAAATATGCGAGGAGGAAGTGCGTATAATAATAGAATGCAAAGGCATGGGCAAAACGTACCGCGGACGAGAGAAGGACGGAGACGAGAGAAGAAAGAGCGAGAGTGAGGCAAGATTCACGAGAGGAATGATGTATAGAGGCGAGAAGAGGATGAGGTGAAAGGAGGAGATGGAAAAATGAGGGAAAAGGGTGGGGTTGATGAGACATGGCAAAAATGCAACAGCCAAAGCAGACGGAGTGAATACTCGAGGTTTTTTGGCTGCCCAGGTTGAATAAGAATAAGTCTCTGGCTTTGTTGTATGCATAAAAATATATAGATATAATATCTGCATTTTGAAAATATACGAGATATTCCACCCGAGGAGAGATAATTTTAAGCTGAAGGAAATTTTCGGTCGTCATTTATCTAATTGGCAAATCGCGCCATTTAAAAATGCTGCAATTTATGGTTTTCCAAAAATCAGTGTTTGAAGTGGAAATATCACAGTGATGTCACAAGTGAAAATCAGAGGTTTAATAAATGGTGCAAAAACAGCAAAGATGATCAGGAACGAAGAAGAAATGAAAGAAAACAAAGAAGCAGAAAAAATGTACACAAGGAACACAGCATATATACGTAATATGTGCTAGTACATGTATATGGGGCATTCCATGCCAACCCGTCCTACTCTCAAATTTTGCAACTTCGATTTAAATGATATTTGGCTATCTATTTATACTTATTGCAAAAGGTTTCCCTGATTTTTTCAAATTTTTTTGTCCAGCCAATCATGAGATACGAATTTTTGAAAATTTTGCTGATTTTTTTTTTCATATAGCCATAACTTGGTGAAACTTGCTCCGATTTAAAAGTTTTTTTTTCAAATTGTGCGTTTTTAAATGAATTGTCCGAAAATTTTATGTACAAAATTATTCATAGCTTATTCGACTTATTTTTTTTCATTTTGAAGCTAAAACACGATTTTTTAAATTGTTTGGGTCCTTCGATTTAAAAAAAAAATCTCAAAAATATTAGTTCCTAAAACACAAATTTTAAGCCTGATCCGGTAATGGGAAAACGATGGGTACTATTTTTTCTCGAATTTTCAAAATCATAGATTTTTTTTCACGTAATACTATATAGTGTTAATAGTGGGGAAAAAATCCATGATTTTGAAAATTCGACAAAAAATAGTACCCATCGTTTTCCCATTACCGGATCAAGCTTAAAATTTGTGTTTTAGGAACTAATATTTTTGGGAATTTTTTGAAAAAAATCGAAGGACCCAAACAATTTAAAAAATCGTGTTTTAGCTTCAAAATGAAAAAAAATAAGTCGAATTAGCTATGAATAATTGATTACGTAAAATTTTCGGAAAACGCATTTAAAAACGCACAATTTGAAGAAAAAAAACTTCAAAATCGGTATAATTTTCACCAAATTATGGATATTTGAAAAAAAAAAATCAGCCAAAATTTCAAAAATTCGTATCTCATGATTGGCTGGACAAAAAAATTTGAAAAAAATCAGGGATACCTTTTGCAATAAGTATAAAAAGATAGCCAAATATCATCTAAATCGGAGTTGCAAAATTTGACGGTAGGACGAGTTGGCGTGGAATGCGCCATATATATGTATGTGTGTGTTTGTATATACCAGGCCTTATAGTTCCTCAAAGTGCATTCTCCAGGCGGAGCAAACGAAGGGACACACCGGATGCCATCCATCGTGTCCGCATGCACCACCATCGGGGTGGCGCGCGGTTTCCTTTTGCTCCGTTTCTTCTTTTCTTCCTTATTATTATTTTTTTTTTCGTTATACCTCTCTCTCTCGAGAGAGAGAGAAGCCTGAGTGAGAAAGAAGTGAGCCGGGCAGTCGAGGAAAGGAGGAAAGGTAAGGAGAGGAAGAAGAAAAAGAGAGAAAAGAAAAAGAAGAGGAAGAAGAAGAGAGGAAATTGCAGAAGAGGCTGCTGCAGGTTCCTCATCTGAGTTACAAAACACCTTCTACAGGGTGTTCCGGAGTTAAATCGAGTGTGGCGAATTTTTCGAGGGACAAAGAATCAATTTAAAGGAAAAAAAATCTCGATTGCCCAGATTTTCCGATTTTGAATTAACAGTTTAGCCTCAAAATTGTTTATTTATCAATTTCTTTTAACCTCAAAATTATTTATTTCTCCATTTTTTAACCTCAAAATTGTTTATTTATCAACTTTTTAACCTCAAAATTATTTATTTCTCAATTTTTTAACCTCAAAATTATTTATCAATTTTTTAACCTCAAAATTGTTTATTTATCAATTTTTTTAACCTCAAAATTTTTTATTTCTCAATTTACGTCGACTCGAGCTCCTTGAAGATTTAAATAAATTTTTTTTCATTATTGGGTATTTTCTTCCGCGTTAACTTTTTGCTTCATTTATTTTTCTCAGTCGCTGAGAGAGAGAAAGAGACGCAACTGAATGTATGGAGCCAGAGTATGCAGCAAAGAGGGTCTTTGAAGAACGGGATGTAAAGGAGAAGCACGTTCATTTCTGCTGCTGCGAGCCTCTCTCACTGGCTGGTGGCGAAGAGGTCCGAGAGGTCCGCATTTCCGGTCCGGATACGGGACCGGTTTTTCTGTCTTTCTCTTTTCCTCACGTCGACCAGGGCCGTGTGATTCAAACGCCACTGGCAACGCACCGACTCCATAAATATGTTATTTATATAAATGGATATATATATATATTTTTTTTTCATATGGGAAATTCCTTATCAATTTGACCTAGGGATGTTCGATTCTTTGGAAAGAATCGATTCTCTAATCGATTCTGAATCAAATGAAGAAAATCGATTTTCATGAAAAATCGAATCCAAAGAATCGATTTCGTAAAATCGATTTTTAAAAATCGCAAAAAAAACTAATTGTTAATCAAAGGTTAAGTAAGTGTTTATTAAGTTTTCGATATGGTAAATGATTGAATTGGATTAATTTATTTTTAATACAAAATGATGAATGCAAAATAACAAATATAAAGCAGTTTTCTAAACATAGTTTGATTCTTTTGCACATTTGCGCTTTTTAATATATTCTTTAAAATATTATGAATATATTTAACAAATCAGACTATTACATTAAGTTTCTATTGTTCTACGATATTTTGTATATTTTTACTTTCGATTATTATTACTTTCAATATTTTAACTTTTAATTTCTGTTACTGTCTTTCTCACGTTTTCGCATACTTTTTTTCCTTTCAACCTTGACGTTGATGTTTCATAGACATGTTTTGTCAATTTTTATTTAATTGCCAATCTTTAATAAATAATGAATTTAATAAAGAATCGAACTTTCGATTTTTAAGGTCAACAACGCTTAAGATAAAAAATCCTAGTGAT
Source organism: Alloplasta piceator (assembly GCA_946863875.1). Classification (NCBI taxonomy): domain Eukaryota; kingdom Metazoa; phylum Arthropoda; class Insecta; order Hymenoptera; family Ichneumonidae; genus Alloplasta; species Alloplasta piceator. The sequence continues at coordinate 12,299,226 of OX333072.1, forward strand.
CAAGTTCCACTTCGATTTTCTGAAAAACCTTTTTTTTTCCTCATAATTTTTTCCATTAATCTGAAAAACGTTTGTCCGTTATCTTCAGTTCTCAGAAACGAAATTTCGAGCTTGAAGCAGATATTAACGATCAGACTATTACTTCAACTTCACATTTTTCGTCTTCACGGAGAATGGATGGAATTTTTTTCGTGCCTTTGAAAAAAAATCTCAGATTTTTTTGTTTTTGGTCCCACGTGCACGTTTTTGAGGGCTTTGGGAAGAACTTGAACTTGAGAACTGAAAGAGCTTGCGGGGTTGAACTCCGGCTGAATCCAGAGCCAAGATGCATTTTAGTGCCTGGGAGGGCTGCAAAAAAAAATTGGAAAACGTTTTTCTTCTCGGTCCGGGAGAACATTTCTCGTTGGTCATTCGAAAAATCGAGAGTTTCGAGGGTCAGACACTGGTCGAATTGACCTGAAACGGTCCGTATGTCGTCCATCCCGTGGAAAAGGGATCAAACACGCGCACACTCGCAAGAAAGAAGCAAAAAAAAAAAAATACAAAGAGAAGAAAAAGTGTGCGAAGATGAAAAAAAAGTTCTTGAGAAGTGTATAAAGCGATGCATGTGCGAGAGCGGATATACACACATACTTTGCCGACTCCGTTTTATAGTACGACCTCGTCGCACCCATTTTACCATTCGTGTAAGATCGAAATACCGTTAATATCGATCGCGGAAGAAATATTTCTTCCGATCGGGCGTGAGCTCGGCTCGGGATAACGCCATATCATGGCGTAAATTTTTACGATAAAATGCGACGAGGTGGAGATTAGTTAAAATATTTTTCAAGATATTTCGCGCTCCCGTTAAGGCGGTATTATGGTCTAGAGACATATATTTTGAGCGTTTTGTCGAGCTCGATAGAAAAAACCAAAAAATATTTGTACAATTTTTTTATATTATTTTTTAATTATATTATTATTATATTATATTATAATATTATTATTATTATTATTATTATTATATTATTTGTTTATTATTTTTTCTTTTTATTATATTTTTACCATTTTTTTCTATTATTCTGACAATATATTTTAATTATATTCTGGCAATAACAAAAAACTTCCGAGAAAAAAAATTACAATTAAATAAGTTACAAGCTGGTAAAGTTGGGGCTAAAAAAAGGGGGTGTGTTGGCTGACATGATTGCAACCTTTCTAGTCATCCGATACAAAATTGTAAAAAGATTCTTAATTGGTAGGAATGTCGAGCTCCTACCTCAGAGAAAACGGAAAAAAAAAGAAATATCGCAAAATGGCGGCTGTGTGAAGTAAAAAAGGCGTTTGCCGACCCTTTTTTCATAGTTTTTAATTTTTTTACAATAGTAAAAAAAATAATTTTGATACAAAAGTGTTAGGGGCGATAGAGAGCTGTACATTTAAGATTGGTAAAAAATTTGAAGTAAATCGGATAAGTAAAACTTGAGATATAATAATGTCAGCCGTGTTGAGAAAAGTATGATGTCGAAGATTACATTGTTGAAAGGCCACTAAAATCACTTTTCTTCTTAGTTTTAACTATTGTTTACCTTTTTTTAATCTATTTAGAACCCTAAATCGTTAATATAAACTTTAAAAAACATCAAAACCATTTTTCATTTTGAAAACACATCTTCAAGGGTTTACGACCCTTGAGGATGTGTTTTCAACCTTTTTAATGTTTTCAATAAAAATAAAACCTATTGTCGTTGCATTTCAACGTGTTAAAGTTGAAAATCATAGAAAAGTAGTTTTGAGAAAAACGTTTATAGTCGATTTGCTCCGTTGTGACTTAAATAGCTATAACTCCATAAATGATTGGAAATTCAAAATTTCCTTTCGAGGGTATATTCTTGAAGGTCTAAACTTTAAGAACATGCAAAAAAAAATATTTTTTCAAAATTCTAGACCAGAATACTCCCTTCAGATTTTATTGCTATGAAAAATTTGTGATTGACCTTATTTAGGTTTAAAGAGATTTTTCGATCCGAAGAGGTTAAAAGCGAAATAAATGAGAACCTCTGTGTGAGAACGATATTAAAGGCCACCTCACACAGAGTTCCTCTGCCAAGATAGGAACGATAATCGAAGAATCGCGACGTTGAAACGACGCCAGGAACTCAGAGACCCTTTTTCGCGCTTCCCTCCGCCCTCTTTGTCGCAATTCCGACGACGCCGCCGCAAAAGAACCCCTCGCGGATTTGGTTAATGGTTTTCGATGGGCCTCGATAGAAAGGAGCCAGAAATATACGCTCCTTGATTATTATATCGACATTTTTGAAAAAGTAGACATATTAGGTAATTTATATGAGTTTTAGAGAAGCTTAACGAAAATTTATGCATAATAATCGAATCCTTTATTTTTGCTGATTCTACACAAAAATTTCTAGGATAAACTCACCAGTTAATGGACGAAATGGCTTCCATTTATTTTCCTAATGTCTTTTAAAGATTAAAGGCTTTATTTATCAGGTCAGACATAATTTGTCCATAATTTAAATTTCTCAATTCCCAAAAATGCATTTTTCACTTTTAACACGTTTGTTTACTTCCGGCTTGTACTAAATTTAATTATAATTTTGAAAAATATCAGTCCCTTCACGCCGAAGATTTTTCTCTCTATATAATGTCTTCTCTCAGCTGAACAATTTCGAAATACACTGCGACCTCGATTCTCGGGACGTCGATCTTTGCAATTGCAGCGTAGTGGGAGAAGCGCCAAGCCAATCGCGTCAGGCCGCCGTCAGCCACCAGCGGCGCAGAGACGGTTCTGTGCAATGTGCGCAACCCCACTTCTTGCAAGAGCCGGTCTCGCAGAATTCCGATTATCGAGGTCGCAGTGTATTGCGGCAATACTTTTTCACCCTCCGTCCAAATATTAATTGCCTCATTCGTCCATTCGGTGGTCAATTAACCACATTTTAATTAACGCCATTTCTCTCAGTTTTGAGAAATTATTGAGAACAACAATGGTGGCATATTTTTAGCGACATGAATAATGGATCACCATGAAAGAGCGGATATAAGCGAGGCGCACAGGAAAAAGTGGTAGGTATATATGAAAAGATGGTTCTTCCACTCGACGCCTTATCTCGATCTTGACGATCGATCCTTTCCTCTAACCGAGCGAATTCTCATCGTCTCCCTCGCTTCAACCTCCTTCGAGATTCTATACCATCGTCATTCCGAAGACCCTAGAGAAATTCAACCTCTCTCTCTCTCTCTCTCTCTCTCTCCCTCCCTCGTTCTTGCTCTTATACATTCGCCCCATCCATTTCCTCATCGCCCTCGCTTCCGGGTTCCGGGCTCTTCCGGCTGGAGGTTCTCTCCACGGAGTTACGCCTAGAAGGGCCTATATATATTCACTTTTTCTTCGTTCCTTCCACTCTCCCTCTCTTTCTCGCGGTTCAACCCTTCTCGCGCGAAACTCGCAAACCGCGACGCGCCTCCTCGTGCAAAACGGCATTATCTCCTCTGAGGCAATATTATGTATAGCATAACCTCCGACTTTGAAAAATATACGCGAAATCTATGTGTACAGAAGAGGTACGGAAAAGAAGTATGGAGTCCAAAGTAGAGGAGCTATGAGAGTTCTGGATCACTTTACCTCGATTCACAACTGCAACCCAAACCCCAACCGTCGGTAAGGTAGGGATCCAAACTGCAACCTCAATAAACCGTCGGTAAGGTAGATTTCTGTACCGACGGTCGGTAAGGTAGGTATCTTAATCCAAATTTTTCGAAAAGTCCGATTTTATATAACCCAAACTTTTCGAAAATTCCGATTTTTCAGCTGAAATCCCAACCCAAACCACTTCATAATCCAAAATTTTCTGAAAAATCAAACCTTATAACTTAAATCGAAAAAAATTCGATTTTTCGACCACATTTCAGTGGTCCGAGCTATCCTTTTTCATTTCGGCCTTCACCGACTTCGCCGTCGCTGAATTTTTGGCCCTCCGTCGCTGCACATGGAAATTTTGGTCCTCTCGTCGCTGAATATGTGTTTTTTGACCTTGGCGTAGCATGAATCCATAATTTGCCCTCGGCGTAGCATGAAACCATGATTTTATCCTCGACGCAGCTGAATATTGGCTGAATATTGAAATCTCATCCTCTACCTAGCGGGAAATCACAATTTTTAGCTGAAATTGCATGCTGCGTAGCAGAAAAATCATTATTTGGCATCTACGTACCTGACCTCGGCGTAGCTGAATATCAGAAATTTGGCCTCGACGCAGCTGATTTTGGCCTCGGCGTAGCAGGAAATCCGAATTCTGGCCTCGGCGCAACTGAATTTTGACCTCGGCGTAGATGAATACCAGAATTTTTGCCTCGGCGCAGTGGAATATTGAAATTTCAGCCTCGGAGCAGCTGAATATGGGAACTCTGCTCTCGGCGTAGCAGGAAATCCGAATTCTGGCCTCGGCGTAGTTGGAAATTTGGTCTCGGCGTAAATATTCCAATTTTGCCTCGGCGTAGTTGGAAATGTGAATTTGGACACTGCGTAGCAGGAAATAATAATTTTAACCTCTACGTACCTGAATACTTGAATTTGGCCACTGCGTAGTTACAATTTGGGCCTCTCCGCAGCTGGATATTATAATTTTGTCCTCTCCGCAGCGGATTGTCGCAGATTTGGCTTCGGCGTAGCAAAACAACATAACCTCGGCGTAGCTGAATATCCTGCCACGTGTACGACATCATGATTTTGACCTCTGCATGGCAGAATATTGTATTTTTGGAACTTTCACGCACGATATCGCAATTTTCGCGTACGATATCGTAATTTTCACTTCCAGCCACGTGTATCCGGCCACGTGTACGACAACATGATTTTCACATGTAATATCACAATTTTCACTTTCACATATCGGAATTTCGACTCTCCACGCGAATTCATCTATTCGCATGACGGATTCGACCGATAAAGTATTCCGCGATATCAAAGAAAACATCGACTGCAGCAATGAGCGAATTGAGGTTATGCATATGACATGTAGTTTTTGATTCGCTGATGGAATTATCCGAATCCCCTCAATTTGCTCATTGCATTTAATGCAAGAAATAATGTGAATTTATCCATTTTATACTTTGAATCGCAAAGATGAAGAAATAAGTTGTTTGAATTTCCCCGCGGTGCGTTTCACGCCTGCGCGGACTGGCCATGTTTCTCGCTGTAATGCGCGCATGTTGAATTCGCGGAAATGGTGCGAAATTTTAATTCGAACAAATGGCGGGAAATTTAAATCGCGGTAGGATATCATGCAGGATAGTAAAGTAAACTCTCAATTAAAATATTTTCCATTTATTGTCGTCGACATTGAATACATTCTCTTTTCATTGGCGCACCAATGAGTCCGTGTTCGCGACATCTCAAACACGCGGCAACTGCAGGGTCTTGCTTCAGGGACTCGGGTAGCTTATCCCAAGCAAGTTCGACACTATTTGCAGCAAAGTTGATGATAAAATTCCTCGGCAGTTGCGCTATGTCTTGTGGCTCCATGAATGACAAGAGTCCAGTGCGATAAAATATCGTGAGTGATCGCTCGATGGATGGAGTATTGTCTCGAAGAAACTTTTCCAGCAGTATGACATTGCGGAGTGCGCAGTGGGATTGCAAATTTCGCTGATGATGATAGCAAGGTGCTGCGATCTGTTCCGTGTTCAGCATCTTCAGCGACGGACGTGGCGTGAATTCACGCACGTTGAAGCCGAACTGTTCGAGCCACCGCTTCTTCTGCTCACCCTTCACGTAGATGACGCTCGCATCGCGCATCATCGATCGAAGGATGGTTTCCACTTCATCGTAAGGCAGATCCCCCGAGCTCCAGGATAGATGGTGATGGTTGCGTTCCAGCCAGAGATTTATACTCTTGTACCTCGCCGGCAGATCGTGCCAACTCAATGGCGGTTTGAATAGGAAGGCTGCCGGTCTGTGGCCCAAGTTGAGTGGAACAATTGCCAGCTCTTTGACGATAAATTCGTTGTTGGTGAGCTGGAAGCCCTGTGCATCCAACACGTACTTCATCGTGACTGTGATGCCTGCTCGATTCGAGTGGCGCTTTTATAGGTGGTTCTCCCCTCTCCTCTCACATTTCTCCACTCCTCCTCGCACATTCCCCTACTCCGTCTCACATTTCCCCACTCCTCCTCACACATTCCCTTACTCCTTCTCACACGCGCCTCCTCACCCCACCACTTATGGGATTATACTCAACAATGCGATCGTGCAAGATGAGGCAGTAGGCTGTAGTTTCCGCGGGAAAATTGCCCTCAGACTCCAGTTCAAGACGGACGTCGACGGGGGCCTGCTTCAGCGCCTCATTCTGTTTCGAGCAGTCGATTACGATCAGTGGCGCATGCGCGAGGAAATCTTTTCTCGTCAGCATAGGTTCCGCAGCCTTGTCGTAGTACGCTTTCTGAAAGTTGGCATACATCTCGTACAAGATGGCAAACTGATCGCGACTAACATTGAGATTGAGATTGCCATATGGGTAACACTGCGAGTTGAGGAATAATTTCACGTTCGTGACGTTGCAATGATTGAAGCGGCTTGCGTTCGCCGCTTTAACTCCTCGTCGATTCGTTTGGAAGCCCACAATCACGAATCGGGGTTTCTCCAGCTGATTAGCCGTTTTCACTGTCCATACGTGTTTCGTAGTGCTCGGAAGCATGGGATACTCGTACAACTCCCAGGTGCGGAAACTCACAGTGATATCCTTCTCGATGTGACTGAGCAGGCGTATTTTGCGCTTGTCCGACAGTATCACGTACGGCATGAGCCACTCGATTCTCGTAAGTTCAATCTTAAAGTCCTCGTAGGTTCCATCTGGCAGTGCTGTTTGCACAACTGCATTCGTGTCGGTTCTCGATCTCGTGAGGATGAGCTCGTGCTTCGTGTTGATGATGATCTTCCGGTAGTCCTCGGCGAAGCCGAGAATCATGGCGAGCGGTATACATACGTCAAAGTAGCCGCTATTGTTACTCAGTTGCAGAGTCTCTTCGACATCGAGCCAGCCAGCGTTTTCGATTATTACACTCTGGCTGGGACTCAAGGACACGTAACCCTTCATCAGAGATGTCATAGCGACGTTCTTGCTTCGATCGATCTCAATGGCATTGATCTCGTAACGGATTTCCTCAAACAGATGGAGCACAGCATTGTTGACAAATTTCGTCGCTGTGACTGCATTACCGTTCGCCTTGGTCAATCTCCCGCACACGTGTAGTGAGCTCCGTGCGGGTAAAAGACACAGATCCTGATGTTGAATCGATATCCGGATCTCATCGCTGTTGTTGAAGGTTGACGAGGTGTATGGCTGATGCGTATGAATCTCGTAATGCGACACCGATTCGTCGAATACCACGGGCGATTGAACGTGCAAAGCCTCTTCCATTCCAGCAGCAGCAAATTATCCCACACTTTATTTTTTTCCACCGACGACTCGAAGTCCCAGGCTTCTCAGGAACTGAATGTTGCGACGTGTTAGCGTCTTCAGCGCTCGACGACGACTGATGCTTGGACGCCATGTTGATTCGCTTTTATAGCCACGCCCACTTTTCGTGTCAAAGACGATGCCCATGATTACGCGACTTCCTTGATGTGTAGTCTGATCGTAATAACTTCACCGCGAAAGTTCACCAATTTCTCGTCCTGATCGACTATTCGCAGCTGCACGTGTTCAATGACTCTGACGGCGACTGGCAGGTAAATGATCTGCGATGGCACTTCGATGATCTTATATCCTGGTGGCACAGCTGGGAAGAATTCGTGTATCGTGTGAACCTTGCGCTCGTTTATGTACGCTCCCGATGTGATGTTGCACTCAACTCTCAAAGCGTTTATCTTGAGAATAGCTACGGGCAATTCTGAGCGGTGTGTCGTATCACGCCGCAGTTCACGGTGAGTGAAACCCAAAAGATCGGCAATGGAGTCTCGTGGCCGAAAATCAATGTCTCGATTGCACTTTATGAGGCTGCGCAGGGTATTGTTGTTGGGCTCGATGTAGATTGAAATATCTTTTGGTGCAAGTGCTTCCTGCAGGTACTTCCCAATGTCTTCAATCTCGTAACTTCCGGTTGGCAGCACAACCACCTCGTCACCCACGTAAAACTTGTTTCTACCGAGATCAATGTTCGGTATAGAGTTGAAGGATAATAGTTCCACTAGTCCGAGAACGTAGTTTTTATTTGGCGCTAGCTCGATCGGTGGAAAGTATTGCGCTTCGAGTACGGATGACGTTCCAGACAGACTGAGAGTCAATGAATTTGCCATGACGGTGCGCGCACGACTGATCAATCCTCGAAGTTACAAGCTCTTATATAGAAATTTCAGGCAGAGATGCCCACACTCGTACGTGTCATAGTCCTGATATCTCGCATAATTGTACTTGACTTGGTCAACTCCGAGATAGTCCATGAGCTCCCGGGGCGGTTGAAGATCGCCAAAACTATCGAAATAAGTGACATTACGAGCATTTTTGCGGTATGCCACCCAGTGTGTCCCAGGTCCATCTCGGTCATCGAGATTAACAATGGCCGATTCGCGATAACGAGGTCCTCCACTCGGCAAGTCATTTCTCATAAACACCCCACGAAAATGGGGAATTTCACGGCCATACTCGAGTAAATCCGCATCGGTTAGCGCGCGTTTGGGCAATTTTTTTTTTTTGCATCCAGATGCAAGCCGAATCCTTTCTTGTGTGGCTTGAGGTAGAGACCCTTACCGAGGGCTATCGCTTCAATCGTCTTATTGTGTCTTTGACTCTCTTCCAACTGACGCTTGGCTGCGCTAGCGTCGTTCACGGCTTTGGCGATCCCCGCAGCTCCACCTGCCAGGGCGCCTGTGGCACTCAAGCCGGCAAGCAGAGGAATGAGAAAAGGCAGGAATCCGCCGACCTTTTCGGGCACTGGTAGTATGCGTGGTATACGCACGTGGCTCTTCCCACCGGCTCTCTTCACTGCAGCACGTGCCTTCTTCAGTGCTGATTGAATAATTTCACGAGCGTTTTTCCCCACAGGTTTCGACGCAGCCTTCACTATTCTCGAGAGCATGAATGCAGGCTTCTTCTTTAGCCCCATACCGAGTTTGGATTTCGCCTTCATGGCGTTCGTTACAGCGTACGCGAAAACTTTTTCACTCACACCAGCGTCCTTTGCCCACACTCGTTGCCAGGCTTTCTCCGCTAAATCTCTGTCAGCTGCGTTGCGCGCCTCGACGTTCTGACGATTTTGCGAGTATGCAATATCGTGGTCCTTACAGGCAGCGTCCAGGGGATTTATACCAGGATCTCCACGGTTGACACGATCCGCTACTTTTGTACCCGGTCCGCAGTACTGGTAGCCCGGCAGATGAAGTTCCACAGGAAGATTGTTGATGAATTTGTTGAGGAAACCTTGACCCTCGAACATAACGCAACGGTCGCCCGATGATGAATGAGCCTGAGGGTATATAAGCGCGCTATTTATACGCTCAGAGCTCAGTGTGCCATGGACTTTCGGGAGCAATCACTCAAGCTGCCGGTCGCGAATTTCGATATTCTCGCTGACAATCAGCAGAGGCGAACACGACACGGTGAACTACTACCTGACAGCATACGTGCAGTATTCTGCGGCCCTTCCAACTGCGGTAAGACCAATGCACTGCTCGCTCTTATCACGCACCCCAACGGTCTGAGATTTGAGAATGTCTATGTGTACTCCAAGTCGCTCAATCAGCCAAAGTACAAGTTTCTCGAACAACTCATCACACCCGTGGAGGGGGTACGCTACTTGGCTTTCAGTGAGCACGATCAAGTCATATCACCTGACAATGCTCGCCCCAATTCCATCATGATATTTGACGATATAGCGTGTGAGAAGCAAGACAATGTCAGAGCCTTCTACTGTATGGGAAGGCACAAAAACGTCGATTGCTTCTATCTGTGTCAGTCATACGCCCAGATTCCTAAGCATCTAGTGCGTGATAATGTCAACCTGCTGGTAGTTTTTCGCCAAGACGATGTGAATCTCAAGCATGTCTATGACGATCATGTGAATACGGACATGCCGTTCACGCAGTTCAGGGACTTGTGTGCAACATGCTGGAACGATGATGATCACGGATTTCTCGTGATTGACAAAGATCGCCGGGGTGCGGGCAGATACAGAAAGGGTTTTGACAATTTTGTTATAAATATCGGTCGCGTTAAGTGAAACTGCCAGTACACCATGGACGGTCAAAGCGGCAATATGGCGGACCAGTTCCGTCGAGAGAAAAATACGCTCAGTCAGATTACAAAGGCGAGAGACGCGATCAGGCACAAATACAGACTTCTCCGAGAGGGCGAGCAGACTATGGAGAAGGCATTGGGTGATGCATTCAAACCGATTGTTAATCCGCTCGAAAGATTGGTTACTACCACCGGCACGACGACGCGTGAACTCAAGGATGAAATCAAGAAGTTGCGACCAAAGAAGGAGGAGTCTGAAGATTTCGAGGCTTCATTCAAAACTGCGTACGATGATGATGAAGAGGTGGTGGATGGGGAGGAGGAGGCGTGGAAGGGGTGGGAGGAGTGGAAACCCTCGGCAACGAGGGGGACAGCTGCCAAATATCTTCAATTACTCGACAGAAATCGAAAATCGTATCTCGACATGACTTATGGCGTTCGAAAGCTCGCGGACAATTCCCTCGTGATCGGAGACTCACCCATAAGGTTTGACAATGAATGGGTAATTGTCGGGGATAGCAAGTATCCCTCAAACATTGGCTTGCTCGAGCTGCTCTTCCGAAAAGAACCGGATGCCAATCAGGTGAGTGCCGAAGATATGGCTAACTATGGGAAAATTCTGCAAATTACGAGTGCACACAAGAAACACTACAGTGCAGAAGAGCCTGTGCACAAGCAAAACACGCGCAAATTCAAAAACTACATAGCTCCATTGATTGGGAGCTCACCGGTGAAGAAGAGAGTCGGTAAGGGATTACCACTAGAGTACAAGATTGCACGAAAAAACATGCGAATGGATTACGTGTATTGGGACGATCCCAACGAACTCGTAGATCGACTACGTCTGTTGCTCGCTGAGCGGGCAGCTGGTAATCCAAGTCACATCAATGAGATCATCTCGATCATTGAGGAGTTGCGTGAAGCTGGAATCGTATATTAGTCGGTACGATGATGTGTCAGTAGTCAGTTGAACAATGAGTGTCGACGTGTTCGGAAGACAATTGGGGCGAATCGAGGGTACAAGAGGTCCTCCCGGCTTTGGATTCAAGCTCACCACTGATCAACAGTACGACATCGATGGTAAAAGACTGTGCAACGTTGCCGAGTCGAGTGAGCCGAACGACGCTGTGAATCTGAGTAGTGTGAAACGCCTCATCCATCAAGACACGAGTGAAGCCTTTCGCCTGATAGCTCAACAACGCCAAGATATTGCCAATCTTGCAGTGAAGTTTGAGTTTCTGCAGGAGCGGGTGCGTGAGGCATTGAGGAATATTGAAATAAGCGATCCATCGATTGTGGATTTGACCGTTAAAAACTAGTGGCATGGAACATCAGAGACTAGTGGAAGAGCTGCATAAACCTGCACGCCGTAATTATCCCCGTCGCAAATTCGACGTGCGTGGGCTGGATGAAACGTGGCAGGCGGATCTCGTCGAGATGCAGCCTTATGCGCGAGAAAACAAAGGCGCGCGATACTTGCTCACCATCATCGACGTGCTTTCCAAGTTTGCTTGGGCCGTCCCCGTCAAGCAGAAAACCGCCAAGGATGTCAGCGACGCGATGGAATCTGTGCTACGGCAAGGTCGAGTACCTGCTAATCTGCAGACTGACAAAGGCAAAGAATTCTACAATGCCGACTTTCAGAAACTCATGAAGGAATATCGCATCAACCACTACTCAACGTACAGTAATCTGAAAGCGTCAATCGTTGAGCGTTTCAATCGCACACTCAAGAACAGAATGTGGTTGCGATTCAGTCTGCGCGGCAGCTACAAATGGCTCGACATCTTATCCGAACTCGTAGCAGCGTACAATGATTCCAAACATCGAACTATCGGCATGAAGCCTAAAGACGTCACGAACGTCGATGCCGCATTGATGGAACATTTCGCCGATCGACGCATTCGCAGAGCACCAAAGTTCAGCGTAGGCGACAAAGTACGCGTGAGCAAGAGCAAACACGTTTTCGAGAAAGGCTACACACCCAACTGGACAACGGAAGTTTTCACCGTGACGCATGTAGCTGCAACGAGTCCGGTGACGTACAAGTTGAAGGACTATCAGGATGAACCCATAGCCGGAGGATTCTACGAAGAGGAGCTCCTCAAAGCCAAATATCCCGATGTATATCTCGTGGAGAAAGTGCTGAAGAAACGTGGAGATCGCCTTTATGTTAAGTGGTTAGGATTCGACAGTTCACACAACAGTTGGATTAATAAAACAGATTTGTAACAAAATTATTGTCTCTTTTTATTAATAAACAATCATTATCAATAAACAATCATTTTGATTATTCACACCATCCAAATATTTCAGGTACAGAGTTTGCGTGATGGACAATTATTTTTCGATGAATTCCATGTGATTATTCGAACCACCCAGATATTTGAGGGACAATTCTTTGTCTTCCACCGTGCGCTTTGTAAGTTCCAACATCGCTTGATCTTGCTCGAATGCGCTGGAGATACGTTTCGGCATGAATACTTGAAGCTCGTTGTCGAGATCCATGACGATTTTCAGCCCATATCTCGTCTCAACTTGTCGCAGATCGGTGATTCGGTAGACCCGATCGAGTTCCAGATCGGCGAGTCGCTTCACGGGCAGAAAGCTATTGAGACTAGCGATCTTGTTGAGCTTGTCCATCGTGGCGATGATATGAAGAGAATGGCGCTGCGAGCGCGGTTAATATACCCCCTATCCCCACTCTATCGGCGAATTCGAATGTTTTCTATTCTCTGCTGATTGTCAGCGAGAATATCGAAATTCGCGACCGGCAGCTTGAGTGATTGCTCCCGAAAGTCCATGGCACACTGAGCTCTGAGCGTATAAATAGCGCGCTTATATACCCTCAGGCTCATTCATCATCGGGCGACCGTTGCGTTATGTTCGAGGGTCAAGGTTTCCTCAACAAATTCATCAACAATCTTCCTGTGGAACTTCATCTGCCGGGCTACCAGTACTGCGGACCGGGTACAAAAGTAGCGGATCGTGTCAACCGTGGAGATCCTGGTATAAATCCCCTGGACGCTGCCTGTAAGGACCACGATATTGCATACTCGCAAAATCGTCAGAACGTCGAGGCGCGCAACGCAGCTGACAGAGATTTAGCGGAGAAAGCCTGGCAACGAGTGTGGGCAAAGGACGCTGGTGTGAGTGAAAAAGTTTTCGCGTACGCTGTAACGAACGCCATGAAGGCGAAATCCAAACTCGGTATGGGGCTAAAGAAGAAGCCTGCATTCATGCTCTCGAGAATAGTGAAGGCTGCGTCGAAACCTGTGGGGAAAAACGCTCGTGAAATTATTCAATCAGCACTGAAGAAGGCACGTGCTGCAGTGAAGAGAGCCGGTGGGAAGAGCCACGTGCGTATACCACGCATACTACCAGTGCCCGAAAAGGTCGGCGGATTCCTGCCTTTTCTCATTCCTCTGCTTGCCGGCTTGAGTGCCACAGGCGCCCTGGCAGGTGGAGCTGCGGGGATCGCCAAAGCCGTGAACGACGCTAGCGCAGCCAAGCGTCAGTTGGAAGAGAGTCAAAGACACAATAAGACGATTGAAGCGATAGCCCTCGGTAAGGGTCTCTACCTCAAGCCACACAAGAAAGGATTCGGCTTGCATCTGGATGCAAAAAAAAAAAATTGCCCAAACGCGCGCTAACCGATGCGGATTTACTCGAGTATGGCCGTGAAATTCCCCATTTTCGTGGGGTGTTTATGAGAAATGACTTGCCGAGTGGAGGACCTCGTTATCGCGAATCGGCCATTGTTAATCTCGATGACCGAGATGGACCTGGGACACACTGGGTGGCATACCGCAAAAATGCTCGTAATGTCACTTATTTCGATAGTTTTGGCGATCTTCAACCGCCCCGGGAGCTCATGGACTATCTCGGAGTTGACCAAGTCAAGTACAATTATGCGAGATATCAGGACTATGACACGTACGAGTGTGGGCATCTCTGCCTGAAATTTCTATATAAGAGCTTGTAACTTCGAGGATTGATCAGTCGTGCGCGCACCGTCATGGCAAATTCATTGACTCTCAGTCTGTCTGGAACGTCATCCGTACTCGAAGCGCAATACTTTCCACCGATCGAGCTAGCGCCAAATAAAAACTACGTTCTCGGACTAGTGGAACTATTATCCTTCAACTCTATACCGAACATTGATCTCGGTAGAAACAAGTTTTACGTGGGTGACGAGGTGGTTGTGCTGCCAACCGGAAGTTACGAGATTGAAGACATTGGGAAGTACCTGCAGGAAGCACTTGCACCAAAAGATATTTCAATCTACATCGAGCCCAACAACAATACCCTGCGCAGCCTCATAAAGTGCAATCGAGACATTGATTTTCGGCCACGAGACTCCATTGCCGATCTTTTGGGTTTCACTCACCGTGAACTGCGGCGTGATACGACACACCGCTCAGAATTGCCCGTAGCTATTCTCAAGATAAACGCTTTGAGAGTTGAGTGCAACATCACATCGGGAGCGTACATAAACGAGCGCAAGGTTCACACGATACACGAATTCTTCCCAGCTGTGCCACCAGGATATAAGATCATCGAAGTGCCATCGCAGATCATTTACCTGCCAGTCGCCGTCAGAGTCATTGAACACGTGCAGCTGCGAATAGTCGATCAGGACGAGAAATTGGTGAACTTTCGCGGTGAAGTTATTACGATCAGACTACACATCAAGGAAGTCGCGTAATCATGGGCATCGTCTTTGACACGAAAAGTGGGCGTGGCTATAAAAGCGAATCAACATGGCGTCCAAGCATCAGTCGTCGTCGAGCGCTGAAGACGCTAACACGTCGCAACATTCAGTTCCTGAGAAGCCTGGGACTTCGAGTCGTCGGTGGAAAAAAATAAAGTGTGGGATAATTTGCTGCTGCTGGAATGGAAGAGGCTTTGCACGTTCAATCGCCCGTGGTATTCGACGAATCGGTGTCGCATTACGAGATTCATACGCATCAGCCATACACCTCGTCAACCTTCAACAACAGCGATGAGATCCGGATATCGATTCAACATCAGGATCTGTGTCTTTTACCCGCACGGAGCTCACTACACGTGTGCGGGAGATTGACCAAGGCGAACGGTAATGCAGTCACAGCGACGAAATTTGTCAACAATGCTGTGCTCCATCTGTTTGAGGAAATCCGTTACGAGATCAATGCCATTGAGATCGATCGAAGCAAGAACGTCGCTATGACATCTCTGATGAAGGGTTACGTGTCCTTGAGTCCCAGCCAGAGTGTAATAATCGAAAACGCTGGCTGGCTCGATGTCGAAGAGACTCTGCAACTGAGTAACAATAGCGGCTACTTTGACGTATGTATACCGCTCGCCATGATTCTCGGCTTCGCCGAGGACTACCGGAAGATCATCATCAACACGAAGCACGAGCTCATCCTCACGAGATCGAGAACCGACACGAATGCAGTTGTGCAAACAGCACTGCCAGATGGAACCTACGAGGACTTTAAGATTGAACTTACGAGAATCGAGTGGCTCATGCCGTACGTGATACTGTCGGACAAGCGCAAAATACGCCTGCTCAGTCACATCGAGAAGGATATCACTGTGAGTTTCCGCACCTGGGAGTTGTACGAGTATCCCATGCTTCCGAGCACTACGAAACACGTATGGACAGTGAAAACGGCTAATCAGCTGGAGAAACCCCGATTCGTGATTGTGGGCTTCCAAACGAATCGACGAGGAGTTAAAGCGGCGAACGCAAGCCGCTTCAATCATTGCAACGTCACGAACGTGAAATTATTCCTCAACTCGCAGTGTTACCCATATGGCAATCTCAATCTCAATGTTAGTCGCGATCAGTTTGCCATCTTGTACGAGATGTATGCCAACTTTCAGAAAGCGTACTACGACAAGGCTGCGGAACCTATGCTGACGAGAAAAGATTTCCTCGCGCATGCGCCACTGATCGTAATCGACTGCTCGAAACAGAATGAGGCGCTGAAGCAGGCCCCCGTCGACGTCCGTCTTGAACTGGAGTCTGAGGGCAATTTTCCCGCGGAAACTACAGCCTACTGCCTCATCTTGCACGATCGCATTGTTGAGTATAATCCCATAAGTGGTGGGGTGAGGAGGCGCGTGTGAGAAGGAGTAAGGGAATGTGTGAGGAGGAGTGGGGAAATGTGAGACGGAGTAGGGGAATGTGCGAGGAGGAGTGGAGAAATGTGAGAGGAGAGGGGAGAACCACCTATAAAAGCGCCACTCGAATCGAGCAGGCATCACAGTCACGATGAAGTACGTGTTGGATGCACAGGGCTTCCAGCTCACCAACAACGAATTTATCGTCAAAGAGCTGGCAATTGTTCCACTCAACTTGGGCCACAGACCGGCAGCCTTCCTATTCAAACCGCCATTGAGTTGGCACGATCTGCCGGCGAGGTACAAGAGTATAAATCTCTGGCTGGAACGCAACCATCACCATCTATCCTGGAGCTCGGGGGATCTGCCTTACGATGAAGTGGAAACCATCCTTCGATCGATGATGCGCGATGCGAGCGTCATCTACGTGAAGGGTGAGCAGAAGAAGCGGTGGCTCGAACAGTTCGGCTTCAACGTGCGTGAATTCACGCCACGTCCGTCGCTGAAGATGCTGAACACGGAACAGATCGCAGCACCTTGCTATCATCATCAGCGAAATTTGCAATCCCACTGCGCACTCCGCAATGTCATACTGCTGGAAAAGTTTCTTCGAGACAATACTCCATCCATCGAGCGATCACTCACGATATTTTATCGCACTGGACTCTTGTCATTCATGGAGCCACAAGACATAGCGCAACTGCCGAGGAATTTTATCATCAACTTTGCTGCAAATAGTGTCGAACTTGCTTGGGATAAGCTACCCGAGTCCCTGAAGCAAGACCCTGCAGTTGCCGCGTGTTTGAGATGTCGCGAACACGGACTCATTGGTGCGCCAATGAAAAGAGAATGTATTCAATGTCGACGACAATAAATGGAAAATATTTTAATTGAGAGTTTACTTTACTATCCTGCATGATATCCTACCGCGATTTAAATTTCCCGCCATTTGTTCGAATTAAAATTTCGCACCATTTCCGCGAATTCAACATGCGCGCATTACAGCGAGAAACATGGCCAGTCCGCGCAGGCGTGAAACGCACCGCGGGGAAATTCAAACAACTTATTTCTTCATCTTTGCGATTCAAAGTATAAAATGGATAAATTCACATTATTTCTTGCATTAAATGCAATGAGCAAATTGAGGGGATTCGGATAATTCCATCAGCGAATCAAAAACTACATGTCATATGCATAACCTCAATTCGCTCATTGCTGCAGTCGGTGTTTTCTTTGATATCGCGGAATACTTTATCGGTCGAATCCGTCATGCGAATAGATGAATTCGCGTGGAGAGTCGAAATTCCGATATGTGAAAGTGAAAATTGTGATATTACATGTGAAAATCATGTTGTCGTACACGTGGCCGGATACACGTGGCTGGAAGTGAAAATTACGATATCGTACGCGAAAATTGCGATATCGTGCGTGAAAGTTCCAAAAATACAATATTCTGCCATGCAGAGGTCAAAATCATGATGTCGTACACGTGGCAGGATATTCAGCTACGCCGAGGTTATGTTGTTTTGCTACGCCGAAGCCAAATCTGCGACAATCCGCTGCGGAGAGGACAAAATTATAATATCCAGCTGCGGAGAGGCCCAAATTGTAACTACGCAGTGGCCAAATTCAAGTATTCAGGTACGTAGAGGTTAAAATTATTATTTCCTGCTACGCAGTGTCCAAATTCACATTTCCAACTACGCCGAGGCAAAATTGGAATATTTACGCCGAGACCAAATTTCCAACTACGCCGAGGCCAGAATTCGGATTTCCTGCTACGCCGAGAGCAGAGTTCCCATATTCAGCTGCTCCGAGGCTGAAATTTCAATATTCCACTGCGCCGAGGCAAAAATTCTGGTATTCATCTACGCCGAGGTCAAAATTCAGTTGCGCCGAGGCCAGAATTCGGATTTCCTGCTACGCCGAGGCCAAAATCAGCTGCGTCGAGGCCAAATTTCTGATATTCAGCTACGCCGAGGTCAGGTACGTAGATGCCAAATAATGATTTTTCTGCTACGCAGCATGCAATTTCAGCTAAAAATTGTGATTTCCCGCTAGGTAGAGGATGAGATTTCAATATTCAGCCAATATTCAGCTGCGTCGAGGATAAAATCATGGTTTCATGCTACGCCGAGGGCAAATTATGGATTCATGCTACGCCAAGGTCAAAAAACACATATTCAGCGACGGGAGGACCAAAATTTCCATGTGCAGCGACGGAGGGCCAAAAATTCAGCGACGGCGAAGTCGGTGAAGGCCGAAATGAAAAAGGATAGCTCGGACCACTGAAATGTGGTCGAAAAATCGAATTTTTTTCGATTTAAGTTATAAGGTTTGATTTTTCAGAAAATTTTGGATTATGAAGTGGTTTGGGTTGGGATTTCAGCTGAAAAATCGGAATTTTCGAAAAGTTTGGGTTATATAAAATCGGACTTTTCGAAAAATTTGGATTAAGATACCTACCTTACCGACCGTCGGTACAGAAATCTACCTTACCGACGGTTTATTGAGGTTGCAGTTTGGATCCCTACCTTACCGACGGTTGGGGTTTGGGTTGCAGTTGTGAATCGAGGTAAAGTGATCCAGAACTCTCATAGCTCCTCTACTGTCCAACGATGCTAAACGTGCAATCGCGAAAAATAGTATGGAAATTCGTGAATGCGAGAAGAATAATTTGATAAAATTATTTTACGATCGATGAGAGTCTCGAGGCAATCGTTAGAAATTTTATGGAATTTCCCTGTCACGAAATTTGTTAAGAATTATAAAGTTTAACGTGGCGAAATCAATTATTTTTTAACAGTTAGTAAATTAATTTTTTTTTAACAGTTAACAGTACACTGGGTCTTGAAAGGCACACGCCAAATTTTCAAATCAAATATCGCCGGAATTAGAAAAATTGTAAACAAATTTTGTTTACTATAGATGGTTAAATGAATGATTGGATCATGGAAAAAAATGTTATAAAAGTAATCCATAATTTTTTTAGATTTTTTCGACGTTTTTTTCTTAGAAAAAACATCAGCAGGACTTTAACGACCCAGAGTACAGATGGCGCCCCAAAATTTAATTGACGGAGGGTTAAAAAATTAAATAAATATTTTTTAACAGTTGATAAATTATTTTGACACAAAATATTTCTTAACGACTAACAAATTTTGTAACGAAGAATATTTAAGTAAAAGTGCCACCTAAATTTATTTCTTTACTACAAATAAACTGTTTTCGAAGTGTTCAACGTAATTATTTATGTCGGTCAATTTGCAGTGCAATCAAATATTCCCTTTGACTCCTCCAAGAGTCGAGGCTAACTTATTTATTTATTTTTTAGAGCTTTCATATTGCCAAAGAAAGCACGATTCTGGCTCTAAAAGTCATTTTTTTTATGATTCAATAAATTTTGAAAAATTTACGACTATCGATTGATTTTATTGGAATAAAGTTGCTCATTTCCACGAATTTTTTGTAATTCAATAACCCAAAAGAATTTTCTTTCATTAAAAATCAACATTTTCATAACATTTTCAAAATTTAGTATGATATTATGAATATTGAAAAATTAAAAAAGTGCTCATGTTCAATGCTGATATTATCTTCTCGAGAACTTGATTCAAGTGGCCTATTCGAATTTTACACTCAAATAAAAAACCATTTATTCGAATGATGCCCAAAAAAACTATATTTAATCCAAATAGATTTATTGAAATGAATTCCATTTAATTCAAATCTACTTATTTTGACTTACACGTACGAGTTTTTCATTTTTGAATTTCAGTTTACACATATAATTTGTGCGTAATTTGTTATTACATTTAAAAAAACGAAGAAATTTTGAGTTTCATTGGCAGAAATTTCTCGATATGTCTCGAAAGTTTCAACGCTATCGTAGCGAGAGTCCGGCATAGATATGCCGATAGGGCATAGATAAACGATAGGGGATTGAGATATTGAAGCGATAGAATTGATAATGTACCCTCCAAAACCGGAAGTTGGCTCATTCAACGTCGCTTGTCCACACAAACACGCGGAAAAATTGGTCGCTAGCCAGCTTGTTCGGGAGATATAGAAAAAAATCCAATCGGCTTGGGCCCCCGTCGCCATTGTACTAGTGCCAAGAGATGGCGCTGCGAGCGCGATTCGCCAGAGCGCGGCCATTCGTCCAAAGCGCGGTCAATATTTAAAGGCTCCAGAGTCACAATATTATCGTGTTTCCATTCAAATTTTTCGATGACTCAATATACTATCTATATACTCAATATACTATCTCATGAATCTTGAGACAGAAATAAGATTCCACGGAATATCTCATAACTTATTATTGGCAATAACAGGAAAAAGGTGCTGTTGTAACGCTCGTAATGTACGATTAAAATTCGAGTATTACGAATGCGTGATAGAAATTGTGCGGGCTTTTCGTATTTGAATTTATCGAAGAGAATTGTGGATTGTACGGAAGTTTGTGTACAAAATCGACCTACAACTTTGCTAAATTACTTATGCATGCGCGTTGAAAAGTGTCACGTGTATTTAACTGTATGTTTTATGTATACATAAATCCGTATTTGTTCCTGTAATGTATATGTAATGTACACGTATATGTTTGTATATGGGGCATTCCGAGTTAATTCTGCCCATGTCGATCTCTCCAAATTTTATTTTAGAATTCTTCACCAGGAAATGTTTTTCTAATAATCATAAAATCAAATTGGTTCCACAAAGAATCCATATTTTTTAAATTCAAAACGTTGTCTCCGTGGACAAAGACTGGTTATTTCGTGGTTCATGAAAAAGACTTATTAAAGACTTCGGATGCGAAGTGCCGGAACAAAGGATTAATGTCAATAAAAATGAATTAAATAACTTATTTCCACTATATTGCAGCGATGCCGATTTCAACACCGTCACAAAAAAGAATCAAAGATATAGTTTGCCTCGTTTTTTCGTCTTAAGTAGTTATCGCGTTAACAAACACCGGAACTTGTGACGTCGTGAGAATGTTTCCGTCACACACGAAAGCAATTTTAGCATATGTCATCAGAATACGAAAGTTCGTACATAGCTTATGTATAATATATAATATACACTGTCGTCCAAAAGTTTGGAAACACTCGCCCCGATTCCGCGACGCACATAAAGTTTCACTGCTCTTTGAAAAATGAAAATTTTTCAACTCGACAAGCGGCATTTAAAAGGGGACATATTCAACTTCATTTCCCTTTTTCCAAATTTTTTTTGTTTTTTTTTTTAACCCTGTACGTCCTTTGAAACAAGATCGTTTTTTGGCTTTTTTTGGCGTTGAGATTTTGACGCCCCGCTCCATGAAATTTTTTCGTAACTGTTTTCTGCATGGAAAACTTGTGGGGAGGAGTATAAGCTTCAATTTAGTTTTTTAAAAAGTTTCTTACGATTTTGTTTCGCAAAAATATTCAGATTTTCGCAAAAAAAACGACCATATTTATGAAATGACGCGTAACTCTGAAACTACTGGGTTTTCGTGACATCACTAAGAGAGTAAAAATTTGCACACAACTATTCTGGATTCAATGAAATTTTTTCAGAATTTTTCAAATTAAAAAAAAAAAATCTTTCCCTGTTAACGAGATT
Organism: Alloplasta piceator; assembly: GCA_946863875.1. Classification (NCBI taxonomy): domain Eukaryota; kingdom Metazoa; phylum Arthropoda; class Insecta; order Hymenoptera; family Ichneumonidae; genus Alloplasta; species Alloplasta piceator. Next base: position 12,321,182 of record OX333072.1, read on the forward strand.
TTTTTTATCTTGAATAATCGGGGCTGTTACCTCATCTACACGGGTTTTCCGATAAAAAAAAAGTCATGCAGATGAGGATTTTCGATGAACAAGCCGTGTAGATGAGGTAAGAGACCCGATTGTTTAATATAAAAAAATATCTCGTTGACAAGAAAAAATTTCGAAACTAAAATTAAAAAAAAAAATTCTGAAAAAATTTCATTTAATCCAAAATAATTGTACGCAACTTTTTACTCTCTTCGTGATTTCACATAAATCCAGTAGTTTTAGAGTTACGCTACATTTTATAAATATGGTCGTTTTGTGCGAAAAATGTAATATTTGTTAAAAAAAAAAGTCGTACGAAACTTCTTTAAAATCGAAATAGAAACTTATACTCCCCTCCACAAGTTTTTCATGCGAAAAACAGTTAAACAAAAATTCTATGAGTCGTGCGCCAAAATTTCAACGCCAAAAAAAGCCGAAAAATTACCATGTTTCAAAGGGCGTACCGGGTTAAAAAAAATTCGAAATTTTTTTTTGGAGAAAGCAAAATGAAGCTGAAAATATTCCCTTTGGAATGCCGCAGGTTGAATTGAAATATCTTCATTTTTAAAAGAGCAGTGGAACTTTTTGTGCCGTGCGGAATCGGGGAGAGTGTTTCCAAACTTTTGGATGGTAGTGTATATGGGGCGTTCCATCCCAAATCAGACAGTTTGAAAAACTCTTTTTTTTTATTTCCACAATTTTTTTATATTGAGTATCTAGAGTATTTTTCAATACTCTACAGTAACAAAAATTGGTATTCATAATAATTTATGAAAAAAAAAAATATTTTCAAAAATCGAAAAAAATAGTAGTTATTGAAATCCCACGATCGGACTAGTTTTAAAAATTGTTGAATAGATAGATGTTTAAAAGAAAAAATTAAATAAATAAATAAAAAATGACACTCACTTTTAAAAACACGATTTGAAGTTTAAAACTCAAAAAACTCATTCAAAAACGCGTCGAATATTTTTGTTGTATTTTTTTCTGAAAAGGCCATGAAAAAACAAAAATTTTGAAAAAAAACTTTTAATTTGGACCATTATTAAAGAAGTTATGACCAAAATACCAAAAAAAAGAGCGGTTTTTTTTTGTTAATTTAATATCTTTTGAGCGGGTAATAAAAAAAATCTCAACATTTATCAAAAATCTCAACATTTATCTTTTGATGAGTACTAAAAAATATAAAAAATTTGAGGAAAAAAAAAAAACAGTTTTTCAAACTCTCCGATTTGGGATGGAACGCACCATATGCAAACAAATTTATGTAATATACGGTTTGTGGTACAGACACTCGTGACTCTTTGAAATCTTAATCCGCACGTGTACACCGTGTCTCTATTATAAATTTAATGGCTGTACGAAGGCTTCACGGTTTTGTAACCGCAAGGATTAGCCAGGACATCATCGGAAATTCATTAACGATAAGCTAGACAAAAAAACAAGCCTGCGTTTCAACATAAAACGATGCAATCGATGAAGATGAAGACACTGCTAATGCGACTAAAACATACATCGATTTGGTCATCATTCCTCTCGAGCTTGTATTATATTTCTAGTCATATCCTGAACATCTGTGCTTCGATAGTTTTTTTAGTGTGAAGACATTCAAAAAATACTACTAAAAACACAAATATTTCAATTTTCAATCGTTAAAGTGTCTCATGGATTTTGGTACGTGGTAAAACGTTGGTACTTTTGATGACCAACATTTTCGTGTCTATTTGGAATTGAGGTTCTAATCTAGGAATCTAACCTATAAAAAATGCCTTTATGCCAAACCGGTAGACAAGAAATATACCAAAAAATTACCAAAAATTTTGAATTTTCATTTATAACCATTGAGAAACCTTCCTATTAAAATCCCTCCGGAATTAAAGTGTAATTCATCGTGTAACGTTTGTGAATTTGAGGCTCCGAAAAAAATATATTATAAAAATATGCGTGATCCGATACAGACCAATATCGCAGATGTCAAGTGCGTATATGCAAATAACTTGTTATCGATAAAATACGAATGTAAATAGAACAAAAGTGCCGGTTTTTCGGTAGAACGATGACACGAGACATTTCAACGGTTGCTCAGTAACTTAGTTGAAAATAACACCTTTTATGTCTTAAGGATGTTGAGTCCCAAATCGCAAATGATGAGAAAATTCTGAAAATTTGGTATGTTTTTGGATGAATTGTTCAAGAGGTCGTGTAAAAATTTCACGACGATTAGAAAGCTCGTTATCGAACAATTAACATTAACAAATTAAATTAAATTAAATGTAGTCTTATGGAATCTGATATAACTTTGCGATAAGTTTTTTTTCGACCTCTCAATTTTTTAATATCTACACTATATTGAAAGCAACGGAAACAAAACGAAGTTTATTGATAAATATATTTTTTATTTATTTAAAAATTTGTTCTTAACAAAATGTTAATATTTTAATAACGAGCTTTCTAATCGTCGTGAAACTTTTACACGACCTCTTAAATACTTCATACAAAAATATACCAAATTTTCAGAATTTTCTCATCATTTTTCATTTTAATCCTCAAGGAGGTTGAAGTAATGCTGATAGAATTCTGAAAATTTAATATGTTTTTACATGAAGTATTCAGGAGGTCGTGTACAAATTTCACGACGATTAAGAAGCTATTTATTATTGAACAATGAACATTAAAAGATTTCATAGGGACTCAACATCCTTAAATATATTTTTTCCTCAATAATATTTCATGCTCTAGAGTTGGATTAAAATGAAAGGGACAGCCCGCGCCCTCTGTATGCCTTATTCAGAAAGAAAACTTTCGTGTGTGAGAAAATGAAATCCGAGGAAAATCGCTTTCGATCGTTAACCATCGAGGCCCGGAGGGAAGCGCTAGCAAATTATAGTGGACCAAAGAGCCATCGCTGGAGGCTAACTCGATTATAGTCACGAGACAAGACGCTTTTGAGTGCGACAATATATTCTGTTGCAAGGATGGAAAATAAAATTTTCCCGATATCGACGTATCAGGAACGATGAGGAAGCAGGAAAATCCGAGAGAAAACGCGACATCAATATATACGTAAACATATATACGTATGTTTTGAGATTGATAAAAATGATGAAAAATGATGATAAAGATGATTTTGAACTTTGCACCGCCGATATGCAACGAAAATTGCTTTTATTTCCAATTTACTTCCCAAGTGTCTCTTTTCAAAGTAAAAAATGGTTGAAATCTTTTTTTGGGGGGTCTTTATTAACAATCTGGGATTCTCAATGACCACAAAAAAAAATGAACCTGAAAATAAAGAAAACTGATTTTCGTTGCGCTCCAACGATGCAAAATTCATCATAAGACAATAACGTTTTACTTAATGTTTTTTTTTCTTTTTTAATTGGAGAAAATTAATTTTTCGAGATACAAATGAACCTTGAGAAATGGTTGAGTTGCTATTTCGCGAATAAAAATGAAAAATTGCGGTTGAAGAATTGTGATAAATCAGCAATTCGACGAAACATGTAAATACGACATCCGATGAGTTTATGTCTGACACTGGAATAATCGGCGAATATTTTTATTTGAAACAAATGCCCGGGACTTATATGAAATTTTTAGTATATCGTAAATTGAATTTGTCAATAATTTGTAAGGAATATAATAAAATTTTCAGAGTAGTGAAGGATGTATTATAAAAAAAAATGGGAGAATCGTAGCGGAAGATATACGAACAAATGAGATACTGGAATCTCTGGATACTTTTATATATTTATATATATATATTAGGGTGGTCCTTATTTAGGGCTCGGACGAATTTTTTATCAGACGCCTCCCAAATCGACTTCAAATGATTCAAAAACAATACCCTAATTTTTTCAGATTTTTATCTAGACTAACTCCCACCAAGAGGGTAGATTTCTTAATTTCAAATACACGTGTTTAGGCCATATTCTCAGGATATATTTTATTCCAAGTGTAATAATTTTCTTATTAATCTGTAACTGCAAGATTTTAGTATTCATTTGTGCTAATATTTGAGGAAAAATTTACATTATCATACGGGTCAATCTGAAAGAATTGCAATTCGTCTAAAATTCTAATACGGGTCAATCTAGACGAATTGCAATACGTCTAGATTGACCCGTATGATGATGTGATTTTTCCCTCAAATAATAGCAGTAACGAACACTAAAATCTCGCAATTACAGATTTTTATAAAAATGATAACACTTGGAATAAAATATATCCTGCGAATATGGCCGAAACGTGTGTATTTCAAACGGGGAAATCTACCCTCTTGGTGGGAGGGATTGTCTGGATAAAAATCTGAAAAAATTCGGGTATTGTTTTTCAATTATTTGGAGTCAATTTGGGGGGTGTCTGATAAAAAATTCGTCCGAGCTCTAAATAAGGACCACCCTATTATATGTATTTTGAGTCACGTGAAACGACGATCCCAGTCAATCTTCCGATCGTATACTGGTGACCACTTGTGATAATATTCGACGGTATGAAAAGCAAACGACGCACAAGATAATAATTTCCTCATAGAAGAAGAGAGGGAAAATAACACGATGAACTTCGCTCCTTTCTACCGCCATTTATATAAAGTGAGACGTATACATAATTTCGATGCTAATAATGCGTTATTACAAAATCCTCCGCAAAATTTGATTTGGCATGTTAATTTTTTATATTCGCATCGCCGCGCATTTTTCGCTTCGTCGCGTCTTCATAAAACGGGAAGTGCATGATAAGGAAGTGATTGAAAAAAATGTATGACACGTGCACACGGAACACTCGATAAAAATAATCTATATATATGTACATAACAATATCCGCACTCTGATGATTCTCCTGTTTTTTCCAGCAGGTGATTTTCCGACTCGGTTTTCCTGTCCGATCATTGACATGACATTTACTGACGAAATAGACACTAATATTTATCAATCCTTTTATGGGATTTTTTCCCTGCCATATCGTTCAATTGTCGTGGAAAGTCAACGGTCCACAAGTGAAACAATATTTGAAAATTCTAATACGAAAATCAAGCGAAAAGCGTGGAAATTTTTTCGATTATATTTTTTATTGGTTCACCAAAATAAATTTCTATTGTTAAAAAAATAACAACAATAAACCGTTAATCGTCGCAAAGATTGTTTCACAAATAGTAGAAAACTGAGGAATTTATTATGTTAAAGCTTACCGTTAAACGGGGCTACTTTGACTTTGGGGGTTACTTTCTTGGTTTTTGGGGCTACTTTGAGCGAGCAGCAAAATACGGTAAATACGTGTGCGCAATGAACCCTCGTGACCTTGTGGGGCGGGAGGGGGTGGGGGGAATGGGTAGAAGAGGAAAAAAAAGTCATTCATGAACCAGATACACAGATATGTGTAACAAGCCAAGATGTCCGAACAATCGATGAAGCCATTCGCATGAAGGGAATAAAGAAGGGCAAGAAGAACGACTCCAACCTCTGTTACATCTGTAAGGCCCGAATTTCAAGTCACAAGTCCTACTCTAAGATCGAACTTTCCATGGAACTCAAGTTGGAACTCAAGATCGAACTTAAGTTCCAATTTAAGATGAATCGTAAGTTCAATTAAAGTGCCATTATAAGTTCATACTCAAGTTCAAACTTTAGTGCGAACTTCAGATCGATCGTAAGTTCAAATTTAAATTTGGTTTGAAGTTCGAACTTAAGATCCATCGTGAGCTTAAGCTTAAGTTTGATCGACTTAATTATTTTGACAACTAATTTAAAATAACACGGTTGAGGGAGGTGATGAAAGAAGTTTGATCGAACTTAAGTTCATGCTCAAGATGGATCTCAAGATCAAACCTCAAACCAAATTTAAGTTTGAACTTAAGATCGATTTGAAGTTCGCATTAAAGTTTGAACATAAATATGAACTTGTAATGATACTTGAGTTCAAACTTGAGATTCATCTTAAATTTGAACTTAAGTTCTATCCAAAATTCAAATTTGAGTTCAATAGAAAGTTTGATCTCAAGTTTGATCTTAAGAACTTAAAATTCGGGCCTAAGTATTTGGTATTTTCATGTAAATATTTCTTCAATAAAAATGACGAATTGATTGTCAAATTCGTTGTTTTTCATTTAATTTCATGTATAATGTATAAAATATTGTTTTTTATCAGAATTATGTCAAAGCTGCATTTACGATGTAGACCTTTGACATAAGTTAAATTTCAATGCCTCTTCAAAGTAGCCCCACTTTCGGGGTTACTTTGGCTTTTTTTCTAAACATATAAAATTGTGAGGGTCTGGTGGGGCTTGCTATTGTTATACATTTTATAGCCAAAGGACACATTGTTCTGTTCGAGCAAAAAAAAATTAATTTTGGACGTTAAAAAAAAGTTACGACCAAAAAACTTCCGAAACACGAACGAAGTAGCCCCGTTTTACGGTACAGCGTTTGATGCAATGGAAATAGTTTATTTGTTAATAAAATTCTTTTTCTCAAGAAGTTTTTACACTAAAAAATCATTGGAATAACATTTTGCGGTCTTTATTAAGCATTTAGAAAAATGAATTTCATTGTTAAAATTAAAGGACTTGAAAATGAATTTAAGAAAGTGAGTGGACTAATCTCTTTGTCGCAATTTTTAGATTGTTCTTTTTAAATTGCTCGATTTTTAAATTTGGGATATTGGTTAAGCGCGCAAATTGATCGACCACGAGAGATTAATGACCCGGAGTTTTATCTATAACTCTGTCATTCTCTCTTCCGTTTCTTTACACGAGAGAGTGAGCAATATATATATATATATATGTTGAACTCTTGCGATATATTAATCAAAGAGTGGAATCTCTGGCTGTTAGCTCTGCGATGTCCATCACTCTCGCCGCGTAATCTCGTCTCCAATACACATGCACACATTTGATAAAGTGTAAGTAGGCAAAATCGGTGTAAAACGAGGATATTGAGACATGAAAGAATCCCTGAGTCCGCCAATAGCGTTAATTCCTTGCTTTTTGGTCGAAAATAATTTTTTCATCAGTCTTAAAAGTCATTGGAAATCATCTTTTTCGATTTTTCAAGGTAGTTTACTCGTTGCATCAAAATGATATTATAGAATATGAAATTATTGGTAACGCTCTCGTTATTTGGGTGTCAAAATTCAGTGTCAAAATACTTCTTAAAAAATTTAAGACAAAGAAGCTCGTTACTTTGAAAATGATTTCGTCGATCCGTCATTTTTTTTTATTCCGTCATTAAAATAAATGACGACAGATTGACGAAATTCTTTTACATGTCTCAAGATTAGGGTCAATTGGGTCAATTGCAATCCCAGGGTAAAAATATTATTTACATTTATATAGATGTAGTCAACATGAAAAAATATATTTATTAAATTACATTTATAAAAAAATTGGAGTTACAGAATATTTTGTTCAATTATTACGTTGAATTCCAGTGAATTTAATATTTTTAATTATCATCATTTTTACAATAATCCAATCGATCTACATTGTTAGTAAACGTAATAATGAACCATATTTCATTTCGAATCTCATTTTGCTGAAAAAAATATTTTATCTCGTTTTCAATTACTTGATTTAATAGCCGAATAATAATAACAAACGTATTGTTTACCTGTTTTTTTGTCTATTTGGAACCCTAAATCGTTAACGGAGACCCCAAAAAACATATAAACAATTTTTCACTTTGAAAAAACATCCTTAAGGGTTTTCAATTAAAAGTAAAATCTATTGTTATATTTCAACGTTGCAAAGTTGAGGATTATCGTAGATGTTAATTTTTACTTTTTCAAAGACTAGATAAACGGTATGAAATCGAGATTTAATAACAATATTAACGAATTTGAAAAATTGTTAAATAATTTTTTTCAAAAATGACCTTCCTGAGAGCGTTGTCATTTTTTTTTCTGATTATTTTGACAATGAATATCTCTCGTTCCCAATGATTACATATTTTTAACATAATTTTTTTGCAACGATCCAACAACCTTAATTTTCGATTACATTATCAGACTCGTTATCAGACACGATTCACGAACGTGTCTCGTGCTCTGGTCGTCAAATTGTCGTTGTCGTCGTGGCACGAGACGAAGACTTCTACAAGACGTACATAATACCTCGATATATGTATATTATACAGGATATATTACGAATACCCGAAAATATATGTACATATTCAATGTTATAGGCTCAATTCAGGCTTCCGAGGCTTCGAAAAAAAAATTATTTAAAAAAAATACTAATTGTTATCTCTTCCGTTTACACAAGTGATGTTCTCCATCAAGGCACAAAAGTTCTCTAAATTTTATTTTTATCTCGTTTTTTTCCATTGGCTCGTTAACGTTCTGTACTTATCACTCTGAGAATCAAGTATTTTTTTTCGTTACACTTAAAACGGAACCTTCAATTTCAAGTTCATAAGCCTATTATCTTTATTAACGAATAAAACGTGAAAATGTCGTCAAAGTTTATCGTTGCATATTTTTCGGTGCAATTCGGCTTTCAATGCTGCTTTGAAAAAAAAAAACACTAATAAAAAAAGTGTTTTTGATAAAAGAATATATTCTGCTTCCCGCGAATGGCAAAGACGAATTTACGAAATTATTTATATTTCAAGTCACAGATAATTTACGACATATTCAATATTATTCGTGATTGTAAAACTAAAAATATATTGCAAATATCGAAATGACAGCCAAATTTTGGAAATTTGTTAATATCAAAGCGTAGACTCTGATATGCGCGATTTTGGAAAATGACGTTAAAATTTGCGTGGTTTGAATGCAACGGAAATTTACTATTTCTCAATCAAATTCATTCTACCTAAATTTTTTTTGAAAAATCGTTAAAATGTATTTTGGGGTCTCTATCAAGGATTTGGAATTTAAAATTCCCAAGCAAAACGTAAATCTGACCTGAACTTAAAATTCTGAACGTGCAAATGAAGGTAAAATCGAATAACTTTTAAAGGACAGTTTTAAGGCCCTTTAACACTTTGGAAAGAATTCATCAAACATGTTTCAATTTTAAAAATGACTATTTTCCAAGTATTTGCCCAGCTCCTCTAATTTATTGATAAACAAATAAATTTGTCAATTTTTCGTTCAACCGAACGTTCGAAACTTCAAGTACACAATCTGACGAAACATGAATTAAAAAAACTTATTTTCGTTGCATCACACTGATGCAAACTCCGACGCCATCTTGATTGTCCTAAATGTACCGCAAGAAATATTTTGAAATTATTAATTTCGAAATAAACCTTGTAGAAAATCCCTTCGACGCTCGACAAAGGCTTCGTTGGCGAACGAAAAACAATGAAGATAAGAAGAAGAAGAATAAGAGGAAAAAGAAAAAAGTGCACAAAATTACCTCGATTGTCAGGCTTCTGTTCGGTCGTCTATAAATCCTCAACGATTTTTTCACTGGACTCTCTTTGCCGATAAATTCTAGCACTGCACGAATGTTCATTGATCAATCCGTCGAAAATAATCGATGTAAATGCTTCAAAGTACGTATATACGCGCGCACAAGCATATATATATGCATAAATATATCTGTACGGTGCGATGAATCAGACTTCGTCACACGGAAGTGATTGCGAAGATAAAGAGTTCAACGTTAAAAATATTCTGCTATCGGCGATAATAATCCTTTGCACTCTACACTCGGCACAACGAAGATCTCTATTTTACAGTGAGAATAATAAAAATCTCAAAAGAAAAGAAAACAATCGTAAAACTATCACGTCAACGATCTCACGTTACCACCGAGATTCTCGAAACCACGCGTCAACCGGAAGTGAAGAGACGCGGAGAGTGTAGGGCGCGCCACCGGAGCCCGCGCGCGTTCATTCGTTCCGCCGATAACGCTAAACACGTTTTTTCCCGACGTATATATGTCGCGCGCACGTGAGAGACGGTCGAATCTCCGAATTGGCATGAAAAAACCGAGCGTAGAGAAAAAAAAGTTTTTTTTATTCCATCGATGCTCGCGCCATACAAAAAGACATAAACACAGAATCCTCACACGCGCGAGCATTCATCGATCAACTCTCTCCGTAAATATACGCTTATTTCACCGAATCCTCGTTTCAGCGATTCACGAAGAAACAAAATTACGGCACGTTTCCATCCGCACGATTTTTTACTGTTATTTATTAATTTGTATCATTAATTTGTAGATTATCATTGTTTCTTTTTCACTTCAAACGATGATACGATTATAATCACGTTCGCAATGAGTTTCTCAGTCTTCTTTGAACTCTCTGCCCAAAAATCTGCCGTAATGTTTATAATATGCACGGAGTGTGGTTTAAATCTGTCTCGGTCGTATATACGTATATATTTATGTAGTTACTTTTTTTTTCGTTGCTCGAGAATGATCGAAAGAATATTATACTCGTCGTAGAAATGAAATATCGTTCGCCGCGCGAGCCTACGATTTATAAGAACTACGGATATGACGGGCACGCGTTTTATTTTTTAAACGGAGATCAACAGCGGCACCGTCACGTCTCGAGGTTCGCGAGCGACTGAGCCGCCAGCCGTCACTCAACTCGGGAGGTGGCTTTAGGAAGTGCCTATGCCGATTGTCGACGCTCCGCTTCCCCTTTCCTCGGCGCGCTTTCTCGCTCACTCTCGCGCGCGCTCTCCTCTCTCTCTCTCTCTCTCTCTCTCTCTCTCTCTCTCTCTCTCTCTCTCTCTCTCTCTCACCCACGTTTCCTCGCTCTCTCACTCACAATGCGGCGTCCCGCCACTTCGTAACGATGTACAAAACCCGTGTGTAATTCTCTAACGGTTCATTGGTCGGTAGAACGAGAAATGTGTGGGCCATTGGTGGGGGCTGCATCGGATCCGACGGAAATAGTCGAAGTTGCCGCGTCCAGTGAGAGAGAGAGAGAGAGAGAGAGAGAGAGAGAGAGAGAGAGAGAGAGAGAGAGAGAGAGAGAGAGAGAGAGAGTGAGAGCGAAAAGTGGGGGGCACGTGGCGACGAATAACGGCGGAGGGGGCGACGGTCGAACGACCGAACGAGTAGGGGAAGCTGTTGAGGGATCAGCCCGACTGGGCCAACACTTCCTCGCAGCTTCCTCATACTGTGATCGCGGGGCAAACGAGTAAGAGCGAAGAATGGTTAGAGATAGGGAGATACGGAGAGAGAGGAGTAGGGATGGGCGATGTTATTCGATCATTTCAGGATGTTGTGTCCAAAAATCATGATAAAATATTAAAAATTTGATATGTCATTACGTAAAACATTTTAAAGGTTGTGTAAAAATTTCACGACAATTAGGAAGCTGGAGAAATAAGAATTAACAAATTACACGCAGCCTTATGGAAACTGAAGTAACTTTGTAATTATTTTTTTTTTTATAAAAAATGATGTCAAAAATACAATACACAAAAAGTCACACTTCAGGAAAAACATATAAGATGCATTGTGTAATTTTTTCAACACATTTAGGAAGCTCGTGTTCTAGAAAATAAATAATAAACAAAAAGTACGTGGTTTTTAAGTTAATAGAGCGACTACTTTTAATATTAATATTGTTTTTTTTTTGCAGTACAAAGTAATGTCATGTTATATTTCTATAGTTGCGATATAAAATAATCCAAATTTTTTTGAGAATGAACCATTTCTACTGTCGAGATCTTAGCGTTGTCAAGTTTGCACAAAACATCCAAAAGTTAATCGTCGCTTGTAAAAACATTGTTAAAACTTGATATAATACATAAATAAGAATTTTCGATCATTAATATGCACAATTACGATACTTCTTTTCACATCAACGGTGTTACGATACGAATTTAAGTATTAATCAATCTTAATAAAATTCAGTAAAATGAGAAGAGGTACCGAACTTTTGGAAGGGACGGTACGGACTCAACATCCTTAAACATCGATTTCTTTTTTCACCGATAATCAATACATATTATCTGATATCCATTGATATCTTTTATAGCTGATATCTAATATTTCTCGAAAACGATTTAATGAAATTTAAAAAAAATGGCGGGCCTCTTTGGAGACATTAATTATGCAGGCTCCTAGAATTTCCTTTTCTATCGAGCCATCTCCGAGCAAAATGTGTCAAAACAATTTTGAAACTATATGTATTGGCCTTTATTCCTCCCTTAAGGGGAGGTTATTTACCGATAATATCTCCGCAAAATTTTTATTGGAATTTCCTCGTATGGCAATGAATGGAAATCAATGAAATTTTGAGTATTAATTGTGGATCAATTTATAATGAAAATTTGGGAATAATTTCGGTATTTGATCCCCCCTTAAAAGCGTGTAAATAACTCTTTTCGGGTGAAAGTATTATTATTTTTTTTTAATATTGGGATCTACGTGAATTTTTGTTTTTAATCAATTTTGATTACAAATGTTAATTTAAAAAGTTGATTCATTGGGGATTCCAAAAAGATAGAGACCACAATTTGGATTTTTTTTTATCGACAATTTTTTTATGCACAATGGATTAGTATATTTTTGTATAATAAAAATAATCGATGTCGCGGTTTTTTAAAATAAATATCGATTTACAATAATCGATTATTCGATATTGGTGTTCCTTTTTTAACATCGTTAACATCGTCGTAACTGCGGATCGACGGCAGAGAGAACAAGGGATGAATTTATAACTTTTTCACGGGTCATTAAACTTTTAAGATATTCATTTCGCGACTAAAACAAGGAGGGACTTTTTTTGGAGAGCTTTATCAACGATGTTCAAGCTGCAAAAATTTTAATTGAACGTTTTTGTAATTAGAGGACTTTTAGTTGCAGGATTTTTTGTGACAGTTTCAAAAAATTATCAAGATTTTAGTTCTAGAATTGTATTATTAGTTGCGGATATTCTAGTTCCAAAAGTTTTAATTCTGGACATTGAACTTGCAGTTCAGAATCCTTCTCTAATGAAAAATAATTAGGGGAAAAAATTGTATTATTCGTGATAAAGGATACTTTAAATAGTGTCCATGCGAGAGTATTCTGATTTTGTTTCATTTTTGTTGTCGAGACTTATCAAAAAAAATTTCAATTCGATTAAAATTTTAAAATTGAGCGAGCTGCGTTGTAAGCAAATTTGAAAAATCATAGTTTTGAGAAAACCACGCTGAATGTTACAATTATAAGTTAGGAAAATTGTTTATAAGCTCGTTCCCCTCCAAATAGGTATTGAATATTATTTTTTAATAGTTTGTGCAAAAAAAGCAATCCAGTTGTAGATTCTGAAAAAATGATCTACTCGCGTTTCTAAAATTGTTCGATCAAAGCAAAATGTTTTTTTATCTACTTTAATATGTAATCATATGCCTATTATGCCGTTAAAAAAAAGTAATCTATGCGGAAAGCCGGTGAAATAATGAAAAATCAATTCATTGATAGATGAATTGATCGAGATTTTTTAAAATCCAAATTAAATCACCTCGGATAATTAGACTTCTACTGCACTAAAAAAATCTTTGAGAGGAATTTCAAATTTTGCAATTCGTAGATCGAACATTGATTTTTTTGTTTACCTATTTTTGCGATTGTTAATAAATAATTGTTAATGCTCCCCAAATAACCCAAGTAAACCCAAATAAATAATAGATGCTCCGAGCAATAGTTTGACGCGTATCACACCCGATGGAATATATTGCGCGAGAACGCCAACGCGAAAACGACTCAGGAATTGCCGCGATTAGCGAGCAGAACAGCACAAGGGGTTATCGAGTTGCTTGGCGGAACAACGTACAAGTGCCGGTGACGAGCTCACATATATACAAAGTATGGGTAATTTCATGCGTAATCAAACACCCAAAATTGAAAAAAAAATCTGATTGATTTATCGAAAAATCGACTTGATTTAATAGTGTCATGCCCTTCGTTGATCAAACTTGTGGTTAGTTGTTTTCATGATTTCTAGGTTTGGGTCCCTTTAAAAAGAAAAAACGGAACCTTCATAAAATTGGGACTTTATTACTTTTACATTTATCGTCAGCTAACGATCAGAAGAAAAATTAATTTAGATTGCAATGGGGAGTCGCTCTGAACTGGAAAAAAATTAATTCATGTATTTTGTACGGGATGATTTGAAAGGGTCACCTCTAAAGATTCTAAAAATATTTTTTTAATAATTTTTAGTCCAATGGTCTTAATCCAAAATTAAATTTGAATGAAAAGTTCAGTTTGCTAAAAATGATCACTTCTCCTGAATCCATATATTTCTAAAGCTACAATTGAGATATTGATAGGATTAGTATGGATTCAGTCATAGATTGCTGTACTTGTTTTTTGGGTAGTGAAATTGTTTCTAATAGAAAAATATTTTTAATTAAAATAAAAAATTCAATTGATATGTCGTGGGAGGTTTCATTTGAAAAAGCTACCTCTGAGAATTATAAAAATATTTTTTTTTTAGAATTCCTCCTGTTTGATCTTCAAGTTTTCCATCTGAACTCATCAAAGATTTATAATGAAAATTAGTTTTTAATCTTAGTGAATGTACGAAATATCGAAGATACTCTAAAAAAAGGCTCTTTAAAGTCCAAACAGAAATATTTATAATTCTAATTTATAATTTGTAATTTGGTCATTAATATTTTCGGTCGCTTCGATAAATAAATTTCTTTCAAACTGGAAAATTTATCCTGATACCAGGGCAAATAATGCATTACTTTTTTTAATGCATTTACACTTTCAATAACCATTAACTCTTATTTTCACTAACCATTAAATGTTAATGGTTAATGCAATTTATTTCCATTAACCATTAAATGTTAATGGTTAATGCAAATTATTTTCATTAACCATAAAATAATTTTTTTTCCTCGATTGGGTTTGACAACTGTTAGTATTTGTCAAAAAAGTAACTCTCCAAAAATTTGAGCTTTAAGAAAAAAATTTTATAGGTCGCTCAAATGACTTGATATTTTTTTCGCTTTTTACTAACGATCATGATATAGAAATTTCGATTTTTCCTTGTCGCGCAAAAAAAAATAAGTATTTGATGAAGCAATAATTCACCCAAAATTTGGGTCCTTGAAAAAAAAATGATAATGAAAATCTAAGTGACCTGCACGCCCGTTAATTTTTTTTTAAGGACCTCAATTTTGGGTGAATCACTGCTTCATTAAACACATATTTTTTGTTGCGACACGGAAAAATCGTAATTTCTATATCATGATCGTTGGTCAAAATCGAAAATAATATCAAGTCATTTGAGCGACCTCTGGAAATTTTGTTTCAAAGCTGAAATTTTCTGAGAGTTACCTCTTTGACAAGTACTAACATCTATCAAACCCAATCTGAAAAAAAATATCGATTTTAATTGCATCACCCTATTGCAGGGTTGCGAAATTTTTAATGAAAAAGTGATGCTTTAATCATTACTTTTTTAATGGCTAATGAAAATGTTAATGGTTCATGGAAATAATTTACATTAACCATTAACATTTAATGGTTAATGGAAATAATTTACATTAACCATTAACCATTAAATGTTAATCGTTTATGAAAATTATTTCCATTTGCCATTAAAAAAGTAATGATTAATGCATTACTTTTTCATTAAAAATTTCACAACCCTGCCTGATACCAAAATTTGCATCTGCATAGAATAGCCTTTCCTTATTGTTTCGATCAACTTTTTGCTGGTCATTCGTGTATTTTATGTACTCATCGTTGATCTAAATTACAGTGAAGCTATGGAAGGTTCATCTGACATGAAATGCCCCGTGTAAAGATGTGAGCAACTCCGCCGTCGTAATTCTTCATTACGCCCGGCTCACTTTTGCCATATCTCTCTTAATTTCTCTTGTCAGCAATGAAGATGATAACAATGAGACGTCGACGTAATTCGTCGAAATCCTTGTCCAACCGAACGCACCCAGCACGCCTAAAATTTATTTTTTCTTTGGTCTAGAACAAAAGTAGTAATTACCGAGGTTGATTCTTTCCGATTCGTCAAAAACAAATGATGTGAAATTGATTATAATAATTACCAGACTTTGAAAAATTATAGACTCACGTTTCCGTTTTACAATCGCGATGAAAAGTACTTGCAGAATTGTTAACTCATGTTTACGTTACGATTCTAATTAAACATATTTGACCAAAGTGATAATTCATGTTCTAAAATAAGAATATTTACTTTATATTGGAAAGAGGCTGGATGAAAAATCGCTAATCAAAACTCTTGTCTCTTATATTTATTTATTTTGGTTCATTACTGAATAATTCGACTATTCCATTTTAAAATTACAAAAACCAAGTCCATTAACGGAGGAGGAAAGGAAACCAGAAAAATATTGTAACCTGAATCGTATTCTCTGATTTTTGGAAACAATAGATATTCCCACAGAAATAAGACAGCTCGATAATTTGACTCCGAAAACGACCTCATTGCCGACCGGAACGACCTCTTCGAGGCGATTTCGTTCAATTCACTGTAATCTGGAAAGTATGAGCGAGATCACACGAGAGCGCAAACAAAGTCTCGGCGCAATTTGCCGTAAATGTTTTTTGACTTTTCCTGTTGGCTTTTTTCAAAATATAAATTCATCGCTCGCGCATCATTTTTTTTTATCCCTCCAGAGATTAATCCAGAGAAGAAACATTTTTCTTTTTGCTTTCTCATAAAGGAAGCTTTGTTTTCGTGAAAAAAAAATTTTCGCGATTTTTATGCCAATATGTTCAAAATGTCCTAAAACATCGAGAAATCATATTTAGAAAAAATGTCCGGATAGATGTGTGTGTGTCCGTGTGTATCCTGAGTTTCTGATGTAAATAATTAATAACTCGAAGACGCTTCGAGATATCAAGCTAAAATTTGGCAGACTTGTCGAGCACGAATTGCTCTTCATTATTAACAAAAATTTTGTTTTAATTATAACGGGTGTTCAGATTTTATCGACTTTTTTCGTTTTTGCGCGAATGGCGTAAATGCTCTAGCCTCTGCAATTTTCAAGATATTGCACTCAAACTTTGTACAGAATTAGTATAGCTATTAAGGTTGTTTGGTATTGAATATGGCGAAAATTCATCGAGGGATTAAAATTTTATGAAATTTTGAATTTTTTGAAAAATAGCTTAAACGTTCTAACTTGTGCAATTTTTAAGATATTATACTGGAACTTTGCACAGAGCTAATATAGCTATCAAGGTTGTTCGCTATTAAATTGGGCGAAAATGCATCGAGGGATTGGAATTTTAAGAAATTTTTAATTTTTTGAAAAATAGCGTAAACGCTCTGACTTGTGCAATTTTTAAGATATTGCACGGAAACTTTACACAGGGCTAATATAGCTATCGCGGATGTTCGTTATTAAATTTGGCGAAAATCGATCGAATGATTAAATTTCTATCAAATTTTTATTTTTTTTAAAAGAAGCGTAAACGCTATAACTTTTGAAATTTTTTAGATATTGCAATGAAATTTTGTGAAGAGCTAGTATAGCTATCAATGTTATTCGCTATCAAATTTGGCGAAAATCGATCGAATTTGCACATTGATTACTAATATTTTTCAATAGTTAACAAAGCTTCCTTTATGAGGAAGAAAAATTTGATTGCCATACTGTGTGTTAAAGGAAGCTATGTGAACTATGGATAAAGATGAGGAAGCAATGTGCAAATTTTTTATTCATATCTTGAAGTCATAAACTCGATAAATTTAGTGTCAACATTTTAGCAATTAAAGAAACTGCTGTAATCGAAAATTTCTGGCAAGTCTTTCAAAATTATAAGTTTGATGAATTATGAAAATTATGCAAAATGACAAATAAGTTGAGAATTGTATTGTTCGAGGGCAATGAAGAGATTACATTATTACTTTTTAATCAACATTTTTCGATGAGATACGAATGAATTGGTACGTTCGGATTAATGCTATCGATCCATCTGGCCAATTTCTCACTGATAAAATGTATTTTTATGAGGATACGATCGCTTTTTCGCCGCGATTACATAAGACTCAATTATAACGAGTACACTTTTGTCCGTCTTTGTCTTACCGCATTTTCGATCAGCTGACTCTCGTTTCGCGATTTACGAACGTAGATACGTGTTACTTAATTCTTTGGGGTTATCGGTATTTCCGAGATCATCCACCTTATGATACCTCATATGTTATATTTCACGCGGATCAGACATCAAGTTTTATGGATATTATTTGAGACGTGCATAAAAATCGATAAATCTATTTTCTGAGCCTCAAGGCGAGGCTAAATACCGACATTATTACTGAAGCCCTACATTATCGACTCAAAATCGCTGTCCAAACTTTTTCCAATACCGGTGGATGAAAATCAATTAAATTTATGAATTAATGACGAATGAATTGCAAAATGCAAATGTGAGACATAAATCAACGTTTTCGTTAATTGCCACTGACTTGTCAGACAGTTTGGATAGAAGTCTGATGAAAGTAATGTTTATTTCATAGGAATTCCACATGGGGCTGCCCTCTTTCGGATTTCTGTGAACTTAATTTCGCCATTTTTTTTCGATAAAACACGAAATTTATCAACGTATATCTCGTGATTTGGATTCCAAACTTAGGTCGCGGTTTTTTCATAAAAAAATGTCAAAGACGTATCGATATTCATACTTTGGTGTTGGATATGGAACCCCACTCTTGGTTTTAGCCGAAATGCCGTAAAAACATCATAATTTAATATTTTCAATTACAGATTTTTGATGATAATCGGATCTGTAATTTTGTCTTTCGTTTTCCGAAAAAATTTTAGTAGGGCTCCATTTGTGCCATAATTCTGATGATACTGTCAAAATTTTATTGATTTTCATCCATTCGTGCCAGAGCAAGATTGGAATCCATTTTCGAGGTGCTAATGTCGGTATTTAGCCTCCCCTTAAGAGGAGGCTAAAGGCGACATTCGGACCTCTCTCTCGCTCTCACACGACCCCTATCATCCTTTCTCTCTCGCACTCGCACGAAAAATGTCGGTATTTAGCCTCCTCTTAAGAGGGTCAAGTCAGCGTAAAAACGGTGATTTTTAATAATAATTTATAATTTTCGTAGAATGCCCACAAGTATATGATGTATCGTCCACGATTTGAGGTACCAAATGAACAATTTTTTGGGACTAGTTAGAACCCTTAAGGTGCACTGATTTCCTGAAAAACCTAGTTTTGAGTTTTTGCACTCTGCGCGTGTTTCACAAAGAACCGCTGCATGGATTTTGTTCCACAACGTCTCATTTTCTTCGTAACGCTTTTTCCCACGGGATGAATGCGGCACATTTCGATTAAAGTCAAAATTGTGATCAGGACAATGGCTGGAAAGTTCAAAATAGGTTAACAATTTCAAAACTGGCCTGCAACTCTGAAATAAAGGGTTAAAAAAAGAATGTGCCGAGTTCATCTTACAGGGAAAAGTGTCACGAAGAAAATGAGACGTCGTAGAGTAAAATCCGTCTAGCGGTTTATTCAGAATCATGCGCAGAGTGTAAAAACTAAAAACTAGGTTTTTCAGGAAATCGGTGCACCTTAAGGGTTCTGACAAGTCTCAAAAAATGGTTCATTTGGTACCTCAAATGGTGGACGATACATCATATTTGTAGGCATCTTACAAAAATTATAAATTATTATTAAACACCGCCGTTTTGATGCTGACCCTTAAGGCTCAGAAAATAGATTTTTTTATTCTTGAAATGTAGTCAAAAAAATTGGATCACCAACTTTGAAAAGTCACGAAGTTCATCGTCGAAACGCTTCTTATGAATAAATTTTTCTAAAAATGTACTTAATAAATTAATATTTAATAATAATTATTAGCGCATTAAATAATATTGATTAATTCATGTTACTTTTTATCAATATTATAAATTATTGATTATAATAATTAATAAATTATATCATATTAATTATTAATATTAAATAATATTTGTTTAGTAAATTTATTTATGATAATTCTATTAGAAAATTATTCTGTCGATTCAATTTTTGTTTATGTTTCCAAAACCCAAATTAATTAGAAATTTTTGGTAACTAATTGGCATTGAATTCTTCATATTTAAGAGCGATCACGATATATTATGCTACACGGATATGAGACTGTTTTGATAAGTATATCGTGCTATATTTATTGTTGAACGACGAAAAATATATCGACGTATATTTTATTGAAAATTCGATCGCCACGATCTGTGGCTTCATCAATTTTCATATCGACGAAAACGACGCACAGTTGTCGCGATATGATCGATGATTGATGATGACAGATCGTTATCATTTTCATTCTGTAATAATAATTATCACTCGCTCGACGAATATTATTTTATTTGCTTGCTTCGATAAAATATGCGATCGAAATATTATTTTTTTCTCTGGCGTAATACGAGTCGATTTTATATTTTATATTCAAGTTTAGTTTTATATTTTATAAAGTTTTATAAATTTTAAATTTTATAAAGTCGATGTTAAAAAATTAATTAGCAATATAGAGTAATTCGTATTGCTAAAAAATTTGGTTACTTTTTATTGTGTTTCGAAAAATTAACGTTTTAAAAAATGTTCAAAAAAATTTCGTAATCTTTGTATCTTTCAGAAATAACGAGGCATCGGTCTCGACTTTTCGAGACTGATACTTCAGACTGTGAAAATGTTTTTTTATCAACTTTGGCAAAAATCGCTTGTCAGGGGCAGATTTTATCTAACCTCTGAGATTTCCAAAACGAAATTTGTAATCGCTCTATTTTGCCCAGATTTTGCCTCAATAAGCCCAAGAAATGTAACCGGTCAGTCTTAAATTACATTGAGATATGTAATTTTAAACAAGGTAATTTGACATAAAAATAATTCGACATATCCAGAAAGCTTCCTCAATGAGGAAGCGAAAATTGGCAAAAAATTGTTTGCTCTTAGAAAAGGTTTTATTGCACAAAAAAGTGCTTTTCAAATGTTCGACTCTAAAATACCAAAGCCTCTGTTAAAATCTATAATTACTATTTTCAAAAATATAAAAAATACATAAAAATATATTTCCAAAAAATGCTTTTTTCTGCCACCTGACCAGATGGAATTAATTAATCCAAAATCATTAATTAAATTAATACCTAACTAGGTAATAATTAATTTGATTAATCCTTCAAAATTGAATTCAATTAATATTAATTAATTTCATTAAGGTAGTCACGATAAAAATTTCGACGTTTTTTCATTAATTTTTTTAAATAACAAAATACAATGCGATCGTTTTGAAATTTTTACATGTTGTTATTAGTATCTTGAAGAGTACAACAAAAATTTTGTTTATTTAATTTTACATGAATTTGTTTATGATTTTGTACGTCAAAGTGGAGCCCTCGTAAAAAGGTGACTTGTTGAAAAAAAGGTGAACCTAAAGAGATTATTGTTTTGTAGGCTTAATTATAGGTCTATGACTTATAATATGCATATTTTAAGGGAAAAAAACGTAATGGCGGACTTGTGAACAAAAAGGTTTCGCAATAAATTTTTAAAAAAAATAAATTGTTTAAACGAATTAATTTATTATTAAAAAATTGAATGTTTTAAATATCTAAAATAACGGGTAAATTTTTAGCCAAATCGGTTGAATAGTTTTTAGTCAGTGTTTCCCCGAAGTTTCAAAAACGTAGTTTCGAGAAAAACGCGTTTGAAGTTTTGACAACAGATTTTGCATAAAAAAATTATACTTAAATTAATCAACTATGCCTGATGCATAGAGCAATCCTTCCGTTTCCTCAAAGTTATCTAAAAGCTCTTCTCATTTCCTCGAGAGATTTACAGTTTCTGGTGATTGCCAAACCGTAGTAATTAGTCATTTTTAACAATAACTTATTAGTTACTTGTTCGCTTGTTTTGGCTATAACTTTAAAAATATTTCAAATTTCGTTCTGAAACTTTTACAGTATATTCTTAAGATGTTCCTCTTGCAAAAAATGTAAAAAAGATCGATTTTTTGGCATATTTCCAGTGTTTGATGTCTCAAGAATGTACCCTCCAAAGGAAATTTGGAAATTCCAAATATTAACGGAGTTATAGCAGTAATTAGTGAGGTGGAAATAACCGACGTTTTTTTCCCACCCCCACTTCATCAGCCGGTATCTGTCAAGATATTGGATTTTTTTTCGCCATTTTTTTTGTAGAATATTGAAGAATGAATAAATATGTGGTGAAAAAATGAATGCAAAAACATGTTTAGTTTTTTTTTTCATAGCATGTTGAAACATCCCTAAATTTTGGGTTTCTACACTTGCAATCGGTATTGCAACGAGGGTTGAAAGTCATTAAGGCGTATAAGGCGAGCTTATGGGAAATCGTTCCGTCCCGATGGAATCGAGTCATCGTCATGCATATACATACCGTACACGGGTACGTTTACTAGGGTGGGTCAAATAAAATTACTAATTTTTTTTTCCTCGATATAATGAAGAATGTATTGTTTGGCATCTCAAAAAAACCACCTGCAAGTATTAGCCCTTCATATTTATAAAAAGGTCCCTCATCGCAAATTTTTATTTCCCATTTAAATAACAGGAAATTTTTTGTTCAACTTCGGAATTTTATTAGACTTTAACCGTTGAGGTTAGGAGAGTTTTTAGCACATATTTGCAGAAAATTTGACGTTCTACAAAGAGCTCTCTTGTATCTATTCGATAAAACTAACCGTTAAAAAAATAATCGGTGATAATTAGCTCTGGATTCTACTTACCTCGTTTTGAACGGTTATAGTTTTATCGATTAAAGACAAGAGAGCTTTTTTGTAGAACATCAAATGTTCTACAAAAATGTGCTAAAAAAACTCTCCTAACCTCAACGGTTAGTCTAATAAAATTCCAAAGTAAAAAAATTCCTATGTTATTAAAATGGGAAATAAAGAATTGCGATGAGGCACCTCTTGATTTAAATATGAAGGGCTAAGACTTGCAGGGGCTTTTTTTGAGATGCCAAACAATACATATTTCATAATATCGAGGAAAAAAAAAATTAGTCATTTTATTTGACCCACCCTAATGTTTACCATATACGTGGGGGTATTTCATCGTGCAACAGCACAAGAATCGCACCCGCGACGTGCGAGATCACCGAGCTGAGCGGGGAGAGTTCTCACATAAGTCGGGGGTTCAGTCGAGAAAGAGAGAATCAGGGAGAGAGGAAGAGAAAGAGGGAGAGAGGTCCAGCCGAGCGAGGTCCAGGCACATAACAGGTAAAACAGGTTTGTGGGCGTCCCAACCGAGCTACCTGTCCCGCTTCCTTCACGTTCCTTTTTCCCCTCGCTCTTATCTCCTTCCTACTTCCATCGTCCTCCTCTCGCGTGATCTCCTTCTTCGCGGCTTCAATACCCGACTCTCTCATGGCAAATACAATCCGCGACACGTACTTCCCCATACGCGTTCCTTCCTTTTTCCCCTCTCTCCTCTCCCATAAAAAACACACTGATACGAGACACAGGCAGAAGGCTGTATCGAACTTTGAAAAATCGCAAGCTCGAGGTCCTTCCGCTGTTGGATTTACTTCATCCGCTTGCAAATTAAAAATCCTGAGTCCAAAAGCTCCGCATTATTGGGGAAGTTGCCGTTTGTCGGATCGTCGCTGAATTTTGGAAATCTTGCAATGCATCTTGAATTGCATTTTTTATTGCAGGGCTATTTTTCCTTCATTATGGGAAATATTGAGAAGTTTTGAGAATCAGGGATTGTTTTATCATAATTTCCAAAGAGGCGTGTTTTTGAAAAACTTTCTTGAAGAGTAATCAGCCATTTTTGTCTGATTCTGGTGTTTCCGGGCTTTCTACGTTCTCTGAACGATTTTCGTTTTATTTTGCTTCCTCGTAAAGGAAGCTTTGTTTTCGTGACAATTTTCTAAAAAAGTTTTTCATGCCAGTGCGTTCAAAATGTCCCAAAACATGGAGAAATCATATTTGGAAAAAATGTTCGGATGGATGTGTGTGTGTGTCCTGAGTTTCTGATGTAAATAATTAATAACCCAAGAAAGCTTCGAGATATCGAGCTGAAATTTGGCACACTTGTCCAGCACAAATTGCCATTTATTATGAAATTTTTTTGTTTCAATTCTAACGGGTGTTCAGATTTTATCGACTTTTTTTTGTTTTTGCAACAATGGCGTAAACGCTCTAATTTCTGCAAATTTAAAGATATTGCATTCAAACTTTGTACGGAATTAGGGTAGCTATTAAGGTTGCTTGGTATTGAATTCGACAAAAATCGATCGAAATATTAAATTTTTATCAAATTTTGAATTTTTCGTAAAATAGCGTAAACACCGTAACTCGAACAATTTTCAAGATATTTCAGTGAAACTTTGTAAGGAACTAGCTATCAAGGTTGTTCGCCATTGAATTTGGCAAAAATCCATCGAGGGATTAAAATTTTAGGAAATTTTTAATTTTTTGAAAAATGGCGCAAACGCTCTAGCAGGTGCAATTTTTAAGACATTGCACTGAAACTTTGCACTGAGCTAATATAGTTATCGAGGATGTTCGTTATCAAATTTGGCGAAACCGATCGAATGATTAAAATTTTATCAAATTTTAGTTTTTTTTAAAAATAGCATACTCTAACTTCGGCTATTTGCGAGATTTTGTACTGAAATTTTGAACACATTCAAAATAGTGATCAAGGTTGTTCGCTATTGAATTTGGCAAAAAATCAAATTTGGCAAGAAGTAAATTTGAAAGAATTTGGAAAAAGCCAAATTTTATCGTCATACTTTGTGATAAAGGAAGCTGTG
This sequence comes from Alloplasta piceator, assembly GCA_946863875.1. Classification (NCBI taxonomy): domain Eukaryota; kingdom Metazoa; phylum Arthropoda; class Insecta; order Hymenoptera; family Ichneumonidae; genus Alloplasta; species Alloplasta piceator. The sequence goes on from OX333072.1 coordinate 12,345,921, forward strand.
TGAACTATAGATAAAGATGAGGAACAATGGGCAAATGTCTAATTTGCAGGTTTTTTTGTATAGATTTTTATTAGTTGTCATCTATGCATAATTACAATGCTTTGTTTATTCAGCGCGAAACGTTGTAATGTTTTCTTTTCAAAAACTAAAGTGAAATATGCCCAAAAAATGCACTCTAATTAACTTCACGTCATTTTTCCGTCAATTTATTGTCACACATTTATTTTTACTTTAAATAGAAACCTTTTAATGCAAATCATCCAGGTAAAATTCCAAAAGATCATTTATTAAAATAATAAAAATAAAAATATCGATGCTTTAGGAAAATATATTTTCGCAATTTTTTCTACGAATTTTTTTTAAATTTAATTAACTTTAACTTTAATTAATTTTTTAAATTAACTTCACGTTATTTTTCCGTTAATTTATTGTTACACATTTATTTTTACTTGAAATAGAAACCTTTTAATACAAACCATCCAGGGGGAATTCCAAAAGATTATTTATTAAAATATTAAAAATAAAAATATCGATACTTTAGGAAAATTCGCAATTTTTTCTACGAATTTTTTTTATGAAGAAAAAGAAAAACCTTAAGTGTATTTATTATTATTAAAACCCTAAAGTGTAGATATGCTGTCTATTATCTTCATTATTATCGGAACAACATTTATTTTATTATTATTATTTTTATTAATTTTTTTTTTTAATAAAAAGATTGAATCTCACAAAAGGAATAAGTCTCAAATTTAACGTTGATCGTTTCTGAAACCGTACTTTTTTGAGGAAATATTCTCGCATGGAAGGTTCGTTTGGGTGGATATTGTTATTGAAGTAAGATTGAGCAGTAACCCAGAGTCTCGAGGACGCTGAGCCGAGGAAGGATAAAGAAGGGATTTTTTTGTAATTCTTTTCATTTTCTTCCGCTCGGCTCAAAGAGAAACAAGAAAAAGGACGTCAAGCGTGCGCGCGAAACGGTATACAAGCCTTGCGATCTTTGGATATCTGCAGGGCTCGCGGGACTCGGTCCCTCGCCCGCGCACTCGAGCGAGTGAGATCGACTCTGGATCAACTGGAACGAGCGAGAGAGTGAGCAAAATAAAAAGAGAGGGATCGGAGAGGGATCGGAGCGGGAGATCGGACGAGTGGAGAACGGAACGGATGCAGCGAGCAGCGTTGTTGCCTGTGACTGCCCGACCTCGAGATCGAGAAAGAGAGCCAAAGAAATGCGGAACTACCGACGGTGGTGGCTTTGCCTGGGCGCTGCCTGGGTGCTACCGGAGGTAGCGCTCCGCTATATTATCGCTGCTGCTACAGTAATATCGATTCCAATGATTTTTTTTTTAGGGCTAATTCTGCTCTAACATTTTAGCAAAAATTGTTTTTTCGCTTAAGGATGTTGAGTGCCAAATCGCAAATGATGAGAAAATTCTGAAAATTTGGTATGTTTTTGGATGAATTATTTGAGAGGTCGTGTAAAAATTTCACGACGATTAGGAAGCTCGTTATCGAACAATTAACATTAACAAATGAAATTAAATTAAATGTAGTCTTACGGAAACTGATGTAACTTTGCGAAAAGTTTTTTTTGACCTCTTAATATTTTAATATCTACACTATATTGAAAGCAACGGAAACAAAACAAAGTTTATTGATAAATATATTTTTTATTTGTTTAAAAAATTGTTCTTAACAAAATGTTAATATTTTAATAACGAGCTTCCTAATCGTCGTGAAATTTTTACACGACCTCTTAAATATTCCATACAAAAACATACCAAATTTTCAGAATTTTCTCATCGTCTTTCATTTGAACCCTTGAGGAGGTTGAAGTAATGATGACAGAATTCTGAAAATTAAATATGTTTTTACATAAAGTATTCAGGAGGTCGTGTAAAAATTTCACGACGATTAAGAAGCTATTTATTGAACAATTAACATTAAAAGGTTTCACAGGGACTCAACATCCTTAAACGATACTTCAGGGTCATGAAAACAAAGTCCAGTTAGTCCTATAGTGAAAAAACATTACATCGGTTCAATTTTCCATTTTAAAATGCGTTTTACTTAAAGCCGCTTTTTTCCAACTCTATGGAAGTACATGGCAATTTTTTAAATTTAATGCAGGCTAATTTTTTAGTGCATAATTTATTGCTTATTTCTTTACCAAAAATTGATTCATTTTTTCTAAAGTGCATCATTCGTGCAAAATTTGATTTTTCTTTAAATACGTACTTCCATAGCCAATTGTATATGGGGCGTTCCATTCCAAATCGGACAGTTTGAAAAACTTTTCTTTTTATGTCCTTAAATTTTCTATATTTTTTAGTATACCCATCAAAAGACCCTTGTTGGTAAATTTTGAGATCCTTTTGATTACCCCTTCAAAAGATAAAAAAGCCGCTCTTTTTTCGGTATTTTGGTCATAACTTCTTTAATAATGGTCCAAATTAAGAGTTTTTTTTTATTTTTATTTTTTTATGGCCTTTTCAGAAAAAAATACAACAAAAATATTCGACGTGTTTTTAAATGTTTTTCGAGTTTCAAACTTTAAATCGCGTTTCTAAAAGTGAGTGCATATTTTGATTATTTAAAAAAATTTTTTAACATCTATCAATTCAACAACTTTTAAGACTCGCCCGATCGTGGGCCTTCCATAACTCCTATTTTCTTTCGAAAAAAAAAAATTTCAAAAATCACAAAAAAAATAGTTGTAATGGACAGGATCGGACTAGTCTTAAAAGTTGTTGAATAGATAGATGTTTAAAACGAAAAATTAAAAAAAAAATCAGAATATGCTCTCACTCTTGGAACTGCAAATTTAAGTTTAAAACTCACGAAAATCACCTAAAAACATGTCGAATATTCTTGTTGTATTTTTTTCTTTAAAGGCCATTAAAGAAACAAAAATTAAAAAAAAACTTTCAATTTGGACCATTATTAAAGAAGTTATGACCAAAATACCGAAAAAATGACGGTTTTTGAAATTTAATATCTTTTGTACGGGTAATAAAAAAATCTCAAAATTTACCAGCAAGGGTCTTTAGATGGGTACTAAAATATAAAAAAATTGGGGAAATAAAAAAAAAAAGTTTTTTAAACTGTCCGATTTGTGATGCAAGGCCCCATATAGATTACAATTTTTTTTTGGTTTTTTGTTTGGGATTTTAGACTTTACCAGAAATCCGTTCTCCAGTCAAAGAGCTTGAAAGAAAGGCGACTTCAAAGATTGGCTCTTTCGCCGCCATTTTGTTACAGAAGGATAATAAAAACAATTTAGTCTGTGACTTCAGTATGTGTCAAGTAAACCCTCTGAAAAAAAATCCAATTCCTCTTTCCATTCTCCTAAAAGAAATTGTCAAATTTGGGCCCGTTTTCGACCGCAAGATTGATGTTAACCTTAAACATCCGCTTCTTTTCCCTTCTGTAAGAACTCGGAAAATTTTAAATTAGTAAATATTTAATTTTCTGCACTGCTATTATTCTTTAAATATATTTGACTAATCGATACGATACCACCATATTGGTTTTGATGGTGTAAAAAAAAATTCGCATTGCCACTGGAGTAAATCGAGACTTGATAGAATTTTTCGAGAGCTATGCAATCATTGAGGAAAAAATGATGGATTTTTTTTTATGCACGGAAGCTGCTCCTCGCTTGAGGAAAGAATTTTTTCGTTCAAGACCTTCCGACCGCCCTTTTCAAGCGATCTTTACAGATATATCGACTGCCATTTGATGATGGCATGGGCCTAAGTCCCTCGATTTACCCCTTGAATTCGTGTGGCTTGGGTCCTTTTGTTTACCAGCAATCGATATCATATATGTATATATTAGGGTGGGTCAAATAAAATGACTAATTTTTCTTTCTCTCCATACAATGAAAAATGTATTGTTTGGCATCTCAAAAAAAACCCTCTGCAAGAATTAGCCCTTCATATTTAAATTAAGAGGTCGCTCATCGCAAATTTTTATTTCCCTTTTAAATAACATTGGAATTTTTTTTTTTAATTTTGGAATTTTATTAGACTTTAACCGTTGAGGTTAGGAGAGTTTTTTTTAGCACATTTCTGTAGAAAATTTGATGCTCTACAAAAAGGCTCTCTTGTGTTGAATCGATAAAACTAACCGTTCAAAACGAGCTAAGTAGTATCTGGAGCTAATTATCACTGATTATTTTTTGAACGGTTAGTTTTATCGATTAGACGCAAAAGAGCTTTTTTGTAGAGCATCAAATGTTCTACAAAAATGTTCTAAGAAAACTCTCCTAACCTCAACGGTTAAAGTCTAATAAAATTCCAAAGGTAAAAAAAAAATTTTCTATGTTATTTAAAGGGGAAATAAAAATTTGCGATGAGGGACCTCTTGATTTAAATATGAAGGGCTAATATTAGCAGAGAATTTTTTAGAGATGCCAAACAATACATTTTTCATTATATCGAGGAAAATAAAAATTAGTCATTTTATTTGACTCACCCTAATATATATACTATATCGCGGGCATAATTCCACGAGGCATATCCGAAGGATCTTGAGCGCTTGGGCAAACCCCATACAGCCTTCTCTCAGCTTCTTTTGGATGCTGTGGGCCACGAAAACCAGACTATAATATATATGAACGAGTGTGTGAGAAAAATTCCAGTGGGCGTATCTCAGCAGCCCAAATTCTTGTGGCATCTCCGGAGCTTGTCTTCTATATACATATATATATATATAGGCTATATACCTGCGGCATGATAAATGTCGCTTTTAATCCGAGACTTTATATCCTTGAACTACTATATGTATATATTATTATAGATGTAGATATATCTATAAGGCTGCTGTGTATGTATGGGGCATTCCAGATCAAATCACGTGGTCGTCGGCCTGACCTCCTCGGATTTAATTGACGAATTTTTTTTTTGCATATTTTGATCCAAAAAGAAAAGATTATTTTTTCCAGATTTGTATTACTTGTTGTACCCCATGAAATAATTTTTGTTTCCATAACTGTTAAGTAAAAATGAATTTGGACCAGTTTGAAAATTCTGAAATTTTTTGCATAAATTCTATAACTAAAAACTAGTATTTTCATCATAGTTCGAGAGTGGGCCGAAAATAATTTTTTTTTTAAATTAAAGTAAAAAAATTTGTTTACAAATTTTGTAAATTAAATATTTCAATGATGGTTCCCTATAGGATAAAAAAAAGAAAAATAAATCATATCTTGTTAAAAAAAAAATTTCATATATTTTGATAATATATTTTCTGTATTTCAATAATAGATTTCCTTTATTATGATAATAGTTTTTTGATAATAGTTAGATAAAGTTTTTATATTGTTGCGGTTCTCCGTCCAAAAAGTAATACATGTTTTCAATGTCATAATGAATCGATTTTATGAAATCTATTATCAAAATATAGGAAATCTATTACAGAAATATATTATCATAACATAGGAATTTTTTTTTATTAACATACGATTAAAATATTTAATTTTCTAAATTCGTAGACACATTTTTTTCTCCCTTAATTAAAAAAAAATACATAAATTATTCTCGGCCCACTCTCAAACTATGATGAAAATACTTGTTTTTAGTTATAGATTTTATTAAAAAAAAATTGAGAATTTTAAACCTGGTCCAAATTCATTATTACTCAAAAGTTATGGAAACAAAATTATTTTACGGGGTAAAACAAGTGAATAAAATCTGAAAAAATTACCGCCTTTTTTTTAGAACAAAATAGCAACAACAAAAAATTCGTCAACTCAATCCGAGGGGGTCAGGCCGATGACCACGTGAGTTGACCTGGAATGCCCCATATGGAAACCATCTTCCTCGGATCTTCTGCACCTAAAGATTGTCGTTGCGTCATAGAAATTGTCCACCACATACATTATATATATACACTAGGATGGTCCTTACTTAGGACTCGGACGAATTTTTTATCTGACGCCCCCCAAATCGACGCCAAATAATTAAAAAACAATACCTTAATTTTTTCAGATTTTTTCAGACTCAAACCCCTTCCGAAAAGAGGGTAGATTTCCCCATTTTGAAATACATGTGTTTCGGCCATATTCTCAGGATATATTTTATTCTAAGTGTAATAATTTTTAAAAAAATCTGTAACTGCAAGATTTTAGTGTTCATCGGTGCAACTATTTGAGGAAAAATTAACATTATCATTCGGGTCAATTTAGACGAATTGCAATTAATCTAAATTTAATTTAATTTGGGTTAGAGTCTATAGATAAATATCTGCAAAAATTTTAGGGTATTGATTTTGAATTATTTGGAGTCGATTTGGGGGACGTCTGATAAGAAATTCGTCCGAGCTCTGAATACGAACCACCCTAATATACACACATTAAGGTGGTACTATTCTGACTCTTATTTTTTTATTTCGCGTCTCACCCCGAAAAAATTTTACTTTTGGAGTGCACAAAATTCTTGGCAAGGATATTTGGCCTGATCAAAAATGTTAGGAGTCATTGCAAGGTCTTTCCATTCCGCCATATTTTTACCTCTTAAAAAATAAATAAAATAATAAATAAATTAATAAATAAAAATTTGAAATAAAAATCTTATTTGTGGAAGGTTTTTTTTCTGCTAAAAGATATAAAAAATAAAGATAGAAAAATAATTTCTGTGCAATTAAAAAATTATTTCTGTTAAATTCAAAAATAAAGATAAGAACAGAGCCTCCCTAATGTATATTGCGGAAATAACAGAGAGCAAACACATGCAGTCGAATAAAGCAAGGACCGTGTGAACGAATGACCGATTAAAGACATTCAACGAAAATAATACAACCAAAAAACTGGTAAGGAAACATGTGTTTTTCACGCCACTCTTTTAATTGAGACACATCTCACTATAACGATAAATAGACATAATCCAAAATATTAATGACCACGAAAATTCATGCACTTTCTCTCCAAGAAAAATTTTTCGAGTTACGTAATCATCGTTAGCGATTGAATAATGAGGTTCGTAAGATGTACCAATCTGATAATTCATCGGCCAAAAAAACGGAATTAAAAACCATCGCTGCTTCGAAGTAGAGAGTTTATTTTCATCAAATATAATTTCCGTTTTTTTCAACGTCATATTTCATTAAAGCGTTTATAATCGTAGAACAGACCGTGAAAAATGGAGAAAAAAATAGAATATTACACAAGAAGAGAATGTGACGGAAGAGAAGCGATATATTGATGAAGCAACGAGAAAGAGAGAGAGAGAGATTTTAGAGTATGGCAAATTTTGATGCAGCCGTGGTTTTGATTCGCGTCTCTTCCCGAGTAGAAATCGTTACCATTCGGTATTACCATCGATATCTCGCGGTCGAAACAATCGATTATGAAATCTTTCATCGTGGTTTTCCTGTTTCTATCTCTTTCGCCCTCCCCAATGATTCAATATCCTTCCAAAGCTCTTTCTTTCGTATTTCTCCTCCGTCCGTTTATTTCTGTTAATTCAACATGAAGTATTTTTCTCTCAAATTCTTCCTCCTGTTCTACAAAATATAAACCTTCCTGTCCATCGATTTTTTTTTCTTTAATAGTCTGTGCCCATCTGTTCTGGCAATTACTCCACAGACTGGCTCACAATTAAATTTTTTTTAACTTCCCATTTGATGATGAATTCATAGCTTTAAGGCAGGACACCTTCGGCTACAATTTTTGAATGAGTTATTAATGAATTTTTTTTTCACAAAAAAAATGGGCAGACACAAAATCGATTTGAGGCATTCATTACAATATCATTCAAGTTGGAAAAATTTTTTTTTAATGTTGAAAAACTTAATAATAGTCTCTTGTAAGTGGCGCCAAAGTTTGAGGAGCACTGCGTGTCAAATTACTCATCCAATTTATTTGTAGTAAAGAAATATATTTAGTTGACACTTTTACTTTTAAATATTCCTGAATTATTACAAAAATTGTTAGTCGTTAAGAAATATTTGATTCGTGTCAAAATAATTTATTAACTGTTAAAAAATATTTATTCAACTCTCGCTGGTCACACCTCAAAATAATTCCAAGTTGGTCACACTGGGTCAATTTGACCCGTCCGACTTTTCGGATGGTTGTCGGAAAGAAGTACCTATTCGATTGACTTAAAAAAAAAAAGAATTATCTTTGAACATTTCAGTATATGAAACAATTGTGTTCTTTTCGAAATATTTACATGGAAAAAAAAGTTATGAACAAAAGACTTTCAAAAATCCGGTTTTTTACTTAAAAAATTGTAACTCTTTTAGTTTTAAAGATTTTTTGGAAAAATTTCTACACGATACTTTCTATATATGGAACTTTAATAAAAAGAATACTATTCTCAATATATGGTACGTTAAGAAAAAATATTTCGAATGCATGCGTTCCAAAAAAGGTATTTATTCTGCTTTGAGATAATATCCAAAATTTATTATGGTTACCTATAATAAATACTTCAAACTTCCACCAGAGGGCCCGAAAAAGCCAACGAGGGCCCGGATAATGAGAGATATTTGAGCTCAAAGTGAGAGCTCGGGTCAATTTGACCCGCAGTGTCCAGCGAGGATTAATTTATCAATTGTTAGGAAATCATTCATTTCGCCATAAACTTTACATTTGTTAATAAATTCTGGTACATTGTTTTTTCAGTGTCGATTTGCGATACCTCTAAAAAAAAAATACTACGCAGCTCTTCCTTCACGGTGTTTAATGTTATACTAAAAAAACTATGATTTTATCAAATAGGAAGTAAATAAAAAAAATAACCTACCATTTTGGACCAGTCTAACATACACATATACTACAAATTGTCGTATCATTATGGTCTTTGGTGCACGTTCTGTGCAAAGAACACCCTTCTTCCTCCGTCATTTTGCCTCTTGCAACATCGTAAAATTCCGAGGCTCGTGCAGACCGGAGATGTTATGAGCACGAGTTCTAAACTACAACCGCACACGCCGCGACTTTGATTTTTTCGCCACGATTAATTTCTTCTTCCTTCTCTCCCTCTCTCTCTCTCTCTCTTTCTCTCTCTCTCTTGGCTTGTCTTGCACCGGCCAATGTAAGCATTTTATACATAAATATATACATATATATTTGTACATAATGCCGGCCATAGATCGTCGATAAACGCAGGAATCTGCCGATGTCTCGAGGGATAATTGCTTCCCTCAACGGGCACGCTCGATCGCTCTCGAGCTCAAACAATTTGTAATGTCTTCATTCTTTCCCTCATAACTGCACCAGATTATGCCTCAACTGTGGTTTCGGTTTTTTTTTTTCTCTTTTTTTTTTTTCTTCTCGAAGCGTAGCATTTTTCAACCTGAATCTAATTGCATCTCCACCACGAAATAACTCAACTATTTCCAATGATCGATAGTGCAGATTAGATTTTATGTACTTTGCTTGCTCACGAAGGAAGTTATGTTTCTTTAAAGTTATACGACGTTGAACTGCAGAAGGCAATATTGCTCAAACATTTTTTTAGCGATCCCACAAACGTTTATGGGAGTGGTATTAAAAATAATGGAGCAAAAATGGATCTCTAATGTTTCTAGTTTAATATAATTGAAAATGGATTAAAAAATAAATAAATTTGTAGTTGTACTAGATTAATGTAATTTGGCTTGTAAATTTAGAGGCAATTATAATCGATTGGAATATGATGGATTTTTTTTGACAAATATTGGTTTCTCTGCAGAGGTTTGAATAAAAACGTCTCTAGAAACGAGATAATGTAACTTTTTTTTTCTTTTTTTGGAAATGTACAATACCTCATAAGTATGGCCTATAGAAATCCCTTTACTGAATCAACGATTAAGGATGTTGAGTCCCTATGAAATCTTTTAATGTTAATTGTTCAATAAAAACATTCATGTAAAAACATATTAAATTTTCAGAATTCTATCATCATTACTTCAACCTCCTTAAGGGTTAAAATAAAAAATGATGAGAAAATTCTGAAAATTTGGTATGTTTTTGTATAAAGTATTTAAGAGGTCGTGTAAAAATTTCACGATGATTAGGAAGCTCGTTATTAAAATATTAACATTTTGTTAAGAACAATTTTTTAAACAAATAAAAAAATATTTATCAATAAACTTCGTTTTGTTTCCGTTGCTTTCAATATAGTGTTGATATTAAAAAATTGAGAGGTCAAAAAAAAACTTATCGTAAAGTTATATCAGTTTCCATAAAACTACATTTAATTTAATTTGTTAATGTTAACTGTTCGATAACGAGCTTCCTAATCGTCGTAAAATTTGTACACGACCTCTTAAATAATTCATCCAAAAACATACCAAATTTTCAGAATTTTCTCATCATTTGCGATTTCGGACTCAACATCCTAAAGGACGTTGTGAATTTTTCGACATTGAATTTCAATTCACAATTATGAGTCGAACCATTTTTTTTCGCATATTTTCAAATTTCTATAAATTTTTTAATAGTCAGCATATTAAACCTATCCGTGACATTTGAACAAAAAAAAATTATGCACATATTTTCGATATTATTGAATCTATAAAACAAATATCATTATTTACAAAATCTAATTATATGTTTTTGGAAAAATCATGAATAAAGAACAAAGGAATTTTTGCAAATTCCTTTCCTTGTAATTTTTCCAAAATCATGTCATTAGATTTTGTAAATAATAAAATATTATTATTAAAAATATTTTATTATATGGGTCACTCCATGGCAAATCGACCAAGAGTTGGAATGGACCCCTTTCAATTTCGATGAAATTTGTCAGAAGTTTTCGTTTTGAACGAAACGAAGTTCTACCAAAGAAAAAAACTTGATTTTTTTTTTCGAAATTTATGCAAAATTCAAAATTTCACAATTTTTCAAATCTTTCAAGCTAATTTTTTAAATATCTCGAAAACTATTATAGTTACGAAAAATCGTCCTAGATTCGTCTTAGAGAGTATACTTGGGGCTACGAAAAAAAAAAATATTCCGAAACAAAATTTTGAAAAATGATGAATTTGAAGAATTTTAAATTTTCAAAAATCGTGAAAATTCAAGTTCAATATTAAATTTTTAGTCCAATTTTTTAAATATAATACCTTGTATTGATCTTAAAAGATCCTGGAATTTTCAGAAATTTTTTTTTTTGTTTTTTCACAAATATCAATTTTAAAATTTCTTTAATTATTGTAAATAATAAAATATTATTATTTCCTTGTGATTTTTCCAAAATCTAGTCATTATTTTGGAAAAATTACAAGGAAAAGAATTCGCAAAAATGAATTTGATCCAAAACCCATTGAATTTTCATCCTAGTGATTTTTGAAGTATAAAATACATTTTTGCGAATTCCTTCATCCATGATTTTTCCACTATCATATTATCAGATTTTGTAAATAATGATATTTCGCTTATTGCTTAATTTTTATTAATTTAAAGGATAGATTTTATATGCCAACTGTTCAAAAATTAATAAAAATTGGTTAATATGCGATTAAAGATGTTGAGTCCTTATCAAACTTGTTAATGTTGATTGCTGAATAAATAGCTTCTTAATCGTCGTGAAATTTTTACACGACCTCCTGAATACTTCATGTAAAAACGTATCAAATTTTCAGAATTCTATTATCATTACTTCAACCTCCTTAAGGGTTAAAATGAAAAATGAGAAAATTCTGAAAATTTTGTATGTTTTTGTATGAAGAATTTAAGAGGTCGTGTAAAAATTTCACGACGATTAGGAAGCTCGTTATTAAATAATTAACATTTTGTTAAGAACAATTTTTTAAACAAATAAAAAAAATATTTATCATTAAACTTCATTTTGTTTCCGTTGCTTTCAATATATTGTAGATATAAAAAAATTGAGAGGTCAAAAAAAAAACTTGTCGCAAAGTTATATCAGTTTCCATAAGACACTACATTTAATGTAATTTAATTTGTTAATGTTAATTGTTCGATAACGAGCTTCCTAATCGTCGTGAAATTTTTACACGACCTCTTAAACACTTTATCCAAAAACATACCAAATTTTCAGAATTTTCTCATCATTTGCGATTTGGGACTCAAAATCCTTAAAAATTGCTTGACCCATAATTGTGCTGCTTATCAACCATTTCGTGTATCCTCGCGATATCTTTGATTTTTCCAACTTCCCATGCAAAATGAATTACTTCCCCACGGATTGTACACGTCCAAGCTTGAGGATTCGCATGGACATGATTGCGACAGAAAAGATTCTCGCTGATGGAATCGCGTCGGAATCGAGCGCGAAGAACGTGGTGAAAGAGAGAAAGGAAGAGAGAGGGACTGCGCAACTGGTGGTATATCATAGAGAAGGGAATATCTTAGAAGCGATGCGAATAATATCGTCGGAAAGAAGCGAGAAAAAAAAATATATATACATAAAGACTCGATTGGCGCGTAAATCCGTACAGTTCGCGAGTTCACGACGCGAAACGAAGGAAGGAAATTGCGATTGCCAATTAGAAATCTCGCGGGAAACCGCAAAGCACGCGCTACTGCATCGTGTCCTCGCTGCAATGACGAGGCGCGAAATCGCGAATTGACGATGAAACGACGAAAATTTGAATGTACATACATTTTTTCAGGATAAAAATTCAAAGATACAAAAAATTGTTTCCTTCGATCCGATAACAGTATTACGATTGTTATTGTATTTTGGGCCATTGTCGTTTGTTAGCCATCGATTTATGAGCACCTGTTGCTACAACCATAGACGATGGAGAACCCCTTTTCTTTACCTTCACAATTGGGTTCGTCCTCCTCGGAAGTACAACCGACGCAAAGTTCCGGTTTGCAACGGTAGACCTCCTTGATATATATACGTAGATTCGACGAAAACACTTCCCGAATCGAGTCAAATCCTCAACCTGTCCGTGTGTAACGTACAGGTGACACCTGCGCTCATGAGCGTTGTAAACTTCCTTGTAACTTCCTCCCCAGACAAACCGTCTTGTCTGGCGAACGTAAAATAGGGATTCACCCCGATACAACGAACCCCAATGCATAAATCTATTTGTTTTCCTTGTATTCATGAATACACGCTCTTTCCGGTTTGGAAAATGGATTCTTATGACGGCTCAAAATGTTTTTAATATCAAATTGTATTGAAAATTGTATTATCATTAAATTGCTTCAGCGCATTCTGAATAAATATGATTGTCTTATCAAGAACTAGTTCTGTTTCTAACAGTGTTGAGATAGGACCGATTTCGCCAATTAGTTTTTTTCAACTATTTGTTTCAACTATATGTTTCAACTATTTGTTTCAACTATTCGTCTCAACTATTTGTTTTAACTATTTGTTTCAACTATTTGTTTCACCTATTTGTTTCAACTATTTGTTTTAACTATTTGTTTCAACTATTTCCTATGGAGAAAGAATTTCTATTTTATTTCCCATTTGGAAACCTTACAATTCATTCTGGCACTGCAGGGTTGTCAGTGTCATTATTTCACTATTGGACACTATTTTAAAATCGTGTCATTTTTCTCACTATTTTCGAAATTTAGTCACTATTGTCACTATTTCAGAGCTCAGAAGTGGTTGGAAGCGAGGGTTTGAAGCTTCAACGATGGCTAAGAGAATGAGCACAGTCTAGAGCCAAAATTTTGAATAGAAAAAAAATTACACCTATTTTAGTGGACAGATTGATTTTTGGCCAAAATGCAGGAAAATAATTTCTAAATTTTTTTTTCAAACCTTATATCGATGTATTTTGTCCCCCTGAACACGAATCTACCAATAGTTTTCTCAAAAAATCAAAATTGTTAGGAATTTTCATCAAAAACACTTTTGGTCAATTTTAGCCCCATTCTCAGAAACCTCAAAATCGCGAAATTTCAAGCGCCCATAACTTTCGATCGGTTTGACCGATTCGGAAATTTCTTGTTCGTACGTAAACCTTGTCTCTAAACTTAGAGAATGCCGTTTGGTTCATTCTCATAAATAATTTTTTGTAGAAATGACAGTAGTTTGAAAATGGCCGAAAAAAAACGGAAAGAGGCATCCCTTAAAAAATTTGCAAAAATCGATGGTCGAACTTTAAAAATCTGCCAAAAATCGTAAAATCATCAGAATCGGATGAACAAAGCGGCATTTTGAAGCTTCAACGATTACGAAGAGCAGTCTAGAGCCAAAATTTTAACTAAAAAAAAAATTACATCTATTTTAGTGAACAGATTCAATTTTAGCTAAAATACAAAAAAAAATCTAGAATTTGCTTAAAAGCTCATTTGAACCTCTCCATCCGTAATTCTATTTCTACCCCAGGTAAATAAGATGTAAGATAAGCAACCAGTGAAGATTGGTACTCCTTAAAAGGTATCCCTTATAAAATTTGCAAAAGTCGATGGTCGAACTTTAAAAATTTGCCAAAAATCGTAAAATCATCCGAATCGGATGAACAAAGCGGCATTTTGAAGCTTCAACGATTACGAAGCGCAGTCGAGAGCCAAAATTTTAACTAGAAACAAAAATTACACCAATTTTAGTGAACAGATTCAATTTTAACTAGAATGCAAAAAAAAATGTTTATCTAGAATATGCTTAAAAGCTCATTTGAGCCTCTCCATCCGTAATTATATTTTTACCCCAGGTAAATAAGATGTAAGATAAGACGCCCGTGAAGTTTGGTACTCTATTCTGAGTGAATCGATGCAAGATATTCACCGAGAGCGCTGATAACGTCACTAATGACAATATCTAATTTCATTCTGAAGTCGGAGCGTCGCCACGATCGAAGCAACTGATAATGAGAAATGGAGAGAATTTAAGAGTTTGCAGATTCGACATTTGTATGCAATGATTTGTATACGAATACCAATGTCTTGCAGAAATATTAAAATATACATTACTTATTGTGCACTAAAAAACGTGAAAAGACCGTTAAATCCATGACGTTTAATAACAATCTCGAAAGGTCTCTGTCTCTCGAGGTTGTGATGAAATATATGCACTCGTGTTACATAGTACCTATGTGTATGGGTAATTCCATGTCAAATCGACCACTTTCGAACCCGACCCCTTTCGATTAATTGAAAACATTTTTCAGGAAATTTTCAAATTTTTTTATCCAACCCAAAAGAAAGAGCTTTTTTTTTTTTAAATGGCGATGACTTCTTCAAAAATTGACTAACTGGGACGTTTTTTTTTTTTAATTTGTTTTTAAATATACTTTCCGAAAAAATACAAACAAATTTTAAGATATTAAAATCTATGAAATTCTTTACTTTTTCGAGAAAAATCATCTTTTTATCGAAGTTCGCCATTTCTTATTTTTTTTTTCACTCAAAAAATACTTTGATCAACTTTGATATCTTAAAATTTGTTTGTATTTTTTTTCGAAAAGTACATTCAAAAACAAAGATTTAAAAAAAAACGCCCCAATTAGTCAATTTTTGGAGAAGTTATACATTAAAAAAAAAAAAGCTTTTTCTCTTGGGTTGGTTAAAAAAATTTGAAAATTTTCTGAAAAATGTTTTTAATTCGGTAGAAAAGGAAAACAAAATTTCAGCCAAATCGAAAGGAATCGGGTTTTAAAGTGGTCGATTTGACATGGAATGCCCCATACATGCACACATGCACCCAGAGACGTATAAACCAGAGTGCATACAACTATTTCTGCGAGGCTTGTCTCTCTCGGTTGCGAAGACACGGGTCAACAGGTGCGCAGTTATATTCTCTCGCGTCCCGACGTTCTATCGCGCGCAATTCTCTGCTCTATCCCTCGTTTTTTCTCTCTCTTTCCTCTCACTCTGTCTCAATGATCTAGCCAGATCCTCGCACGCCGCTATTCCCACGTTTTCATGCGAACATATTTCTGCATATTCATCCACCGACTCTCCTATCTATGTAATGCGAAAGAGTATAATCGCATAAAACTCGGATGTTTAAGAGGCGAAATGTGTAAGAAGCCGTATTAGATAAACATCTATATTTACAGATGTGTGGATGATGAATAAAAAATTAAAAAAAAAAAAAAATGATGAGAGAGATGCAGAAGAGAAGAACTCCAGAGATAGTCGATTCCGGGGAATTTGAGTTTAAGGACAGCTCAAATATTGGCTGACGACAGCCAAAAGTGACACCTAACTTCGCATATGTGATGACAATGATCAAAGATTGTTTGGTGAAGGTGTGATCCAGTGAAGGATCGATATTAGTGAAAATTGTCTCTAAATTTTGCAACAGTTGCGTCGAAGAGTTTTAGAGACGAATTGCCATAAACTTTGTTTACTTGAGGATGTTGAGTCTCTGTGAAATGTTTTAATGTAAATTGTTCAATAAATACACTGAGAAAAAAGTTCAGTTAAAACAACTAAATCCATTTAGTTGAAAAAAATTTAGTTGATTCAATATTAATTTGTTTGAAATAATGAAACTATAATTAATTCAACAAATGGATTTGGTTAACCATAAGATACGAGGTGAACGAAATTATTTGGTCAATTTCCAGATACAGTTTAGTCCAATTTACACGTTACTGAGTTGCTGTACAGAAATATTTCGTTGATTTCTAGTATATTTTAACTAGATAAATTTAGCTGTAACAAAAAAACAATTCGTATTTTCAATCACACAATTTATTTGGTACAATAGTACATTATGACCCGAGGACAAAAAAAAAGTTTTTTTGTACGAGGGTCATACAATATTTTATCGCCCGACGGCGTAAAGTGCCTTTTAAGCCCACGAAGTGGGCGTAAAAAGGCACTTTTACGTCCGGAGGGCAATAAAGATATTTATTTGATTAAACTGAAACTTTGCCCATTCAAGCAACGACTTGACCGATTTAACTAAAACTTCCACTGTATCTTTGTTGAATTACCAAAATGATCTCGTTGAACGTCGGGAAACAAATATTTGGTTGTCAAACAAATTTTTGCATTTTCAACAAAAAAATGTTCTCAGTGTAGCTTCTTAATCGTCGTGAAATTTTTACACGACCTCCTGAATACTTCATGTAAAAACATACCAAATTTTCAGAATTCTATCATGATTACTTCAACCTCCTTAAGGGTTAAAATGAAAAATGATGAGAAAATGCTGAAAATTTGCTGTTTTTGTATGAAGTATTTAAGAGATCGTGTAAAAATTTCACGACGATTAGGAAGCTCGTTATTAAAATATTAACATTTTGTTAAGAACAATTTTTTAAACGAATAAAAAAAACATTTATCAATAAACTTCGTTTTGTTACCGTTACTTTCAATATAGTGTAGATATTAAAAAATTGAGAGGTCAACAAAAAAAACTTATCGCAAAGTTATATCAGTTTCCATAAGACTACATTTAATTTAATTTAATTTGTTAATGTTAATTGTTCGATAACGAGCTTCCTAATCGTCGTGAAATTTTTACACGACCTCTTGAACAATTGATCCAAAAACATACCAAATTTTCAGAATTTTCTCATAATTTGCGATCTGGGACTCAACATCCTTAACATATTGCAAGGTTTAGGAAACGCCTAATTTCCAGAGCAATTTGTTTATAAAAATTTGCAATATCGTATCGATGAATACGAAACCATGCAATCGATGCAACGATCGAAAAACCAGCATGCTTTGCTAGAAAACAAGATACCATGAAATACGGAATTTAAATGGTACACT
Organism: Alloplasta piceator; assembly: GCA_946863875.1. Lineage (NCBI taxonomy): Eukaryota > Metazoa > Arthropoda > Insecta > Hymenoptera > Ichneumonidae > Alloplasta > Alloplasta piceator. The sequence continues at coordinate 12,363,517 of OX333072.1, forward strand.
TTTCGATGGTTTTAAGCAAGATTCGTAAGGAATTCTGTTACAAATTGCATATTCGTGTTCCTCAGGCAATTCCGATGCCAGACTCATCCCGTGAATCCTTAAAATATAGAAAAGAAAAATTCTTAAAAATTTGGGCCCCCAGTAAAAGTCGTATTTGGAATATGCAGCCCAAAAGATTGTAGGATCTTCACAAATTTATGAAAGTTTGGAAAAATCCAAACCTTGCCGCGTTGTCTTCACTATTGGATCAAGATGCTGTTCAGATAACGCCCATGATGCAATGAAAGAAAAAATTATCATCCACCCTCAGTAGAGCAAGAACTTATAGACCAGAACTTCCAAACTACTTAAGGCGGTATTCTGGTCTAGAATTTTGGAGAAATTAATTTTTTTTGCATATCCTTAAAGTTTAGACCTGTAAGAAGATATCCTCGAAAGGAATTTTTTTAATTCCAATAATTTACGGAGTTGTAGCTATTTTAGGGACAAATCGGACTATAGACGTTTCTCTCAAAACTACTTTTCTCAACACGGCTGATATATCTCAAATTCTACTCGACCGATTTACTTCAATTTTTTTACCAATCTTCAATGTATATCTCTACAACTTCTGTATGAAAATTATTTTTTTTTACCATTGTAAAAAAATAAAAAAGTATGAAAAAATAGTCTACAAACGTCTTTTTTGTTCAAACAGCCGCCATTTTGCGATTTTTTTTTCCGTTTTCTCTGAGGTAGAGGGCTATATCGATATTATTATTAATTAAGAATCTTCTTCTTACTAATTATAGAAAGGTTGCAATCGTATCAGCCAGTGAACCCCCGTCTTTAGCCTCAACTTTATCCGCTTATAACTTATTAAATTTTCTTTTTTTTTCGTTTATTGTCCAAATATTAATAAATATGTGGTAAAAAAAGAATGGTAAAAATATATATTTTTTTTACCGAGCTCGGCAAAACGCCCAAAATATGTCTCTAGACCAGAATCTCGCCTTAATAGTCATTCATTTAATAAAACACGGAACGTTTCTCTCAAACATTCCTATCAGTTGAAAAAGCGTAAACCCGGATGATTTAACGCCCCGAAGTGATGTGGGTCAAGTCTTTTTTGTTTGCTCACAGCTGACATATATTTGTCTTTCTCTGTTCGCCATTTCACCGAGACGTTTGTCGAACCATCGCATCGTCGCAAAGAGGCATACAAATACCCCTTCAAATGCATTACGTCCCCATATATACATATACATATATAAACATATTTGTTAGCCAACCAACGGCAGTTTCGATCATGACGCCGTTTCACAGAGGCAAAGTCCGCAAAATTCCTCAACAACGGCGCAACACCCGGTCCAGGATCTTCGCCATAGAGGCTATGATGTTGCATATACTGCATAGAGGAGAAATGGCATCAAGAGAGAGGCAAGAGGTTCGAAAAGAACCATGACTCTCGTATCAGGTACCGCATATATATGGGGCATTCCACGTAAAATCACGCGTTCATCAGCGTGACCCCCTCGGATTTTGATGTCCAATGAATTGTGGGTTTCATTAGGCCCAAAATATGACTTCAAATTTTTAGAAATTTTCATTTTATTTTTAGGGATTGCCCGAGCTTAAAAATCATTAAATTGAGGGAAAACATAAAAAGGGGCCGTTTTCAAATTAATGCAAGTTTTTTCACAGAAACTAGGGCCCAAAACAGATATTTTCGTCATAGTCCGATAATGGGCAAAAATAATTACTATTTTTTTGGATTTTCATTTTTTTTTAAATAGTTTCTTATTTTGATTGTTTCTTGTAGTGAGAATAACAACAACAAAAATATTTTTCTAGAGAAACTTGATTTTTTTTCTTGGTTTAAGAGTGAAACGACAACATTTTTCGAAAATTTGTTAGCCTCGAGGACCTGAAAGAAAATGGATGATTCAAACGCAATTAACAAATTAAAAAAAAAAAAAATTGTAATTATTTTTTGGCCATTATCTAACTATGACGAAAATATCTGTTTTGGGCTCTAATTTCTGTGAAAGAAAATTTCATTAATTTAAAAAAAGACCCCTCTTTGTTTTCCCTCAGTTTAAGGATGTTGAGTCCCTATGAGATTTTTTTATGTTAATTGTTCAATAAATAGCTTCTTAATCGTCGTGAAATTTTTACACGACCTCCTGAATACTTCATGTAAAAACATATTAAATTTTCAGAATTCTATCATCATTACTTCAACCTCCCTAAGGGTTAAAATAAAAAATGATGAGAAAATTCTGAAAATTTGGTATGTTTTTGTATGAAGTATTTAAAAGGTCATGTAAAAATTTCACGACGATTATGATGCTCGTTATTAAAATATTAACATTCAGTTAAAAACACTTTTTTAAACAAATAAAAAAAATATTTATCAATAAACTTCGTTTTGTTTTCGTTGCTTTCAATATAATGTAGATATTAAAAAATTGACAGGTCAAAAAAAAACTTATAAGCAAAGTTATATCAGTTTCCATAAGACTACATTTAATTTAATTTGTTAATGTTAATTGTTCGATAACGAGCTTCCTAATCGTCGTGAAACTTTGACACGGCCTCTTAAATAATTCATTCAAAAACATACTAAATTTTCAGAATTTTCTCATCATTTGCGATTTGGGACTCAACATCCTTAATGATTGTCAATAAAAATTTCTAAAAATTTGACGTCACATTTTGGGCCAAACTAGACCGACAATTCATTGGACATCAAAATCCGAGGCGGTCAGGGCGATGACCGCGTGATTTTGCATGGAATTCCCCATACATACGTATATGGATGCAGCATAAGGCCCCGTGCCTCATCGGCCGATGGCGTAACGGCGAGCTCTTCAGCACGGCGTTGCACCAGCAACATGCACTCTATCGCTCTTTCTCCCTTCACTGTTACATAGAATATATACAAGCATATATATGTATACGTCTTCGCGTACCATAGAGTTTGGCTGAACGCGCTCTTTTGCGCGGCTGCAATCGCTTGAGCCTGCGATATGTCGCAACATCATCTGCAGGAGACTCGATGGAGGTACCTCGGGAAAGAGAGAGAGAGAGAGAGAGAGAGAGAGAGAGAGAGAGAGAGAGAGAGAGAGAGAATGGAGGTTTGCGATCCTAGCGCGCCCTTTCCCGCTGCTCACTTCTCTTTTTTCTCTGTACTCCATCGGCCATATCTATCTTGGTCTTTTTATTCATCACCTATCCTCATTCTACGATGCAAACCGAAAGATCCTCTTTCTCTTTGCCGGGGTTGCACTTCGAGCTTGGGTAACGCGTGGCATATTGCGCATACTGGATATTTCTCTCGGTGTGCACACAAAATCGAAAGACCAACGAGATGGGACTACCCACCTTTCCATCGCCTCGACCCAGTCAACAGAAATCGCGATGCATCTTTATGTACCCGTATACATATCTTCAACATCTTCAGCGTGTGTGTCTGTCTGCAGCGATGTGAACTCATAGGCCAAGTCTTCCTCCAAGAGGTCATCATACTTTTTCTTCGATCCGATCCCCGCAACGTTCATAGTTCACACGAGGATTGAGCAATATCGCTCGCGGTAAGTATGTGCGCATCGTGAAGTCCCCTTTGGTTTTTAAAATTGGGGGAGGCTTCATCCGCGACAGGTGCTTGACGACGTGTATTCATTATCTTCGATTTGTCAGAGACAAAACAGTCGCGCACGTTTGTTTGTGTTTCTGGGCGCGTCTGTAAATGGACCTAAACAATTTGTCATTCGGTTTCCTCGTGGAGAAAGTTAGGCCTGTGACTTTTTCTTCCACCCACCCTTCTTTATGGATATGAAAAAAAGAACCCTCCATTTGGAATCCATAAATGCAGGTGCATCCTCTTGGGTGATGATGATGCATCCTCCAGACGAATCGAGGGGGTCCGAGGAAGAAAAAAGGGCCTCCCCACTCGCTGGGTCTGATGTCCTGAGAAGAGTCGTACGAAGTCAAAGGTCCTTGCTGATGTTGATGTCGAATTTCTTGAGGGAGATCCAGGCGGAGAGCAACAGAGATGGATGAATAATGATGGAATGTTGGATGAGGGCTGCTTCTGTGGAGTCTCCACTCGTCGAGAGCTTGTGGGCGAGACCCGAGCGGCTACTGGCGGCGATAAAAAAGAAATGTTAAAAAAACATCTCAACGATGGTTAGACGAGTGCACGCCACGAACGATATGTGCATCAACGGTTGAACGGAGAGACGGGGGATAAAGAGAGGGCTTGAAAAGCTTAGATCGATGAAAGACCCGCTCTCTTGGGGGAGGAGAGTTTTCTCGGCTGTGGATTCCCTCTTCCCCGGATTTCCAGTGCCACACAAAACCGGCAACAAGTGTGAGAATCCAGCGGATCCGGGCCGTGTAGTCACTTCTGGGGCAAAGCAGACCACGACATGGCCAGCCACATGGAAACGCGGACATTTTTTATTTATAATCCAGACCGTACCGTGAAATTCTAACCACCCTCGTCAACGAAGCCGCTTATCCGCATTGCTTTGACCTTTTTTTTAGCTTTTCCGGGTCACGGGATTGTGGGAAATGCGGTTGGTACGAGACTTTTTTTCAGAAAAAAAAAAAACGTCTATGGAATTGGGACGATGAATTTTTTGAATCTGAATAATGCGGATCTGAAGTTTGGACGTATGGAAATTGTGTTTCTTAAAATTGGATGTTTCATGTTGCCACTTGTTTAAGATATACTTTAAGATTTGACGCTACCGGCGAAAAGTTTCCGGACAAGACTTTAAAAACGGTCTGGAACGTTTTTTTATGCCTTTTTGCCGGAAGTCAACGTAAACTAATTCGACAACAGATTCAACAAACGGCATTTTTGCAGGGTATTAAGGGGTGAAATAAATGTTCTGATATTATCTTGGGAAGCTCGCTGGTTCTTTCTCTCTTGAGGAGCTTTCTCGATCCACTCGTGGAATTTCATTTAGTGGTGGTTGAGTATTCGATCAGGTCGAAATCACGCCTCCAACGAATTCCTATCTCAGCGTTTATACGAAATTCCCTCCAATGAATCTTCCGGCGCTAGCAACGTTGAATACTCAATGCTACAGTCAGGATCGCCGATTTTTTTTTTGTTTGCTTTTTACGAACGAGAGACATTGTTCAAGGATTTCTAGGATTCCTTTGAAACGTTCGCGGCACGTTTATCTATCTTGTCGTTGATCAATATCGGGATGAAATCGCGCAGCGCCATCCCCCGTTTATCGGCAATAAGGAATATCGAAACAATGGCGATGAAAGCGCGCGAAGAACGTTTCTTCGTCACGGCTCTTCCCTCGCATCGTCAACAGAAACCTTGCCGAGGTCACTATTTCATTCTTTTATCTTTTGGGAACTTTTCCGCTGCACATATATATATAAATTCGCCTGATAAGTGTCTACCCGGACGAGTCGAAAGGTCGTCCACTCTAACGTGATATTTATACACGCATGATCGAAGGAGAGTGAAACAATCAGGAATAGTGAACAGAATAACGCAAATGAAAAAAATGAAAACAAAATTTAAAAGTCAAAAGGAAAGATATGAACGAGCATTTCGGGAAATTTGACCCTGTTTCCCGATTTTCCGCGTTCATCGAGCCTCCTCTAGAACTTGTTGTTTAAGCTTCTCTGTAATGCGAAATTCGATTATGGTTTTTTTTTTATAAGCCCAGGAAATGTCGGAAAGAAGTCAGGAAATTTGTAAAAATTTGCGAATTTTTTTGCGAGATGGAAGGGAAACTAAGAATAGAATTTTGAGATTAGCTTATTGGGTATCAAATGTAAGCTGATTAAAATGCGAGTCCAAAAGTGTATAATTTGTTTTTACGGTATCATTTACATATTTCTCATCTTGATAACGATCGCTCGACAAAAATCTTGAAATAAGTCAAGAATATTAGTGATCAGATTTAAATTGAACGAAAATACAATTTATTCTAATTATTACAATCAAATATGATGATTCATATATTTTTCTTAAATTTCATCTCTAACTTTTAACCCTTTTTGACACACTGGGGTACGGAAGACCCCATGCCTTAATTTCCTTAATTTCAAGTACCTAAATTTAAAAAAATGGGACCTATAGCAACATCAGTCATTAGTTCAAGGATGCCACTACTTCTTCAAGGTTGTAACATCACTCTAAGACAATAAGTTTTTATGTAGTAGCCGCCTAAATTCGAGTGGTGGAAAATTTCATGCGATTTTTTTTTTCCTGTTATATTATTTTACTACTAAAATTATTTTCTTGTAGTGCTATATATGAAGCAAATTCAGTTAAATTTTAAACCATTTTTATCGAAAAATAAAAAAGTTACGATTTTTTTCGTAAAAGTTGTAATTTTTTTTTAAATATTTAAAACGAAAAACGTGGGGCGCATGCAACAGCTAATTAATGCATTAATAGTTCAGCTGTCAATTGGTATTGCACCGCAAATAATGTGAACTGATAAATAAGTTCACTCATTGATAGCGACGATGTATTCCATGCGCCCTACGTTTTTCGTTTTAAATCTCACATTTATTTCAATAGCTATCAAAAATGTGCAATGACAAATTTTCAGGACAATCTGTAAGTGGTTAGAAATGTGTATGTTGTTTAATTCTGCATGAAGCCTAGGCAAATTATTTTATACTTTTTAGTCTATTTTAAAAACGTGGTATTGAAAAAAAAAAATTTCATTTATTCTCAACTCACCCCCTCCCTTACCCCCACCATAGAGATGAGTGGTCGGTTATAGGGTCATAATGTGTGGTCGGATATTGGGTCATATAGAAAAACGGGTGGTCGGGTACTGGTACATTTTCATATCTCAGTATTTTCGGTTATTATGAATAAACAACTAATTATAGCAACAACTATACCCTGTGTTTTGGAAACTAGAGACTTCAAGCTTTCCAATAGTCATAGTTGTTATGGAAAATAGTTTATTTTTGAACGCGAAAAACAAGTTAACTTTTTCGTCGCCTCTTTGATGGTCGGATATTGGGACGTTTACCTTAAATTCCTTTGTTCCTTAAGAAAGTTATTCATCCTTTAGAAAAAAAAAGTTAGTCTCCCCCGAGCTAATATTTATTTTTTATCATTATCCAATAGAATATACATATACCAATAGAATACATAAATAGGGACTGGACGCGTTTCTAGAGACAAGACGGGTCTTGAGTGGACAATGCAGAAGGAAGGAGACGTGAAATGAGTTTCGTGTTATGAGAGTGAGTAATGTTCGCGTGGCAGCATGAAAAAGATCCCGAGACAGAGAGAAAACGCGAGAGATATGTAAACGAGAAGCTTGTATGAGGAAAATAGCTGCCGGGATGGGGAAAAAAAGGAGGAGAAAGACGGTACGCGTCATAGAGCTAAAAATCTACGTGTGTATCGAGCATTAGTCACGGCACTGCGGATGAAACTGCGTCAGTGTTTGCTGACGCCTTGGCTATCAGCCGATGCCAAAACGATGACAGTCATTGGCAGTCTGGACGACTGATAAAAAAATAAAAACTCACTCCAACCGCCGTCTCTTTTCATCCAAGGCGATGTACCGTAGAAACTGCTGATTACTGTTCGATGGCCAATAACCGAGCCGGATATTTCGAATATACATTGCCATGCAGGAAGGAAGCAGCGGGAGTCTCGAGGATGCATATCCCTCTCTTTCTCTCTCTCTCTCTCTGTGGGTAGCTCGATGACGTCATGCTGCGTTTTAAAAGCCAACGTTGGTCTTCAGATTGTGCTTGAGTATGTGCAATGTATAGACGAGAATATTTTCGCTCATCTCAGTCCAGTCGAAGGTGGTTATGAAAACTCAAGCGACGATTCCGAGTTCGGTTTGCTAAAAAAAAAAAAAAAAAGGCAAATTAGTCGGTTCTATTTCGTGGATTCCGTTGACGATTGAATTTCAAGATGGCAATAAGCAGTATTTTTGTGAATAATATTATCAGAATAAAGTAGAAACGACCCTACAGCGTCCCGAGGCCAAGTATTAAAAACGAAAAAAAATATTTTCGATCCCATTGTAAATATACGAAATATATAAGGCATTCTCCGTAAATTCCGCCACTTTTTTTTTTACCCTCTCAGATCCGTTCCATAAGTTGTCACAGTTTAGTCCCACTTGAAAGTAGTTTCTGCGATTTTTTTCAGATTTTTTAAGCGGTGAATTGAGGAGTTATATTTTAAGAAATTAAGGAACATATATTTTTTCGAATCCATATAGCTTAAAACGGAGAGGATGTACGAAAAAAGTATTGCTACAAAAAAATTATGTTTATCCATCAACTATCGAATGCAATGTGTGTTATATTTTTATTCGTGTTGCAAAGACTATTTTCTGCAAAAAAAAATGAAAATTAATTTTTTTCGCACAGTCCGACACCTTCGATTCTGCTGTCAATTTTATACAATCTCTAATAGTATTAGTGGAACGTACGAAAAAATCCACGATACGGCTACTGATTTTTTTTGCGATGAAACAAATGTCATTCACAAAAAAATTGCATAAAATTGTGTGAATAACATTTTTTCAACCCCGAAAAAAATCGGTTGCCGTATTGTGGATTTTTCTGTACGTCTCACTAATACGATTAGAGATTGTATAAATTTGACAGTAGAATTGAAGGTGTTCGACCGTGCGAAAAAAATTAATTTTCATTTTTTTTTTGCAGAAAATGGTCTTTGCAACACGAATAGAAATATAACACATATTGCATTCAATAGTTGACGGAAAAACATAATTTTTTGTAGGAATATTTTTTTCGTAGATCCTCTCCGTTTTAAGCTATATGGATTAGAAAAAATATATGTTCTTTAATTCCTTAAAATGTAACTCCTCAATTCACCGCTTAAAAAATTTGAAAAAAATCGCAGAGACTACTTTTAAGTGGGACGAAACTGTGATAAGTTATGGGACGGATCTGAGAGGGTCGAAAAAAAGTGGCGGAATTGACGGAGAATGCCTCATATGGCAAGTGCGTCAACTATTAGAATATTTCTCGACAGTCCTGAACTTTGTTCAGGTGAAGTACTAAAATTACGCGATCAACGACGTGGAATATAATTCGGCCTACGTCTTATATATTGATAAGAGCTGTTTTTGTTAAGATACACTTGTGTCATTGTCAATTTTTTATCCATTACGATCGCTTACTTCATTCATTTTCCTTATTCTTGCTCAATTTGTTTCACATAAATGACAAATATATTATTTTACGTATTACATAATGCGATAGATTACACTCGGCATAGATTTCTATCTGTCGTAGTTCCATTGATTTTGAAAATTCGTCATGCACAGCAACGAACTCAAGGCGTGTTATTTAAGGGGCTAAGCGAATCAATTTCACAGATAATATCGATAAAAAAAAAATTGAAACTGGCACGCCTTGTCTTTGCACACAAATTCTCGTGGAAAATTTCTACTTCGCAGTTACTCTCCAGGAAACATAGACGAGGGAAAGAGAGGACAGGTTTCCCTTATTTTTTTATTTTGGCCAACATGGAATTTATTCATTAAAATCACTGCAATTTTTTTTTAGCTGAAATTCCAACTTGGATTTTAGATAATTCTCTTTGGAATCGTTGAAGCTTCAATTTTGCACACATTTTCTTAATTTAAAAACGTTTTTTCTTTTCAATTGAATACTTTTTCATCTTTTTAATTTTTCTTCACAATTACAGTATCTTTATTTTATTATTTTGGAAGCATCTAAATGAGGGTTTCGCATTATTTCGAGAAAAACTATAAGAGATTTCTTGTGGTGAAAATCCATTGGTTCAATATTCCTACGAATTACTCGAAGAAAAAGGAAGAGAGAAAAAAAAAGGTACTCACCATTGTCGTTTCGACGACGCAGCGTAAACCTGAACTTTTATCGTCTGTCTTTCGCTCTGAATTTACAAGGCTTTTCGCATTCTTGGATACAGGTATACGAACATTTTTTTTTCATCCTGGACTCAGACATTTATATACAGAAGTCATATGCTCTCTGCTCTTTTGAGACCCTGGCATTCGCCTTGTTCTTGTTTATGCGACGCATCCTTGTTAAATAATTTTTCAATTTCGTCAAAGCCATTTTTTTTCTCTCCCTCTATCTGCAAAATAAAAAATAAAAGAACGTGGGCTTGTTTAAACACGACATACTGTGCATTACAAATGAATTCATCTCATTAATAATTTCAATATCTTGAATCTTTTAATAATTTGAACTTTGTTATTTTGGTAAATCGTTCCAACTTTGTATTATTGTGCAGTATTTCAAAAGGCTTCGATCAGAGAAAAATTTTTGACCATTGTCGCATCGTTGCGCAAAAAAGGAAAATGAAGTGAAAAAATTATGACATTTCAATTTTTTTCTTTGGATAAACAAATTACAATTTTTAATTTTTAACTGATTGAAGTAGTAAGCGGTATTTTAATAGAAAATCTTTCAAAGAATATGATAAGCCCTAAATTATCGACTTCGGACAAAAATTGCGGTTATTTTTTAGACACAACTAACTAATGAACACCTCATTGAGTTTTGCCATGAATAAATCGATATTAAAAAAGTTGGTATTGCACCACGTTTCGAGGTTATGTTTTCTCTCAACATCACGTAGGAAAATACTCACAGCTTTCACTTTTTTTTTCTTACCTTTTACCATCTTCACGGGATCAATTGTGTATCTGGATAAATACTGCAGCTGCACTTTGTTAATTGTTAAAGTATTTTATTCGTGAGAAATAAAAATTCGCGAAGAAAAGGGCAAAAGGCGCGAGAGGCGTCACTCGGTCACTCTGTTGTCGCCAGTGTGAAGGCAAAATTTTCGGAACGATGCGACTCTTATTGTCGCGATATTCGATAACTGGTTTGTTCAACGTCACATAGTTAATTAGAGCACTGAAAAATAGGTAATATCGGAAAACAATAAGTCGAAAAACACGTTTAAACTTGTCGAACATGAGCCCACTGCGCATGGGCCAGTGAACTGAGGGAACGCGGCCGGCCGGCGTCACTGCGTCAGTCGTTCAGTGAGAGCAGCGCGCACGCCGCACGCACGATCGAGTCGACGGACGGTACAAAATACTGGATCGTAGCGCGCTCTGTCGGACTGAGACCTAACTTTCCGTATATAGGTCAGTGGATCAGCAGCTGTTGTGACTCGAGCATGCTCGAGACGTGGTCACGATTATTCTCGGAAAAAATTCCTCCGTATATTCCACGAAGCTTCCAAGAAATTCTATGTACTGACTGTGCGAGGGAACTCCTTTAAAAGGGTGCGACAATTGCAGTAAAAAAGAATGAGATAATGAAGATCCATAACTCCCGTGTTTTTGGTCGTACAGACTTCTTTCAGGCGTCATTTTCTTCGTTTTCAAATTCTCAGGTTACTTTTTCTTAGTTTTATTTTTTTCAAAATTCTTAAGGGCGTTCTCAGAGAGTAAATTTTGGAACAGCGATAACTCCTGTCGTTTTGATCATACAAACGTCTTTCAGGCGTCATTTTCTTCGTTTACAAATTCTCAGGTTATTTTTTTTTAGTGTAATTTTTTTCAAAATTCTTAAGGGGTTACTCAGAGGGTAAATTTTGGAACAGCGATAACTCCCGTGTTTTTATCATACAGGCTTCTTTCAGGCGTCATTTTCTTCGTTTTTAAATTCTCAGGTTACTTTTTCTTAGTTTTATTATTTTAAAAATTCTTAAGGGGGTACAAAGAGCGTAAATTTTGGATCAGCCACAACTCCCGTGTTTTTGGTCATACAGACGTCTTTCAGGCGTCATTTTCTTCGTTTCCAAATTCTCAAGTTAGTTTTTTAGTTTTATTTGTTTCGAAATTCTTAAGGGGGTACGCAGAGGGTAAGTTTTGGAACAGCCATAACTGCCGTGTTTTTGATCATACAGACTTTTTTCAGGCGTCATTTTCTTCGCTTTCAAATTCTTAAGTTACGTTTTGTAGTTTTATTTTTTTCGAAATTCTTAAGGGGGTACAAAGAGGGTAAATTTTGGAACAGCCACAACTCCCGTGTTTTTGGTCATACAGAATTATTTCAGGCGCCATTTTCCTCGTTTTCAAATTCTCAAGTTAGTTTTTTAATTTAATTTTTTTCTAAATTCTTAAGGGGGTACGCAGAGAATAAATTTTGGAACAGCCATAACTCCCGTGTTTTTGATCAAACAGACGTCTTTCAGGCGTCATTTTCTTCGTTTTCAAATTCTCTATAGGTGCGTTTTTGTTTTAGCTTCATTTTTTTCGTAATCCTTAAGGGGGTATGCAGAAAATAAATTTTTGGACAGCGTGAGCCGAAGTCTGTACGATAAAAAATACGGTAGTTATAGCAGTAAAAAAATTTCTTTTCTGCGTGTCCCCTTATACATTGAAGATTGGTAAAAAATTTCAAGTGAATCGGTTGAGTAGAACTTGAGACATCATGTCAGCCGTGTTGAGCAAAGTAGTTTTGAGAAAAAATTCTATAGTCCTATTTGCAGCTAAAATAGCTATAACTTCGTAAATTACTGGAATTTAAACATTTCCTTTAGAGGATATATTCTTAAAGATCCAAACTTTACGAATATGCAAAAAAAAATGATTTTTTCAAAATTCTAGACCAAAATACTCCATCAACTTTTTCAACCCCCTGATCCAGATTCTTGTCACGGTAACTTTGAAATATTTATACCGTATAAATATATATTGTACTTTTATCATTGAGCTGTTTAAAGAGTATTTTAATTCTGGTTCTCGAGGTCACAGAGCCTGAAACACACATGTCAAATATTAAACAGCTGTTTCTCAAAAAATTATAGAAAAGATAGGAGAATTATCAATAGCATTGGATACATTTAGCGGGATATTCTCTGGTTGTGACGTCCACGGTTTTTCCAACACACATTGATGAACGTCGCAATTGATGTACGATTCATCATCGATCCGAAGCTTTAATATCGCTACGCAGATCGCGCGTCGATCGATACACGAGAAAGACAACTGTGCAGAATAATCGAGTGAACTACATCGAACCGGAAATTGACGAGCGTAAAATACGTTATATTGATACGTGACTACTCTGATTGTCTTGGCCATTGTTTGGCCAATTGAAAATCAAAGCTGTTTATCTCTTCCTTATGGTATATCGGAAGGAGTATAAAAGAAACTGGAAAAAACGAAGAAAAAAAAATGTAATCACAACAAACAACCGTGAGCAGAGAAATAACGAATCGGATAAGGTTTCAAACGGATTTATTGTTACACAGAATGCATTGTATATTTAGTACATGCATTGTATATTTACTTGGCTCTTCAATTCTTTCAATCCTTTTTTAAGATACTTTTGGCAGAACTTTGTTTCTATCATTTCATTTTTTGTACAAAAAAACTTTCACTAGAATTGTTTAGTTGTATCATTACATGAGAATATACGAAATCATCGAAAAATATGCTCTTATGTAAAACATTCTAAGCTTTTTATTAAAAATAGGGCCAATTGCACAGAAATTTAACAAAGCTGCGAAAATTAATTTTCAAAAAACAAAAAAAAAAGGCATTTATTGAAGAGCCTGCACTTCCAAATACATTTTTTTATTGATTGCAAACCAATAATTAAATTCAAGTTTGACTTCGATTTTGTCACCGTAGGTTTTCAAGATATTTGCATTTTTTCAAAACCGATTTTGAATGCAATCACGAATATCAATGATTTTTAGTGACTTTAAAAAATTGTTTTTATCAAATAAAAATTTCAGAATGTTTATACGTATCATATCATACAAACCTAATTGCTGAGGAAAAGAGAAAAATTAAAAGATCACTTTATTCTTTAGATGTTTATATCCGGACGTTTTATAATACTCAGCAAGATTTGCATGGACCTCTATAAAGGATTCTGCATGAGACTATTAAATAGCAAGGAGAGCCCGAGAGATCGAGCTCGGAGAAGTTTAGCATCGATAAATCTGTGGTTTATCGTTGTCGAGGCTCTGTGCACGAGTCATTTATACATAAACATATCGTTTATAATATGTACATACGAGCTCAAGCCGATCGCAATCGTGGGACGGATCTTCACTTTCGCCGGAAGTTGTCCCTCTCCACATACTTATGTATGGCATGCACGCTATAAAATCAATGATGCTCTATATTGCGCGTGCATACCTTTTTGCATTCACGTTTTAATACGTAATCAATAGTATATGATATACGTATCGATAAGTCAAAAAGTACTAATCGATATTAGCCCATTGATAAGAATAATCATTTGCGTGGAAAACGGAGCGTTTGATGACTTGATCTTGATTAAATCTGCAATTTACTATGAAAATACACTGTAAAAAAATTTTGTATTAAATTTAATAAAAAAAATATGAAGTTTTTATGCATATACAATATATTAATTTTAATATACGTTCGTATATTAAAATTCCAATACAAGTATATGAAAAATCAAATAACTTCTTTTAATTTTAATATACGTTCGTATATTAAAATTCCAATACATAGTATGATTTTTAAAGCAGAATCATGAAAAAAGATATGAAAATTAATATTCTTTTGTACATTAAAATTAAAAGAAGTTATTTGATTTTTCATATACTTATATTGGAATATTACTGTACACATTGTATATGAAATTTAGTATCCTGTATATGCATAAAAACTTCACATTTTTTTATTAAATTTAATACAAAAATTTCTTACAGTGCAACTAAAATTGTACGCCCGAGATATCAACATTAGGGATATTCGCAAGGGTCAGCTCGACCGAAAGTGCAATGGAAGAGCTTCGCCCTGGAGGAACCGCCTTAATCATCACGGTATAACCTCTGCGCCAGGTAAGTATATTGGGCACGCTGGCCGTCCGGTATATAACACCGTCATACGCCTATTTCGCTCGGGCACAGAGTCCCGAGCGCATGCGACGCATAGTGGTGGATGCATCAACTAGCACGGCCGCTGACATTCATTGTAATTTTGGAAAATAAGTCTATCAATTTTCAATAACGTATCTTAAAAATGCGAAAAGCATATAGAAATCATTTTAATATCCGGGGATTTGAATTTTCAACGTTCATCTTTTAATTTTAATATCCAAATATTAAATTTAAGATGAAATTGTTAATTTTTCAATACCATGTATATTAATTTCGAGTTCGTATACTTGTTATTGAAATTCCCTATACTGTATATTAAATTTCA
Organism: Alloplasta piceator; assembly: GCA_946863875.1. NCBI lineage: Eukaryota > Metazoa > Arthropoda > Insecta > Hymenoptera > Ichneumonidae > Alloplasta > Alloplasta piceator. The sequence continues at coordinate 12,378,702 of OX333072.1, forward strand.
TTACAATATTGAAAAAAATTTCAATGGTTGATTGCAATTTTAAGAAATAAGTGTTTTAATTTTCAATAATGTATTTGAAAATTGCGAAAAAGTATACAAAAACTATTTTCATATACGGGTATATTAATTTTCAATGCTCACTCTTTTAATTTTAATATACAAATATTAAATTTAAGATGAAATTGTTAATGTTCCGATACCTTGTATATTAATTTCGATTTCATATACTTGTTTTTGAAATTTAATATACTTTTGTATATTAAATTTAATAACATTTTTTACAGTGTAAATATAGCGACCTATTACTGTTACAACAGAGTTTGTGTACCATTTTTGAGCGAAGAATAGAAAGAGGAAGTGCGGGAAAACGACTCGAGAGCGCAATAAAGATCGCTGGCAATCGTTCTCCATCGATTCTCTAAAAAACAATTATCAATAATAATTATTGATAATTATCAATAATAATATTGTCCAAAAGTCATTAACAAATTGTTTAACCCTTCGCCGTTTACCTATATTTTTTACTACGTCGAACGATATCATCATCGGCTATTTTTAACCCACTTAACAGTGTTATAAAATTCCAAAAAAATTCAGGAAATCAGTTTTAGGTCTCATCTCAATAGTCCAATAGTTTTTATTTCAAAGGACATTTATAAACACTGTAAAACAGACAAAGTTGACAAGAAGTGGCAAAGTCAGACATAACGATATCGTCTATGATAGACGGCGGAGGGTTAAACAATTTATTGATAAGTTTTGAGTAATATTGTTATTGATTATTGTTGTTTATAGCATGTTAAATGTTGCTGAATTCTTTCAGATTTTTATTGTATCACGAAGTACGGAAATTTCAATCAGATACCATTTTTTGCTGGAACGTCATCATCAGAGTTTCGAGCTGAAATAGTAAAAAAAAATATCATAGGAAAATTCTGAAATAATTCCGGGCGATTCTGTGTATACGTACGCTACTTTTTTCATACCTGACATTTTCTCTTCAACTCTATAGTTTTTGAGTTACGTTGCATCTTTTAAAATTTGTCTTTTTTTTACGTTTTTTTTTAAATTATTAAGTCGCTTTCTTGAGCCGGGTGGAATTTTGTATTTGATTTTAAACTAACTTCCCGATGAGTTAGAAATTTGAAATTTTGAACGTAGCTCAGAATTGGATGACAATGCAAGAAAATGTTTTAAAAAATCGTAATGGTGATTATAATTTTTTTTAAATAATTTAATCATTTTCTCAATCAAAACTGGCACAGGAACGGTTACTATAGCAACGGTTTGGGTTTTTGTTTTTGCTATATTTTCTTGATAACCCACATCTGGCTGACAGATGCAAACATATCAATTCTTTAATTCCTGTAAGGAAATCATTATCGAATCTTAAGTCTCTTATAGCCTTTATTGAGTAAAGTTTCTTATGGTAAACGAGAAAGCGACCTAACGCAAGTGACGCTTGGAAATACAAAGTATTTTTAAAAAAATTTCACTTACACAACTCTAAAAATCAGAAAATAAATTGTACAAATAAATTTTTTTTTTTAAATACCCCGTTTTTAAAACGGACAAAAAAGTATAAAATAATTCGCCTAGGCTTCATGCAGAATTAAACAACATACACATTTCTAATCACTTACAGATTATCCTGAAAATTTGTCATTGCACATTTTTAATAGCTATTGAAATAAATGTGAGATTTAAAACGAAAAACGTGGGGCGCATGGAATAAATCGTCGCTCTCAATGAGAGAATTTGTTTATCAGTTCACATTATTTACCGTGCAATACCAATTGACAGCTGAACTATCAATGCATTAATTATCTGTTGCATGCTCCCCACGTTTTTCATTTTAAATCTCACATTTATTTTAATAGCTATTAAAAATGTGCAATGATAAATTTTCAGGACAATCTGTAAGTGATTACAAATGTGTATGTTGTTTCATTCTGCATGAAGCCTGGGCAAATTATTTTATACTTTTTAGTCCGTTTTAAAAACGTGGTATTTAAAAAAAAAAAATTTATTCAATTTTTAGCCAAAAGTGAAATAACTTTGCGACGAAAAATCGTACGAAAATTTAAAAAAAACGAAATTGGAGCGTCTGCTAATCCTTACAAATGTATCGTAGATAAAAAAGACAAAAAAAATGTCCTCAAGCTGTGCGCCCAATTCGCGATGGTCGAAAAAAGGTCGAAAAACGGTCACGCACAAAAGTACATACCACATCGAAAGAAAATCATAGAAAATATTTTAAAAAAAAGTAAAACAACGCTGAATTCCTTCCCGTCAAAACCCTTTTTTAAAAATTCGTTTATCTTCTTTTTTGACGGAGTTATGCAACTTCTAGTGCGGCAAGATATATCGACTGGTGCATCCAAACTTTTGAGCGGGGGTGTATATCTATATATATATTTATATATATCGATATATACGTACATAAGCGAGGATATACAAACTTTCGCGTGGCTCTCCGGCATAATCGAAAGTTACAATATATCGCTCACCTTCCGCGCTCCTAAGCTCGCTCAATGGTAATACCGGAGAGTCGATCGACTCGGTTTGTCGACAGGTCGCCTGTATAAAGAAGAAACTCGATCGAGAAGTCGCGAAAAGGTATATATTGCGCAAGCGGATAGTGCTCCGTGCTCGCGCAGACAATCCGTAGAAGGTGGATTGAAAATCGATTCGGTATTACGTATGCATCAGGATGATTCTAACAATCATGCGGATACAACGTCAAATTGAGTTAATTTTGATTAGATCTTTTTCAGAAGACAATACATGATCGTTCTGCAATCAGGAATTCGAACCTTTTATCGTGAAGCCAAAATTTCCGCACATCTTGTCTGACCGTCTAGACACGAAATTCGTGACCAATCTTCTGGTCTGCAAAAGCTTGAGGCACGACTTTTTTGAGGCTGAAAAAGAACAGGTTGATTTTCAATGTTTTTCTGACAAAAGTCTTGGGATAACGATATCTGGATTTTGTCCCCTACTAATATATATAGTTTTGTCAAGTTTCAGTTTTTCAAAATTGAAAAATATTGGTTAACAGTAAAGTCATTCATTATTACCTCAGAATAGCGCGCTTCCTGAAAAGTTGGACACTAAGAAAACAGTTTATTTGTAGTGAAGAAATATATTTAATTGTCACTTTTACTCAAATCTTTCTTAACTGTTAAAAAATAGTTATTTAATTTATTAACTGTTAACAAATAATGGATTTCGCTATATTCAACTTTACATTTGTTAACCGTTAACAAATCCTGGTGCACTGTAACCTCGATAATCGCAATTGTGCGGGACCGGCCCTTGCAAGAAGTGGGGTTGCGCACATTGCATAGAACCGTCTTTGCGCCGCTGGTGGCTCACGGCGGCCTGACGCGATTGGCTTGGCGCTTCTCCCACTACGCTGCAATTGCAAAGATCGAGGTACCGAGAATCGAGGTCGCAGTGTACATTGTTTTCTCAGTGGATGATCGGGAATGAAAAATAAAGAAATCGTACACATTATTTTTATCTTATTCAGGAAAGTAGTTATGAGAATAATAATTAAACAATGCGGACATTCTGAAGGTTCAATCGAACATTCCAAATTATTCCACAAATCAATATCACTGTCACCTTATTTAACGACACACATTATTTAAAAAATCGATTTTCAAATAAGAAAAACAAAACAAGAAATATTTGATGACATGATAATAATTACGATATTACGATTTATGATAGAATTTTCGTTTTCTCCCGCATTTTTTTTAAATATGACAATATGAGCCGAGACGAGCTCGATGTAATACAACAAAAATCGAGATACCCCGTTGACCGTGTCGCTTCTATATTTACAGTCAAGATACCGTGACAAAAGTATCATGCTCATCGGAGCGCGTTGCAAGTCGGTTCGCCAAGAGATCATGATTCGAACACAACTCTGATCAAACCCGAGAAAGAATCGTTGAATCATTTCTCGAGAATCAACATGTTCTCAATGCAGTCTGGTTTTGTAATATCTGTAAAATCTCGAACGAGAAATTTGTCGACACAAATTTGAAAGGTTGTAAATGCTCAGATCATCCCAGATAGATCACTATAGATCTTCACTATGCACCAATAATAAAAAAATCCAGGATGATTTTTCAACTAACCAATAATACAAAAAACGTTGATTCCATAATTGGAAAAAGTTTTAACGCTTTTTTAAATCTTCTTTGCAACTATTTGTCGTTAACTTGTCAATAGTTATATTTGATTGTCACTAATTTATATTTAATAAATTCTCATGTGAATTTTCTTCTTAAATTCAGAGTCACAGATTTTTTAAATTTATTTTCAATTGTTTCTGTCTGTTGGATGAAAACGTAATTTCCATCACGGATTACAATTGTAGTTTCCCATTCTCGTTATCATGAAATTACGAAGCTTCCGTTTTATACGAGACGCCCGCGCCGAGATAAAGAGAGACGGAAGAAATCCATGGGAGAACTTTATGTTTTGATCGTTAGCGTAGAAGTAGTGGATTGGATAAGAAGAAAAAAAAAGCGGAAAAAAATATCCGAGGGAACCCTCGCGAGCGAAAAATAAACGAAGCGCGAATACATGCACGTACGAAAACGCAAATTCCCGTGGATATATAAATGCATACGAGTGCACTGTTGAGCTCTTGGTGAGTGCAAAGAAACTTCATTTCTACTTTGCAGTAGATACTCATACATATGTATACCGGTATCCCGGAAGTAGGTGCGTCCGTAAATACTGCGGTAGGTTTAATTCCAGGAGAGACAGCACGTTTGTGGGGTAGACGGGACAGTTTTTCAAATTTTTCACAAATTGATGAATTTTTTGAACGGCATTTTCAGGATGACCTCGTTATTCTATAAATCGAAATCACGAGCAACAAGAGCGACTTGTAAAATGAAAAAAGTAAATGGTGACAGTCATTTCAGTGGACGTAATGTTGTTTCAACCCTTGCTTGAAGTCACTATCCATGTTTTTGATTTTTCACAATTTATTCCTCGAATTGAGTTTGATTTTTGGGAAGAAGAAGCTTCCTTTGCTAAGCTCTGGTTGCACATTTCTGACAAAAAAAATTTTTTAGATTAAAGTAGAGCGTCACACTCTGAAAAATGGTATTAACTTTAATATACAAAAGTATATGAAATTTCAATAACAAGGATGCAAAATCGAAATTAATATACATGGTATTGGAAAATTAACAATTTCATCTTGAATTTAATATTTGTATATTAAAATTAAAAGAGTGAACATTGAAAATTAATATTCCCGTATATGAAAATGGTTTTTGTATACTTTTTCGCAATTTCAAGATACAGTATTGAAAATTAATATGCTTATTTCTTAAAATTCCATTCAATCACTGAAAAAAATTTCTTCAAATATAATATTTAAAAAAAAATGCTTATGAGAGGGCCACGGTTCTTTTCGCACAGTTTTAAGGGTTTACATAACTAATGAAGGGTCAGGGGCTCTGAAATTAAGTTATGAGGGGTCACATAACTTATGGGGGGTCAGGAATGCTGGAATTAAGTTCTGCGCGGCTTTACGTAAACTACGAGGGATCAGGGGTCGCGAAATTAAGTTATGAGAGATAACTCAAGTTACAAGGGGTCACTTAAGTTATGAGGGGTCAGGTATTGACGAATAAAGTTTTGAGAGTTTACATCATTCATATATCACACAAGTAGAGGGAGTTCATGAGTAGTCGGTAGCGTGTTAGGTGGTTAGGTACGATAGGTAGGATAGTAGGTAGGGTCGAGGGTTCGAATCCCGGTCGGAGCGAGAAATTAGATCGGACAATTCGTGTAGATTTTTTTTTCTATGTATCTCTTTTTGAGGCCGGTAAACTATGCATATTAAATTATTTTGCAAAGACTATATATTTTTTATAACACGTTTAACAACAATTAATTCCAGTTACGGTGACGTAATTTCCATAACATGAATATGAAAATTCAGACATGTAATGTAAAATTATTATACAAAAGAATATTAATTTTCATATCTTTTTTCATGATTCCGCTTTAAAAATCATACTATGCAATGGAATTTTAATATACGAGCGCATATTAAAATTAAAAGAAGTTATTGGATTTTTTCATATACTTGTATTGGAATATTACCGCACACATGTACATGAAAATTAACATACTGTATAAACACTTCATATTTTTTTATAAAATGTGATACAAAATTTGTTTACAGTGCAATTTGGTCCAAAAGAATGTTTGATATATCGTGTAAGGTATCATTTGAAGGAGCTACTTCTAAGGATTCTAAAAATTGGTTTTTTATCATTTTTGGTCCAGTCATCTCAATGATAAAGTTTAACATTTGCTAGAAATGACCCCCCTGATCTCATAGAGGTGCCTGAACCTAAAGTTTAGGTTTTGATAGGCTTAACATTAAGTCATGGGTCACTGGAAAACCATGAGTTCTATCGACATTGTGACAATTGCTAGGAAAAAATTTCAATAAAAAAAGATCTTTGTGATGTTGGTACTGAACTCCAATTGTGCGAGCCTGACTCTCTCTTGGGCGATTTTGCTTTCCCATTGTTCTCAATCGCGTGAAATCCCGACAAGTCTGCTGTCGATTGAGAAAAAAGTGTTCCAACTCTTCTGCAATTGTCTTAAGCATCCACTCATAATAGTGAGGCAAGCTTCGGTGGAGTAACTTCGAGGCCGTGGTCACGGCGCAAGAGTGTAGGTACATATGAGCGACGACGGGAAACGGGGGAGAGTCGACGTTGTTCGGGTCGGAGGGACAATTCACCATGAATACCCAGTACACAAGTTCGTTACTTTTGCTACCGGGCCTCTTCCTAATAGTCTTACCCGAGCGATCGCGTATCGCCATGGTTGTTCGAGTTCCTCGTCCGGGGGACACGGTTTGTCCATACATTTGAATATACGTATGCGTACGGATGCACAATCGTGTACAGCGACCACTGACAGACAAAATGGCCTAACCAGCGAAGGCTGAAGGAGTTAAACTATGGGGATTACGCCATTTTGGTTCCAAGCATCCGATTTACGTGTTACTTGGTCTCTGGTGTGTCGGAGTGTGTATGGGGAACGTCGTCAAGAGTGCTGTGGGAGAGGACGAGGAATCAGCCAGGCATGTCCGAAGGAAAGGAAGCTCTGCGAACCTCAGTTCCGCTGCTCGTTGTGTGTTATTGCCTTCTCATTCTCCTCGTCGCATATACTCTCTCTCCGGGCTTTGTCTTTTCCTAATGCCCACCTCTATACCAATCCTACTTGTGTCCCCGGATTCCCCGTCACTCTGATGGGCCTTATTTATGGACAATCGAGCAGCAAAAGGTCGATCCCTCAACTCACAAAAGTTGGTACATCAACGTCAATTTTCCGTCAATCGTCGCTCGTACTTTCTACCGAAATAAGCGCGAGCCATAGTGTACCTGTTTTGGGTTTATTCGCTCTTTCACCGTGAATCTTAGCGTTTCCCAAAAGATGAAGCGTCGGATCATGACGAAAATAGGTCTCGAGTCATGCATCCCAAAAAACGACATTCATCACGTTCGTATCGCATACATCGGCATCTTTGTGTTGATTGGATGATGCGTCATGTTTCTCAAACGGAAAATAAAAACCGGTATCGGACCCCAGAAAAATATTGTGGTCTGGTGACGACCAGAAGCATCCGTGTGGCGAACTTAGACCAAGAATCCTTTTAGAGCGCCATGAAAGATTGATCGCACCGAAAATCGTTAGTGAATGAGTAATCCAATCAAATTATCTATAGCCTAAGAATGGTTGGTAATGTGCAGGTTTCAATTCCCAATTTTCAGATGCGGTTCAAAGAGGAAAATCTTAATTTCCTGGATCAGAATATCTTGAGAATTGATAGCACGACCCTTTTAGGGCTATTTTCATTGTTTTACAGAGGGTCAAATTATCCCATCTTGTGCTGTATACATATATACATATCCACAGAACGAATACCGCTACTATATTCAAGTATATTGAACATATATATATACAACCAAACGCCGCGCGTCTTGCGGTGCAACTCTGTAAGACAAGATATCGATTGCGTAACCACCGGCTTCGATATTATGCAACAAAAACGGTTTCCTGTCGTTATCTAACGTTCTCGGGGGAGCACGAGGAAGGAGAATGGCGTGCTCTCCCAGATCGGAGAGCACTCTTTGTCCATCTGGGAAAATACGATAACTGACAAAGCTGAAACTTTTAGCAGGGAAATCGTCGAAACACCATCATCATTGTGTCGCTTTGGTGTTGCGTCTTCGCTCTCCACGATTCTCTGAATGCTGAGACCAAAAAAGTACTCACAGTTTTACCGGGACATCATTAAAAATACCAAACAATAAAAATGATCATTCAGCTTCTAAATAAGGTTTCCACCGTTCTTATCACAATTGTGATTGGTAGTAAATTGTCGGCCTATAAAAATCCTCGAAATAATCGATTGAAATCTTTAACCTCTTAGGCCTGGGACAATGATTCCACCAGGAAATATGAACATCCCTTATTATTTCTCATAGTTGATACGAAGCTTACCATCACGGAAAAAAAATGTTGATTGAGTCAACAACTGAATCTTAGTTGATTGTATGTTGGTTACCGTAACCATCTGTTTTATTACAATAACCATCTAGCGTTAGTTCCATCCACTATTCATAGTTAGTTGACGCGACTCGTCAACCCAACTGACTTGATTAGTCAGTCTAGCTAATAAAATAGTATTCAAGAGGGTAAAGGATGGGCAATGAATTTTATAGGTACTGTAACTATACGATCATATCTGCAGATTTGTCAGTACCCAAAAAATCCGGCAGGTGGCTTCCTTTCGCACAAACGAACTTTCGAACGACGCTTATAACCTTTCCAAGTTCGTCTATGTTTGGTATTCTTATTTTTTAGTATGGATATTTAATACTTTGCGGCAAAACGCAAGATGGCCGAGTCCGAAATGGGGTCCCATAAAAAAAGGGCCTTTTTTACCTTCTTTTAAAGAAAAGACGAAGCTTTACGTAATTATAAACTTCATATGTGTAACGACATTCAAAGATGGAAATGTTTGAAAATATTATGTGCATATAAAAAAAAAATTATAATAAACCGCGAGCAAAATAGTTGATACAACCATTTCACACGTTGGTGGCCGAACTAAAAAGTTGGTTTAGCATTTATGAACCATACAAAAATCGTCGATCCAACCAACTTCTCGTCTGACGCTCAGAGCACTACGATAGTTGGTTAGGTCAACTATTTTCTTTTGCTACCACAGCTAAGCCGTTTTTTCCGTGGATGAGAAAGGCCTCCTCGATTAAAAAAGGTTCGGGAAATCAGCTCCCAGTTGACGACGTGCAAGAATGAACTTTTTGCTGTAATAAAGTACTTATTTACAAAGAATTGATATAAAATCTCCGGTATTATTTATACATATTCTGTTGGTAATAGCACGGGCTCAAGAGCTCGACAATACCGTATGCTAATGCTCGAAAGTGTCGCTGATGCAATAGCGCAAACGTTGTCGAAGTTAGCGAGACATAAATTGCGTATTTATTGCCGTTGCAGCAAGCACACCCCTTGACTAGGTTTGCTAGTCTGCAGCCTTGGATCTCGGCTGTTTCACGTATTATATACATATGGATCATTTCATGTCAAATCGACCACTTTTGAACCCGACCCCTTTCGATTTGGCTGAATTTTTGTTTCCTTTTCTACCCCATTAAAAATATTTTTCAGGAAATTTTCAAATTTTTTTACCCAACCAAAAAAAATTTTTTTTTTTTTAAATAGCTATAACTTCTTCAAAAACTGACTGATCAGGACGTTTTTTTATCAAAATTTTCTCCTTTAAATGTACTTTCCAAAAAAAAAAGACAAAGATATTAAGATATTAAAATCTATGAAATTTTTCACTTTTTCGAGAAAAATCATCTTTTTCTCGAATTTGAAGCTGGCCATTTTGAATTTTTTTCGGTCGGGTTCAAAAGTGGTCGATTTTACATGGAATGACCTATATATGTCGGAACGCACAATATATGAATATCGATTGCTAAGGTGCAAAAGTGCTTAACTCACACCGTGTAAAACAAAAATTGATGTGGATAACGTTCTTTTGCTTGCAAACAAACGAGTTATATATTTATATATATATATATGTTTGCATATAAGTGGGACAAAGCAGTTATATTGTCAACTACTAATGCAAAAGTGTCTTAGGATATGCTGGTATACGTGTAATATCGGGTTCAGGGATCACAATTCGCGTATTAAATATACGAATGGCCGTTTTCACGCTCCCGTTGCGTTCTGCGACTCTGCTATTCGTTCTCCGTTCACGCTAATGGAGGGAGACAACCTTTACATATTTTTATTTATTTACATACGAATTTTAATTTATGGACATTTTTGTAAACAAGTGGAACGTGGCAACAATACTTTTCCCCGGATTTATGAAATCCTAGAATGTGCAATTATATCAATATTCAGCATAAGCGGAGTTCTTTTTCAACCGCGCCACTTTTTTTTTTCATCCTCTCCAATTTCTCTCAAAATCTGCCAGTTCGAAATCATTAGTCAAAAGGAACGTCTGTGATTTTTTTTTAGATTTTTTTAGGCGTCCGTTCAGGATTTTCAATTTTTCATTACGAACACTGTATCTCAAAAAATATTCATCAAACAAAAAAAAAACATAACAATAAAAATTTATTTATTTTTTCCACTTTATCGAAAAAAATTAAAATCATAATTTTTCTGCATTGAGAAAATGGAAATTTGGCAAAAAAATGAGAATACAAATTTTTTAAACCTAATAACACGCTTTCGATTTCGGTACAAATTTTACAGGATGTCTGTCATTGGGTAAAGAGTCTGCGAAAAAAATTTCAGAATGGCACCTGCAATGGTTACGATGAAAAAAAAAAAAATTCCTGCGAAATCTATTTGCGGTTATGAGATTTCGCAGGGGTTTTTTTTTTCATCGTAACCATTGCAGGTGCGATTCTGAATTTTTTTTCGCAGACCCTTTACCCAATGGCAGACATCCTGTAAAATTTGTACCGAAATCGAAAGAGTGTTAATAGGTTAAAAAAAATGTTATTCTCATTTTTTCGCCAAATTTCAATTTTTTCAATGCAGCAAAATTATGATTTTAATTTTTTTCGATAAAGCGGAAAAAAATAAGTTTTTATTCTTATGTTTTTTTTTGTTTGAAGAATATTTTTTGAGATACAGTGTTCTTAATGAAAAATTGGAAATCTTGAACGGACGCCTAAAAAAATCTAAAAAAAATCACAAACGTTCCTTTTGACTAATATTTCAAACTGGCAGATTTTGAAAAAAATTGGAGAGGGTGATTAAACAAAGTGGCCCGGTTGAAAAAGAACTCCTCATACAGGGGCTGTACTAGGTGTATTAAAAAATTGCATTTTCCAAAAATATTTTTCTCCCATAGTATCACTGGTTGACTATAATTTCTTTGAAACTTTTTGAATTTTCCAAATTGTTCAATGAAATTTTTATTTTATTTATTTTATTGATTTGATTGAAGTTATTAATTTTATTAAGTTTATTAATTTTATTAATTTTATTAACTTTATTAATTTTATTAATTTTATTAATTTTATTAATTTTATTAATTTTAATGATTTTATTTACTTTATTTTTGTATTTTGTTAAATCTTATGAATAAATAATTCATTAATTAAATTTAAAAAAATACAGAAAATATGCTTGTTTTAACCTTCGAAACCCATTGACCCCTTTGACAATGTAACCTCTCGCGTTTTGAGAATGCAATATGCAATATTCTTCCAATGAATCGACCGATATAACATGATTTTCTTGCGGATTACCTCATCGGATTAGAGCGTGTATCGCGTGAAAATTTTTGCAACCTCCTCGAGATGGAGAGAGTATATCGACGTGCGATCGTGTAAAGCGTGTATACACCGTACCAAGAGCAAGAAGCTGTCTGCCCACACGTGTCTTCGACCTCATGACTATTTATGCGCTATACGGATATACGCGCCACACGGTAAGGTATTATCATTGTGTTATCATTATTATCATTTGACGAATTTATCCGTGTCGTTATTGTTATTTAACGGGGATAATTACATTTTTCAGATCGACGGTATAGCGTAATGAGGCATTATTAGTGAATTTTACTCACGGTGCAGAATGTTCCCTGCGACAATCTATATGACAAGTTCAACGATTCGAATTGACAGTCATGATGAATCGTTAATTAATGACACGTAACTTCAAAATTATGAAAGTTACAGCATCCGCAAATACATGTTTTTTTTTAATTTAATAAAATCTAAATACCTAAATGTATCATTTCTAAAAAATATATCAACACTCTTTATAATTTCGTGTATTTGTTTTAAAAATTTGAGCTTCATAGTTGCAAAATTACAAAAGTTATAGTATCCTCAAGTGTTTTACAAAAATTTCAGAACTTCCTTCAAAAATGAATTCTTTGGGATAAAGATTAAATTCAATAGTGACTATTATTATCAACTATATGTTTGTAGATCAAATTCAAGCTCGATTGCAGAAAAATTACAAAAGTTAGAGCAATTAGAAGAATTCTTGGAAAATTATAAATTTTTATTTCAAACTGAACCGTTTTCCATAATTCTTTACAAATTTAATGTCATCTTTGTCACTAAATTTATAGATATAAGTAATTCTTTTACTTAAATATGATTTCATGCAATTTTATTACATCTTGAATATTTTTGAATTTGGTACTGCTTCCAGAAAGAATTTGTATAATTGTCGAAATTGAAATTTATTCCAGCCGTAATTAGTATAAATTTCATCCATTAAAATGAACTTTGACACATAGAAAGTTGAATGGAATAAATTAATTTCATTGCACTCCGTGCGTAAAGTGACCACTTCTCGCACGCTTCGCTTTGCTGCGCGTGCGAGAAGCGGGCACTTTACGCACTCGTGCGATAAAATTTTGTACGATACTCGTGCGAAAAACTTTTTCTCAACTCGTGTGATTGCAGCATTCGCCTTCGGCTCATGCTGCAAACTCACACTCGTCGAGAAAAAGTTTCATCGCACTCGTATCGTAATGCACTATTTCTTTCTCTCCATGGCTCCTTTAAGGGGTTAAGCCAGGGGTAAGGCCACTCTAGAATTTTCAAAAAATCGATTTTTTTTGTTAAAAAGGTACCTTAGTATCTATAGATTTACATTCCAAAAAATTAAGTGCTTGAATAATCCCTAAATACTCGATTTTCGTATTCTAGTGCAACCCTTCTTCATCCGCAGCCAGCTTTCTAAATACTTTAAGCGCGTTTATCTCAGAACTATATTTTTCAAGTCGGCTGAGCTCATATAACTCAAACGAATTTTAACCGATGCATTTGAAATTTTAACTGTACATTCAAAATAACGGTCTCTAAAGCACTAAGTAGGATTTTTTCATTAAATTGCATAGTTCCTTTTTTATAAACAATTTCCTGACGATTTTCTCATGGCATTTTATACTTTTTGATTTAGAAATGCGCCATTTTTACAAAAAACACCATCAAAAAAATCTTACGTACTTCTATAGCTATTCTTATATATAATCGAAAAAAACTGCCTCATCCAAACTAAAAAATTATAGAAGCAATTGTTTCCACCATCGAACTTCCAGCCATGAAAAAATAATGTTGTATTGCAAATTAAATGTATAATAAAACACCTTTTTGGTAAATCCGATTTATTTTATGGTTTCCCTGAAAAAAAAATCATGAAATAAGCCCTTTTTTTGGTCTGTAGAGTGGCCTGACCCCTTAAACACGCAGGTAAACGTTTAATTTTTTTTTTTTGGACAAGGTCATGGTCCCCGAGAAGATCGTCTCGGTGCACCCACACACGTGTCATTCGCCACCTACTCTTTTTCCCGAGACGACAAATATATGCGTCGCAACCATTCTGGCACAGCAGCACATATACGGTCCTCGTTGGTGGACAATTTCAAAGAGACAAGTAGTCTCTAAATTGTTGTCGATGTCTCTCCAAGTATATTATATTAAAATAAATTATACGACGTACCATATCTATATATACGTGTGTGATAATAATACGAGTTGATACGGGCTCGTACCGTAATAATTGCTGCTCCTTCGTGAATATCAATAGATTTTATCGCTTTGAAGAGACAAGAAACTAAAATCAAGTATTACACGAATATAGAATATTGCAGGCGGTGTTTTTTTTCTCAGCATCAATACCATTAAAGAATATCGTGGGAAAATTGCAATCCTAGATAAAAAAGAACATTTTTGGAAATTAAAAAAATATTTTTACTCTGAAATCCCAAAAGGAACATGAATTTTTTCACCAAAACATGTGATTTTAATCAAAACCTCATGACCCTGATGAAATTAAGAAAGAGGAAAATTAAATACAATCGAACTTGAGCTTTTTTATCTGCGATTGACAACGTTTTGAAAAATTCATCACGCAATTGTCCACGCCAAATTATGATATTCTGTACGTCGTGTTCAGTGAATTACTTTGTTTCAGCGCACTACGTCCTGAAACGGATTTTTTAATGCGCGAGAAAAAGAATAAGGACGATGAAAAATAGAGACAACAATCGAGAGCGCTGTCAAGCTCGAAAGCGGAATTCCGGAATGTCTGCGCTACCGTAAATCCAGTCGCGAAACCCTGAAGCTTTATAACGCGATCGAGATCTCGCAACAGACCACCTACACCATCACCTGTTTACCTTCGAAAACGATTTATCGCATTCCCACTCTCTCTTTCTCATTCTCTCACTCTTTATCTAACTCTACGTCTCGCTCTCAATTTATCTTTTATTCTTTGGAGGAGTGCGACTTTTACACACACACCAGTAAAGTCCTCTATTATCATTTCACATCTATATGATATGTACTAAATTATAATAAGACATTTACGTAAACGCTTATCTATTCAAAACTCTTTTTCAGTTTTTGAAGAATGTGAATGACGATCGCGCAAACATGTGCTTTTTAAATTGATCCTTCATCGACACATTTGTACCAAAATGAAATCACATTATTTTACAGTGCAGTGTAGCACTGCAAACACTTTACAGTGCAGTGTAGCACTATAAACACTTTACAGTGCAGTGTAGCACTGGAAAACACTTTAAAGTGCAGTGTAGCACTGGAAAACACTTTGCAGTGCAGTGTAGCACTGGAAAACACTTTACAGTGCAGTGTAGCACTGGAAAACACTTTACAGTGCAGTGTAGCACTGGAAAACACTTTACAGTACAGTGTAGCACTGGAAAACACTTTACAGTGCAGTGTAGCACTGGAAATAACTTTACAGTGCAGTGTAGCATTGGAAAACACTTTACAGTGCGGTGTAGCACTGGAAAACACTTTACAGTGCAGTGTAGCACTGTAAACACTTTACATTGTAGCAGCACTGGAAAACACTTTACAGCGCAGCAGCACTGGAAAATACTTTACAGTGCAGTGTAGCGGTGCAAATACTTCACAGTGCAGTGTAGCGCTGTAAACATTTCACGGTGCAATGTAGCACTGTAAACACTTTTCAGGGCAGTGTAGTACTGTAAACACTGTGGCACTGTAAGATAATATGATTTCCTTTTGGTACAAATGTGTCGAAATAGTGGAAATAGAAATTAGTAAATTCTGTGGTGAAAAGAATTTATCTCTTAGTTAGTAGAGAACAATTCTGTCAAGACTTCTTTGGGGCTTACAGAGAAAGCTTCCAAACTGTTCGGTCATTCATCCGCGATCTAAACGGCGTTCCTTTACGATTCTTGCACGAAAAAGTCAGTGCCATCGCTCGTGCGATTCCAAGCTCCATGAAGCCTGCAGCCCTGTCACTCGTGTGTTATTTCTATTCTTGGATTCTCCATTCGTCGCGATACGTCAGAATTCTCGAGTTTAGAAATATTCATAATAAATCAGCCAAAACAAACCTGCTTAGAAAATCGTCATTAAGACTCTCCACTCGAACCTCTTTGAATGAATGGAAATCCGATGTAATTGGTTTCAATCGATTTCAATGAATTCAATTATTTCAATTGAAGAACTTTAGTGTGCTCGTAACATTTTCTGAAATATTTCATAATTTAATAAAGTCTACACGCTTGAATTAATTCCTCCGAAAATAAATGCTAATAATTATCTTGATATTTAATAGCACATCTATATGCAAAAATTTTACACGATAACTCAAAAATTGTGTGAGCTAGAGCGTCATGATTTTCGAAAATATACTCGCGTGACCATTTTTATTCCAATCTACGGGTATGAAAATTCAAAAAGAAATTTCTATCAGGAAAACAAAGCTTCCTTTGCGACAAAGCAAAAACGTGCTTTTATGAGGCACGTAAGCTTTTTTAAGGGAGTCTTCTGGTCTAGAATTTTGAAAAAATTAATTTCTTCGCTGATTCTTAGGGTTTACACCTTTAGGAATATATCCTTGAAAGGAAATATTTTAATTTCAATAATTAACGGAGTTATAGCTATTTTAGTGACGCAGCAACTACGCCCGTCACGTCGGAGAAAAACTCCTTTTCTCAACGCGGCTGACATGATATCTCAAGTTCTACTCAACAGATTTACTTTAAATTGTTTACCAATCTTCAATGCATAAATCTCTATCGGCCCTACAACTTTTGTCTCAAAATTATTTTTTTTTACCATTGAAAAAAAATTAAAAACTATGAAAAAAAGAGTAAAAACACCTTTTTTGTTCAGATAGCCCCCATTTTGCGAATTTTTTTTTCTTGTTTTCTCTGAGATTGAGGCTATAGCGACATTTTTCCTAATCAAGAATTTTTTTTTTTATTTTGTATCGGACGACTAGAAGGGTTGCAATCGTGTCAGCCAACACGACCATTTCTTACCCCCAACTTGACGAGCTTGTAACTTATTTAATTTTAATTTTTTTTTGTTTATTGTCAAAATATAATAAATGTGTTGTAAAAAAAAAGAATGGTAAGAATATATAATATTTTATTTTCATCGAGCTCGACATAACGCTCAAAATGTTTGTCTCTAGACAAGAATATCGCCTTAATATCCGATATATATATATATATGCATCTGGTAATTGGTCAAAGGCGGGGAGACCTATAACGGCGCATTAGCGGATTGATGATTTTTTTTTAATTTCTCGTATGTAATAACGCGTATACACCTAAAGACCATCGGTAGTAACATCATGGGCATCATAAGCAAAGAGTTTGAATGTATATAGTTGCGGTGCTGCCGCTGCTGGCGATTACGTGCCAACACGTAATTCTCGGTTCTCTATTCTCCCGCGAGGCTTGGCCCGCGAGGCTTGGTTCGCCGCCACTTTATAGTTTACGCGTTAGCGTGGGAGAGCACAACGGAGCGCACACACGGAGCGCGCTATCTCGCGCAACGTGCTTCTCTCGCGGCGCTCAGCGCTCACCAGTCTTGGTGCCGTCGAGCGAGGCGTTATTTCGTACTTGTGTGGCATGTTATGTATATATATATAAGACGACCTCTCGTGCCGACGAGGTGCGCGCTGCTCTTAAGTTCCGGCTTCCAGACAGCGGCGCGTTCACTAGCGAGTCCCGCTATTAATACCGCGAGTATACACGTGCTGTATATATACCTGCGAGTTATTGAGACTCGCAAGCTCCCAGTGGCATCGAGTAACCATTTTTTTCTTTTTACTGTCACTTAACAATTCCAATTCATAATTATATTTATGTACTCATTGAATTAGAAACAATTTTGAAATTTCTGTAATAATAGCATATTTTTTTCAATTGATATCAATCAATTGATATAGATCAATTGATCAATTGGAACAATCACTTGATACAATTAAAGATCACTGACAAACTTTGTTTATTCGTTCCTGAGATGCGCAATGTTTCAAAAAAATTTTAATCCTCAAATAATTTGTTCATAATAAAAATTCATGCTTTAGCAGATTAGAAGCGCTATTTTGTCATTGCTTTTTTTTAGCCCCCAAAAAAATGACTATTATGGGACTAAACAATATTCATAAGTTAATTCATGCACTGGAAACAATTGTAATTATTATCAATAATTTTTTTATCGTGATAATCGATTTATTTGTATTATTGAAAATATTGTTGGGGAGGCATTTTCAAATTCTCGTTTATCATAAACTGGATAACGTGGGGATTTCTTCTCGATATTTTTAATTCAGTTTAGGACGATTTTATCGATGCAGATTCGTACTTTGCAGATATCTGCAGTCGAACATTCTTTCACTCACAGGTTTTTTACCCCAAATAAAACATAGACACTATAAATAAAACCCACTGTAAATACCAAAAACAAATAGTTGATTTTTTATCAATTTCCTTATTTCTTCTGCTCGTTTTTGCCAAAAAGTTTTTAACTTCAACAAAAAATTCAATTTAAAAAATTCTTCTCAATAAAATAAAAATTTTGTTACAGTGCAAATATCATATGATAAGCTAATATTTTAATAAATTGATTATTCCAAACGTTAGTTGAAATGAATTGATGCAGAATCTTTAGTTCCAATAGCATTTTATGCGGGTGGTATGATCTTTTTTTTTTTTTTTTCTTTCGTATCGCACATGTAAGTACTCTAGTTACCGATGAGCGGGATACTCTTAGCGCCATACAATGACGTGATCAATGACAACGTCAGAAAACACGTACAGTCAAACGTCTCTTTTTTGAACCTCAAGCGTTTCATGCCTCTGTTTATTTCACAAGCATGTCAAAGATTCGTGACAACCGACTGAAAAGCTTCTAAATATAACGAAACGCATTTGCCTATTTAAAAAAAAAACATATAGAGTTTCTCGTGAAAAATCGATTTTCACTCATCTACGAAGCGTGTGAAGAAATAATTTTTTATAAAAAAAACTCAACAGTTTCTCACAAAGATGTAAAAATGCGGCCGTCACTGAAAAGATTGCCGGCTGCCAAATAACCTTTTCAAATGTCAAAATATCTTTTTTCCACCTTAAAAATGTCAGGTGGCCAAAAAATTTCATGTGCTCGGTCGCATAACAGAACGCTTGAACCTTTCCTTAACTTGCGCTTAACTTTTTATCTCTCGGCTTTAATCGTACGGACTCAACGACGTTCGGGCGTTTCCGTCCCCGCTCGTGCTCAATCGGTGGAGTGGGGGACTCCCCTGGCCAATGGGTGCGCCACCGTGTTCTTGGAGTGGGGATGAGCCATAGAATTGAAAGCAGAAGACTCTTTAGCTGATAAAAGAGTGTATGAACGTGAATAAAAGATCATTAACGAGACATCGAACTGCACGAGATGTCTTGATGGGTTTCATATAGATTTTTAGCTCTTTAAATCATGATTCTTGAAAGGGGAATGAGAATAAGTCCCGAGCGTTGACTGTAGGCGACGCTCTGATTGCCGACCGCCGCTTGAGGAATGTCTTTCTAGCCGTGTCTAATCACTGCCACCGGTATTCTAAGCACGCACTGGTCGTGCCAAGCCAACGAAAGAGACACAGAGCGAGAGATGGCGAGAACGAAGTAATACAAAGCCGGAAAGTTCAGCGAAAGGCAAGAGAATATTTGCGTTGTACACAGACACATAAAAGACAAGAGATTCCGTCCTCCTTCGTTTATTGCCGCAAGAGCGACTCGAACATTGATGGAAAATAAATCCGTAATCGTTTAATTATTAGAAATTACGAGCTTCGTACCTTCGTACAATGCGTCTGACCGTACAACCCATATTTTCATGCATACCGTGTAATTCACATGGAGAAAAGCTTGATTTTCTCCACATTGCGCGGAATCATAATCAATCGACGATGATAATGATGATTATGCACTTAATTTTTTTTTTTATTACTAACGTATTACGCTATTAAAAATAGTATTGATCGGAATGCCGCTATTTACTGATGACGAGGCACGATTTTTTTCAATTTTTCAAATTCCACGTAGAACCTTACCTTTCCATTAGACTGATTCAAAAAAAGTGACTATTTTTTGTATTTCGAAACAGCATATTAAATACTTTTGGGGAGGTGAAAAAAGATACCTGCTAAAAGAGGAGCTCTTAATATAAATATTTAGATATATCTCATCGCAAATTTCTATTTCCCATTTAAATAACGCAGGAAAAAAAAATTCATACTTAAGAATAAATAGAAGGAAAAGGAATGCCACTCCAGGTTGGGCGACATTTTTTACGGAATTGATCAAGATATTTTTGTAGTGAAAAAATAAAAACAAAAATTGCCAACTCCGATAAAGAGATGACTTTTCTCGACAAAGTGAAAAATGTCATAGATTTTAATATCTTAAAATTTTTTTATTTTTTTTTCGGAAATTTCATTCGAAATCGAAAATAAAAATAAAAAAATGTCCTAATTAGTCTATTTTTGAAGAAAATATAGTCATTTAAAAAAAAGCTTTTTCTTTTGGGTTGGATACAAAAATTTGAAAATTGTCTGAAAAATGTTTTGAATTGGGTGGAAAAGGAAAACAAAATTTCAACCAAATCGAAAGGGGTCGGGTTTAAAAGTGCTCGATTTTACATGGAATACCCCATATGTATATTAGAATGTGAATATGGGTGAACTACTGGTGATAATTTCTTTAAGAACGAGGCAATTTATGTTATTGCATTTTAAACTTTTGTTTCAAGAAAGATTTTACGATATTTAGTAATAAGTTTCAACATTTTGCCGGAAACTTAAAAAAAAAGTGAAATTTACTCTAAATTTAACTTTAACCTTGAATAACTTTTGAACGAGTGAGTTTATCGAAAAATCATAGGAAATCTTTTTTGTAGAGCGTTCAATTCTCTACAAGAATATGTATCGTTCATTTTGGTACATTGAGTTGAAGCCGAGATATGAAATGTTAAAGTTTGAAATTTTGTTCCTGTGTTATTTAAATGGGAAATAGAAATTTGCGATGAGACATATCTAAATATTTGTATTAAGCGCTCTCCTTTTAACAGACACCTTTTTTCAACTCCCCGAAAGTATTTAATATGTTTTTTCGAAAAACAAAAAATATATAGTCACTTTTTTGAATCAGTCTATACTTTCCATTTATGCATTCGAATTGATCTAATAAACCGCCATGCTATTAAAAAATTTGTTTAGTCTTGGAAATAGATTCAATTGTTTAAATTAATGATATCGACGAGCATTATAAAAAAATCATTATTACTGAATGACAGTAATGAAAATGTACAATTTTTTTTATCTTCTGGCCTTAATTGGAAGTGATCTGATCAGACGAAATGAAATTCAAGACTGGATCAAGTGTAAATATGGAACTTATACTTTAAAACGATAATTTTTTTAATTCAAGAATCGACATTTTTTAAATTGAAGAATCGATAGTTTATACACCGAAGGATTTTGGGATATCTCATTTTCGAATTTCCAAAAACGCCATTTTCACTCAAATTCGGCATTGCCACTGTATTATCTGAGAACGGAAGCCTTAAAAAATGACTTTTTTTTACCACCCTCCGTATGTCAATAATATCGAGTTGATAATATCGATTGGGATCGAGATTGCTCGATCTTATTCATATAAAAAACCACGTGGATAAGAAGCAAAGGACGCATGCAAATCTGTAATTGATCGTAATTGCTGTTATGTTCCATGGTGGACACATACAAGGATCTGTGTAAATTTGCGTATGCGTGGAATAATAATCGATTACGATAGCACGATAAATAACGTTTAATTTTCTCCAACAGCGTGAGAGAGTCTCCAGGATAGAGAGTTGAAAACCATTTATTACAGGGGTAGAAGAGAGTGAGGGAGGAAGGGAGAGGGAAAAAGACACTGTCGATCAATTCGTAATTCGATGTTCGATAACCCGACGCTCGCGTCTATGTATAAACGTCGTTCCCTATTTATTGTATGGAAAATCGCAAAAGATAGCGCGGCAAAATTCCCTCGGGCGAAATGAATTTTCACATTTACGCCAGCTCTCTTCTCTCTCTCTCTCTCTCTCTCTCTCTCTCTCTCTCTCTTTCTCTCGCGTATCGGCAATGGCTCATATATTTTATCAACTCGATCGATAAAGCGGCTAAATCTCGGTTAATATCACGACTGCGTTCATCCTGCGGCATCGAGGAATAATTACATTTTCATTAGGAGAATCAATTAGGGCGAATGTGAGTTGTCTTGCTTTTTATGAATATCCAAATGAGAACATTGTATTTAAATATGAAAAAAAGAGAATCATCATCGCTATAAAATTTGGCATCATCAGAATCAAGGCTAGAGAAGAGTGTCTTACTGTCTCTACCTCATTTTCCATTCACACAAATAGTTTAAATAGGCCGGATGCTGCCTGACACCCGAATTCAAGTTAACTCACACTCTGTGAGTAAACTGAGATATTGAGGCGGTTTTCTGGTCTAGAGACATATATTTTGAGCGTTTTGTCGAGCTCCATAAAAAAAAACGAAAAACATTTTTACCATTCTTTTTTTACAACATATATATTAATATTTGGACAATAAACAAAATAATTTTTGAGAAAAAAGTTAAATTAAATGAGTTATAAGCTGGGGCTTAAAAAAGGGGTGTGGCAGTCAGGATTGCAGCCTTTCTAGTTATCCGATACAAAATTTAAAAAAAAGATTCTTAATTAGTAAGAATATCGTTATACAGAGAAAACGGAAAAAAAATTCGCAAAATTGCGACTGTCTGAACAAAAAAAGGCGTTTTTCGACGCCTTTTTTTATAGGTTTTAATTTTTTCACAACAGTAAAAAAAAAGCGTTTTTATACAAAAGTAGTACGGGCGATAGAGAGTTCTACATTGAATATTGGTAAAAAAATTTGAAGTAAATCGGTTGAGTAGAATTAGAGATAAATCAGTTTTCTCAAAAGTATGTTTTGAGAGAAACCAGTCCGATTTGCTCCGACGTGAGGGGCGTAGTTGCCGCATCACTAAAATAGCTATAACTCCGTAACTTATTGAAATTTAAAGATGTCCTTTCGAGGAAATATTCTTGAATGTCTAAACTTTAAAAATATGTATGGAAAAAAATGGATTTTTTCAAAATTGTAGACCAGAATACCCCCTTAAAATGACGCTTCGACGTAACGGACATAGCTGCTGCGTCACTAAAATAGCTATAACTCCGTAACTTATTGGAATTTAAAGATGTCCTTTCGAGGATATATTCTTGAAGGTCTACACTTTAAAAATATGGAAAAGATTGTTTTTTTTTTCAAAATTCTAGACCAGAATACCCCCTTAAAATCACGCTTTGACATGATGAGCGTAGTGTTTCTCCACTAAAGTAGCTATATAACTCTGTGAAATATTGGAATTAAAAAATTTCCTTTCGAGGGTTCATTCCTAAAGGTAAAAACTTGAAGAATATGAAAAAAAAAATTGATTTTTTCAAAATTCTAGACGAAAATATCCCCTTAAAATGACGCTCTGACGTAACGGACGTAGCTGCTGCGTCACTAAAATAGCTATAACTCCGTAACTTATTGGAATTTAAAGATGTCCTTTTGAGGATATATTCTTGAAGGTCTAAACTTTGAAAATATTTTTAAAAAATGATTTTTTAAAAATTCTAGACTAGAATACCCCCTTAAAATGGGGTTCCGACGTGATGGGCGTAGTTGTTGTTCCACTGAAATAGCTATAACTCCATAAATTTTTGAAATTAAAAAATGTCCTTTCAAGGGTATATTCTTAAAGGTCAAGACTTTAAGAACATGAAAAAATTGATTTTCTCAAAACTCTAGACCAGAATGCCGCCATAAGTCATCATTCTTGTCGAAGAATTCAATTGAGGCAATTGATAAACCATATTTCCAGGAAGAATGATATCATCGTGACGAAGTGTTTTCGTATTTTTTTTTTCGACAGCAATAAAGATCGTACACGCACGCGAGTAAAATGCGCAAAAAGAATGAGCACAAATATTGCACCGGAAGGTGACGAATTCTCGAGCGTCTTGTATTCAGGGAGTCATCGGAAGTGATGATTAACAAAGAGATTATCGAGAAACGGCAAGAGTCGTCGTGACAGGGACAACGTGGCGTTTTTTTTTGTTCTCCGGCGACCGACAGACTGCGGTTTTGCAAAGCGAGATCGGGGAGAACAACGTGTTTATGAGACCATTATCCATCAATAAAATCTGTCCACGTCGACGACGAAAATCATCGTTCTTATGAATCACCGACTCAGTTCCAAGTTATCCTGAACAGTCATTCAATTTTCCACTCACGAAATGTCGATCAGCTCGATCTTCCTTTATTTCAATTCAAGCACTCCTAAATCCATAAAGACAATAACCGAAAATATCTATATTAGGGCGATTTTTTTTCGACCTTTTTTTATTTCTTTCACTCCCCACTCGAAATTGTGTTGCATATGCCTGAAAGAAAATTCCCTGAAAGTTACAGCCCTTAATATTAATATTAAGTACTTTCCCTTAGCGTGATAAGTTTTTCCATCTAAAATACACGTAAATCAAAAACTTTTTTCTTCAAAATTTTACCACTCCACGGTTTTTTATGCTATCGCATTTATTTTAGTCGCAATTTACGCAGAATTGAATGATCTTTGAAATTATCTTAAACAGCGTAAGTGTAACTTACACTAATGAGACAATACGAGGTCACTAAAGTTGATTTTTACCTACAATTCTCGTTTTTTCGCTGTTATCTCCAAAATGATTAACTTTACCGAAAAAATGTAACAAAAAATTTATTTGGAAATTTAATTTCCTACACAAAAGGTCCTTTAGACCTAATTGCTAAAATCAATATTTCTTGAAATATTGAACCTTAACTTATTTATGATATGAAAATTTTTATGGATTATCGAAACAAAAGTTACAAATTGTTGATATTCCATATCATATCACCACTCGTGACATGATATGTTATATGGTGATATGATATAGAATATCAACAATTTAAAACTTTTGGTTCGAAAAACTATACAAATTTGATACCATACATAAGTTAAGGTCCAATATCTCAAAAAATATTAATTTTAGCAGTTAGGCGTAGGAAATTATATTTCCAACAAAATTTCCCTTTACGATTTTTCGGTTAAGTTAATCATTTCGGGGATAACGGCAAAAAATCGAGAATTTTGAGTAAAAATCAACTTTAGGGACCCTTACCATCTCATCAGAGTAAGTTACACTTACGCTGTTTAAGATACTTTTAAAGGTCTTTCGATTCTACGTAAATTGCGACCAAAATCAATCCGATAGCATAAAAAACTGCGGAGTGGTAAAATTTTGACGAAAAAAGTTTTAAAATTTTGACGAAAAAAGTTTTAAAATTTTGACGAAAAACGGGAAAGTACTTAAGATTAATATTAAGGGCTGTAACTTTCAGGGAATTTTCTTTCGGACATATACAACAAAATTTCGGGCGGGTAGTGAAAGAAAAAAAAAATAAGTCGAAAAAAAATCGCCCTAATCTATATACTATTCGAGAAATTTCCCCAATGTTGAAATTTTTTCATATTCACTTGGGATTTTTTAAATTTTTATTCTATGTCAGATGAAACTTTATTTCAATGAAAAAAAAACTGTTCTAGTATTTACTACTAAACTACTATTATTACTGTTTCTACTAACTATTATTACTACGAAAACCTTAAAATTTGGGAAAGAATGAGTCGTAAAAACCATGATAATTGGCAATAAAATAAAATAAAATTAGCGCTCTAAAAAAATTGCACAATTTCTGATTATTTCATCCAATGCGTCTTTGGCCTATCAATTTAGTCGATATTACGTATCTTCCGCGTTTAAATTGATTTTTAAAAATCAAATCACTGTCACGGAATGTTTGATTTGCGCGAGATAGTTTCTTCTTTCACGAAAGCGCATTTGCGATACGAAGTTGAAAAGCGATGCGGGAATCGCTCAGAGACAAGTATATATATATATGCTCATCAGACGGGGGTTGTACAATGAGAGAGCCATAGAGGGAAGTAAAAGAGTGAGAGGGAGAGAAAGCGAAAGGAGGGAAACCGTGACTGGAAAAGAGCTCGCGTTTGGCCGGGCCGCATGCAGAGGCGTTTCATTTCCTTGGCGACTTCCGGCAAACGCGACGCTTCCGCTATATCGGGAGCCACCGACGCTTTAGTGTTACCTATATATATAAATACATATACAGATATATGCTCTTGCATTTTCCACTGGTTTTTGCCGCCATGCTCGTACTGCTTGAGTCGGTGTGTTCCTGCGCTCCCAAGTTCCGGTTCCGGTTTTACCATCGTTGTCGTCATCGTCGTCGTCGTCGTCGTCGTCGTCGTCGTCGTCGTCGTCGTCGCGTCGTGTCGTTGTCGACGTCGTCATCGTCGTACTCGGTATATAGCTTTTCTCGTTGCCGTTGACGCCACCACCGACGCCCTTCCGGTTTCCCTTCGCCGTTCTCCTTTCACATCCGTTCGTTCGGGTTTCCTTCCTTTCAGCGCTACACCCTCTGCGGAAGAAAGAGAGACGCATTTCGCTAAAGTTCAACCCCACCTTTCAACCCCCCTCCGATATATATTGCTTCTCTCCCCGCTATAACAACCACCCAATATTTTCTAGCGATGTACTATATTAATGCCGACAAACTCAAGACTTTCGAGTACTTTTTACCTCATGGAAGCAGAATACATTTAGACAGAATTTATATTTATATGTATGTAGAGGCAGAATTAATAGGTACCAATATAGATGGAGATATTGTTGCGGACAATGCACATTTTGTTTTAGTAAAATTGAGCCTTGAAAATACATTTTTCGCTCCCAAAGCTTTGCAAAGTACCGAAAAGTACTTCAAGTATGACGTACAAACTGCCACAAGTACTTGAAGTATCAAGTACCGGCAGTACTTGAAGTACTACGTACTTGGTACTAGAAGTACTGCGTACTTAGTACTTGAAGTACTACGTACTTAGTACTTGAAGTACTACGTATTTAGTACTTGAAGTACTGCGTACTTAGTACTTGAAGTACTACGTACTTAGTACTTGAAGTACAAGGTACTTAGTACTTGAAGTACTGCGTACTTAGTACTTAAAGTACTACGTACTTAGTACTTGAAGTACTACGTACTTAGTACTTGAAGTACTATGTACTTACTACTTGAAGTACTGCGTAATTATTACTTGAAGTACTTAATATTTAAAGTACTTGAAGTACTACGTACTTATTACTTGAAGTACTTAATATTCAAAGTAATTGAAGTACTAAGTACTTATTACTTGAAGTACTTAATATTTAAAGTACTTGAAGTACTTAATATTTCAAATACTTGAAGTACAAGTACTTGAAAAATCAAGTACCAAGTATCCAAGTACTTTTCAAGTTTTCAGGTGTATCTCGAAAGTTTCTAGTACTTAAATTTGATTTCTTATTTTCGTTTGTTCTTTATTCGAGTACTTTTTGTATCAAAACATATTTTTACCTTATGCAATACACTGAGCTTAAACTTTAGGCAGATTGGAACAGAAGTATTTAAACAAGGAATTCAAAGTAATTCAAACAGAGCATTGATGATTGTATATAATTATGATTTATTTTGATACAGGTTTGAAAAAGAAGAAATAAGGAATATAATACATGAATTGTTAAAACTACTCCAGCTTCGTGTTCGGCTTCGAAAAACTGTCGTAGGCGACAGTTGAGGGAAAGTGTGTCCATTAGATTGTTTCAAAAAAACCGACTATTTTTTTTCAAAGAACATTGATAAATCGTCAGAGTATCCCTAAACTAAGACCCTAAGTTAAGTAATATAAAACTTATAATTACTTAAAGAATTGAAGAAAAAAAAATTTCATGGTTATAACTCATTCTTAAAAAACTCAAAAAATTGATAAAGAATTAAAATAAATTATTGATTTATTATATATAAAATTCATGATGAAATTTCATCATATATTTGTGATAAACCCGCATTTTTGATTAATGAACAATAAAATTAATCATTCATCGTTGATAAAAAATAAATTTTTTGTTCAACATTCTATTGAACATTTGCAAATATTTGTTTGAAAGATGACAATATTGGGAATTTAAGTAATATGAGTCGATTTTGACGCGTTTAAATAACATCATTATTTTAAACAGTCCAATGGTTAAGGCTTGATAACTCCGAATTTTCTAAAAAAATCTATCTTGCTTATTACTGTACGGTGATTCGTTTTTGAGTAATAAAATTCCAAAGTTCAAACGACATTTTTCCCATGTTATTTAAATGGAAATATAAAATAGAAAATCGCCACCTTTAAATATTAATATTAAGAGCTCATATTTGGACAGAGTCTCTGTTTAGGAATACTCTAACGATTTATCAATGTTCTTTGAAAAAAAAAAAAAGTCGGTTTTTTTTAAACAGTCTAGAATGTCCATACATTAAGAAATATTATTTTCAATTACAATGTACTTGTACTTGATACTTGTACTTGAAAAAGTACTTGACGTACAGAAAAATATTTGAAATTTTAAGTACAATACTTGAAGTACTTTGAAGTACCGGGTACTTCAAGTACTGCCCAGCTCTGATCGCTCTTATAGTGAAATAACAAAAAAGTCGAATTTTAGTGTTTTTTTAGCTGTTTGAATGGCAAACTTTGAAATTTACAAAAAATGTTCAATGGAAGAAAACAAGTTGAAAAAAAAATTGTGAAATTTTTGCGAGTCCTTTAGATCGATCTGTCGCGGTATTCAATGATATAGAATTAGCCTTTTCTTTTTGTTTGATTATCCAACAACCGGAATTCACGCGATTCTAAAAATTCGTAATCTTACCCCCAATTTCTTGTTAATTCAAATTGAGAGGCTTTTATACGAGAATTCAACGTGTGAGTTTATGCATCAACATCGTGTATAAATATTTGAAAGGGTCAGGTTGCCCAGTTTCATGAACCCGAAAGGGAGAAAAACAGAATCTTCAAGGAATTTCTTCTCCAAAGACAGGCTTTGAGGACTGAGAATAGTGAGGGTATAAAAAAAAAACAAAAAAAAACAAAACGTTGAGGCAACGCAGTGTCGTCTTTCGGAATTTTTTGTTTCCCTTCGAAGGCACCGCGTGACACACACGTTCATAGAGATGAATGCGATTTCATATATGGACTGAAAATCTTGGAATTTTTGAGTGAAATCGACGGTGTAGAGGTTCGGGGGGTAGAAAAGGGCGAAGAAGAAGTTTCAAGACGAAACGTATGTGTAACCTTGCAGCGTCGTATTCGTGGTAGGGGAGAATCTCTGCTACACCAAGCTTACGGCATGCCATGCTATATTGTCGTTCCACAATGTCGAGATTAAAACCATATGTGAGGAGGGTTGCTGCGCTACGAAGCGTACACAACTTGCTCGACCGAACTACCAAATTCATCGACATCATCCATGGGGTCGAGCATATGGGGGCTTTAATTCATGCTACCTGATACTCGTGACTGTCGTATCAAGACAACACAAATCCCCCTTGTACTTGATCGAGTAAGGTCAAAATGTTAGAAACGAAATCTCGCACCTCTTTAAATGATTTTTTCGGTGATAAGAACCAACTTTTATCGTAAAGAAAGTCGACTATTCCTTTCATTTTGAAAAAATTATTATTTTTTGCATATTCTTGAAGTTGAGACCTTAAAAAATATATCCTTGAAAGGACATTTTTTAATTCCAATAATTTATGGAGTTATAGCTATTTTAATAACACTAGGGTCCTACACGCGATTTACTATCAGCGCTGCAGCGCTTCAGTCAAAAATCTGTCATACTTGACTTACAGAGGGTCTGTATTGCATAAGAAAAAGAGTTGTTTGTAGGTTCAAAGCGTGTGTTTTGATTCGGAAATTTCCTGGGGAACATGAATAAGCTATTGACGTAATTTAAATTCCTTACGGATCATGCTTAAAAATGACAAAAATTATTTTGGTGGATCCATTTGCGAAAAACTTTTTTTGACAAAGTAATTGATGGGTCATTCCATTCCATTCCATGAAAAAAAAATTCCTCGTTTCAAGGTTCAAAGCCTGTGTTTCTAATCGGAATTAAGCTATTTGCGATGATAAAATTCCTTACGGATCATGCTTAAGAATGACAAAATTCATTTTGGCGGATCCATTTGCGAAAAGTTTTTTTTGACAAAATAATTGATGGGTCATTCCATTCCATTCCATTCCACGAAAAAGTTTTTTTTCGTCGTTTCAAGGGTCAGAGCCTGTGTTTTGAATCGAAAATTGCCTCGGGACCACGATTAAGCTATTTGCGATTATAAAATTCCTTAAGGATCTTGCTTAAAAATGACAAAAATCATTTTGGCGGATCTATTTGCGAAAAGTTTTTTTTGACAAAATAATTGATGGGTCATTCCATTCCATTCCATTCCACGAAAAAGTTTTTTTTTCATCGTTTCAAAGTTCAAAGCCTTTGTTTTTAATCGGAAATTGCCTGGGGACTTAGTTACCAAGCTATTTGCGATTATAAAATTCCTTACGGATCATGCATCCGACAAAAACCGTTTTGGCGGATCCATTTGCAAATGACCTTGGCTGATCCGAGCGCGGAGCTGAGTGATTTTTTTTTTTTTTAAATGAAAAAGGTATAATAGTATAAGAATTAAACATAAGGCTGAACAGTGTGATATACATGAGTAATAAACAAAGGGTTGAATAATGAAAATAAGAAGGAAGGGTTAATAGAAAAACTTAAAAATACTTAAAGATAAAAATACAAGATAGCGAATTTTAGAGACTAGGGTATAATTGCTTTATTAAAGTAATTTAATTACTTTAACCAGATATTGCGTGACTAATTACCGAGGGCCTGAAAACATTATCTCAAATTTCACATGACTAATGATGGTCCAATATGCAGTCAAAACAGCTATTTGTGTCATCGCGACATCGATCGGTTTCGTGCAGCATAATTTCAACTGTTCCTCATTTCACATGTGCCTCATTTTGCTCCGTTCATGAGGATATATTTAAAGTACGAGTTGAACATCCGGGGCACCTGATCCTGTTCGCGGGAGAACCTGTCGAGCCGACACGGACGTTTGGGGATTTGAGTTTCACGAAGTCAGGCAGCAACCCCTCTCGGGTCTTGTCACGACCCCTGTTGCGAGAGAGAACGTCGTAGAAGTAATTATCGAGGAGGTCCCCGAGAGCCAACAGAGATCTACACGTGTGCGTCGAAGTCGTCCCCTTTCTTGGAGGGTAACCTTTCACACGCCCTGGTATATCGCCTTTGAGTCGCGAAGGGACGCAGAAAGAAGCCTTGACGACTCCCTTGACTCTCCCTCCAACGGCGATAACTGCTGATCCCTCGATTTCAAGGATAGGGATGATGGAGCCGATATACATATATCGACATTGCTTATTTCGTAACAATGACGAAACTTTAGCTTTTGATTAGAGAGAGTGTTACAATATATATAATAGTAAACAACCATCAATTATCACTATAATATCGATTATAAATCGTAACCATAAAACAAATTTAAATTTATTTTCCTAAAATTAAGTAATTTTTTACTGTTATAATTTATTAATATTGCCTTTGGATTTCAATAAATGATGTATATATAATAATTATTTAAAATCAATTAAACATATAATGTACTGAAAATAATTTAAAAAAAAATTAATTTCAGAAAAAGAAATTTAAATAATTTTTTCAAGTTAATATTTAAAATTAAGAATTAAATAATTTTATACTTAGAATATAATTTTAATTTTAATTAAACTTTATATTAAATATATGGGGCATTGGACGTCAAATCACGCGGTCATCGGCCTGACCCACTCGGATTTTGATGTCCAATGAATTTGTGGCTTTCGTTTGGCCCAAAATATGACCTCAAATTTGTAGAAATTTTTATCTCACTTGTTAGAGGTTGCCCGAGCTAAAACATCATTGAATTAAGGAAAAACATAAAGAGGGCCATTTTCAAATTAATGAAATTTTTCACAGAAACTAGGGCCCAAAACAGATATTTTCGTCATAGTTCAATAATGGACCAAAAATAATTACTATTTTTTATTTATTTTAATTGTGTTTGAATCATCCGTTTTATTTCAGGTCGTCGAGGCTAATAAA
This sequence comes from Alloplasta piceator, assembly GCA_946863875.1. Taxonomy (NCBI): domain Eukaryota; kingdom Metazoa; phylum Arthropoda; class Insecta; order Hymenoptera; family Ichneumonidae; genus Alloplasta; species Alloplasta piceator. Next base: position 12,410,783 of record OX333072.1, read on the forward strand.
TTTTCGAAAAATGTTGACGTTTCACTCTTAAACCAAAATAAAAAAAATCAAGTTTCACTAGAAAATTTTTTTGTTGTCGTCATTCTCACTATAAGAAACAATCAAAATAAGGAATTATAAAAAAAATTAAAATTCAAAAAAATAGTTATTATTTTTGGCCCATTATCGAACTACGACGAAAATATCTGTTTTGAGCCCTAGTTTCTCTGAAAAATATTTTATTAATTTAAAAAAGGCCCCTCTTTATGTTTTTCCTTAATTTAATGATTTTTTAGCTCGGGCAACCCCTAAAAAATGAAATGAAAATTTCTAAAAATTTGAGGTCATATTTTGGGCCAAACGAAACCCACGATTCATTGGACATCAAAATCCGAGGGAGTCAGGCCGATGACCGCGTGATTTGACGTGGAATGCCCCATGTATTAAAATTTACCGTGAAGTATTAATTTGCTGGAGTATTTTTTCGTTCAATCTAATTGATTGTGTATTCTTTTGTTTGAATCGAAGTCTGCACCCAATATACTTTTTTGGGTACCAAACTTCTGGAAGTTTGGGACACATTTATTGGATTTAAAAAAATAAAATCTCGATGCAAGGGGAATTAGAGGGTAAATCGAAAAATACGAGAAGACGAGACTGTACCGTGAGTTTCACAAGCAGAAGGCAGCAGGTGCAGAGGAAAACATGGTTGTGTGGTATGCGTTGAGAGGTGAAACCAAAAGGTATAATCTAACGTTATATATATATATCTATATATGCACTAGTGTCGTCTGGGAAGCCCTTCAGGAAGCCTCGAGTGCATCGAGGCGCTTCGGTGGTCCACCAATATATATGTGTATATTTATCGACTGTGAGGGGATAAAAGGGTATTTATTCGTATCAGTTTACCTGCAGCAACGTGCGAGTTACGCCCTTTTCCTCGCCACAAAATTTCTTATATATACGTCTGGGGATAAAGAGACCCGGACACCGGACACCATTGAATTCCGTCGGATCGTTCGCCCGCGAGTCACAGCAACCATCCCTCCTCTGGTGTCTCTTTCTCTCTTTAGCTTGATCTCGTCTCTGTTGAAAATTCTCAAATTTCCATGGGGTCTCTTTTCCGTTCTTCGCTGAGGTGTATTTCGATAGCTGACAGACATGACGCCAAATTCCGTCGAATATGTACTTTGTCGATTGTATCAGAAAATCTTTACGTCCGTATTGAAGACAAAATTGGATTCATTTCAAATTTAAATCACCTTTTCACAATCAAGAACATCAACAATCACAAACAATACAAATACATAAATGGAAATAATAAAAATATAAATTAAGTGATAATATTTATTATTATTTAATATTTTATTATTATAACAAATATATTAATAATATTTATTATTATTATTATTATTGTTATTATTATTAATCCGATTCAATATTTGATTTTTTTTAAGTTAAGGTAAAAGACAAGTTGAACCAAAAAATGGCCTTCGGGTATTGAAAATAAATTCTTAATACTATTTTGGTACGTATTTATTTCTCGGCCTGTGTTCTATAAATATGATATTTACATCAGTATATCAAAAGTAGTCGGTGGTGTAATGGTTAGCGTCGCAGTCTTAGGTTGTTAGTTAGGCTCGATAGGTAGGTAAGTTTCAAAACCCAGTCTGGTCTCGTACATATTCTAGGGTCCGCGAATATGCAAAAAAACTAAATCAGTCGGAAAAATCCATGAACTCTTAAATGATCTATTTTTTTTTAAATTTAATTCATGTTGAATTTGAGGATATGCGTAAAAACGAGGGTCGCGGGTTCAAACCCCACTGGGGCAAATTTTTTTTTTCTCTAAATTTTTTTTTTCATTACTTAACCCTTAAAGGTATCAATTATGAATATGGAACTGATTTTCATCGTAACAACTGATAAATATATGGAAAAAATAAATAATTCTGCACGGGTGTTTATGCATATTTAATTATGTCTAAATTTATCAAAAAAGATATAGCCAGATATGTTTACATAAAATCTAGCTGTATCTAATTAGATCGCGCCAAATTGAAGATCTAATTAGATCTGAATAATGATATATAATAATATATAAATAATATATCTGAACTTTTTTCCCGGGGATTCACTCGAATTTAACCAATGCATAATCACATCAATGGAACCGCTTATTTTTCTTCGGGATTTAAATTTAATTTTTTAATTAATGAAGTATTTAATTTATTACTTTTGGAGCTTTTACTCTTGACGGTGAATTTTTGCTACCATTGACGCAATATTTATTCTTACTGGTAAACAATTAATGGGCGCTTGATTTGTGTTTCCTTGACTGAGAATAATCTCAACAAATATAAGTTTACCATTAAGTTTCACAATTAATTTCATGACAATCAATAAAACTTATTTAAAGATTAGGAAAGCATTTTTTGGGCGCCATTTGCAGCAGGATGGATTAATGAGTTTGAGTTCGAAAATGATTGGTTGCGTGGTCAACCGGATCACAACTCATTCGTTGTGACGAACTTTACAAGCAAAGTTTCGTATTCTTCGGAAGATATCAACAACGATCGATCGAAGGGCGGCAAATGCAAGAGAGCGGAAGAAAGACAATGAGGAAGGCGGAGGAGGAAAGAGATAGAATTGGTTACAAGTACACCTAATTCTTGTAGAAGTGGACTCGAGGAAGAGATGGCTTTAGCCAGAAGTTTGAAATGCTAACGACTAGTCAGTGACAAATGACCGCGCTTCGTGCTCGGAAAGAAAAGTATCTTTGGCCCAAGAATCCCTGGAGAGAAGAGACGAGACGATATCCATATGCACACACACATAGCCCTACAAAATGTGGCGGAGAAGAAAGAAAATCGATAAACAGTCGAAGGAGTGACGAAGAAAGAAATTCTCTTCCAATTACGTTAACTTCTTCAGCAACAAACACAGCGACCGAACTACGAGTTTCTCTCTTCAGCTGCGATCCTCTTTCCCAGTCAAGTCCCTTCGAATTAAAGGTGAAAAATCCCTTACCTCCATCGATCTTCTCAACCGATAATCGATCCAGTTTAAGGACGTTGTGCTTCCGCAACGTCTGATTCTACCGACGTTCGTTCTTGGTTTATTCCAAACAATTTTTCGATACGAAGAATTGGAGCTCAGAAAAAAATTTGATCTCTTCGCTAAAATTGTTGCTCATTTAGAATTTTCAATTAACAATGAAACTATACCATCAATGAATAATTTGCACATGTATTTGGGTCATTCCATGTCAAATCGAGCAATAGTTGGAATCGACCCCTTTCAATTTCGATGAAATTTGGTCAGAAGTTTTCTTTTATCATAAAACGAAGTTCTACTGAAGGAAAAAAAAATTAAATTTTTTTTTAAAGTTATGCAAAATTCAAAATTTCACTATTTCTTACATTTTTCAAGTTTATTTTTTAAATATCTCGAAAACTATTATAGTTATGAAAAAATCGTTCTGGGTTAGTCTTAAAGTATACTTGGGGCTACGAAAAAAAAATTGCGAAAAATTTTTTTGAAATATGATGAATTTGGAGAATTTTGAATTTTCAAAGATCGGGAAAATCTACGATCAACGTTAAATTTTTGATTCAATTTTTTAAATATAATATCTTGTACTGATCCTAAAAGATCCTGAAATTTGCAGAACAGGGTTTTTTTTTTCAAAAATGTGAATTTTTGAATTTTGGTAAAAACTAATTTTTGTTCACCTCTAAGTTAATTTAAGTTAAGCAATCATTAATTTTGTAGTTCTGAGCAGTAAAAATTACATGATTACTCAACTTTACTTAACTTAAAGGAATACAATTTTTTTTTACCAAAATTCAAAAATTCATATTTTTGAAAAAACAAAAAAAGCAATTCTGAAAATTTCAAGATCTTTTAAGATCAGTACAAGGTATTATATAAAAAAAATTGAACAAAAAATTTGATATCGATCGTGGATTTTTACGATTTTCAAAAATTTGAAATTCTTCAAATTCATCATTTTTCAAAAAATGTTGTCGGAACATTTTTTTTTGAAGCCCTAAGTATACTCTTTACCACGTATCCAAAACAATTTTTTCGTAACTATAATAGCTTTCGAGATATTTAAAAAATAAACTTGAAAAATGGAAAAAAATGATGAAATTTTGAATTTTGTATAACTTTCGAAAAAAAAATTCCACTTTTTTCCTTTGGTAGATCTTTGTTTTATGATAATCGAAAACTTCTGAACAAATTTTATCGAAGTTGAAAGGGGTCGATTCCAACTATCGGTCGATTTGACATGGAATGACGCATTCATCATTATTGTGATATAAAGGTTTCTCAGAGGAAACATTATCGAGTGATTTATTAGAGAGCACAAATTATTGGGCATGGTCATGTACTACCAAAAAGTTTCAAAAATTAGTCAGCCTTACCTTAAAAAAAATTATAAAAAGCAAACACGAACGATAAAATTAAAAAAATTCCAATAACTAAGCTGCTTTTAAAAATGAGTTGAAAGCTGTTGGAGCAAAAAAAAAGGATTTCTACCATTCGACTCCCTCGAAGGGAGACAACGTCAACGAGAACGGGAGATGGATACTGCGGTTAGATAGATTAAGGGTTCAGGCAGTTTCCTACGAAGCACAGAGAGAAAAAAAGGAAAACATATATATATATATATATATTTTTGTATTTATTCACACGTGCGCTCACGCGAAGCTCATTTTTTCTCTGCTCCAGTTTAAAAGAGTCAGATTTCAAAACTTTTTTTTCACTCGAGCGTTCGTTACTTCTAAAGGATTCCATCGAACACGTTTTTTCAACGTCACAAAATCTTCAAAAGTTTGTTGGCTCCAGAAATAAATCATTTCTTCTTTAAATCTCCGGTTATTTCACTTTCGATTAATGAAACTCCTTCGAAACTTTCGAAGAATCCAATTTTTATTTTCTCTGGTCAATTTGCGAAAAGAGGTGCCCCAAAATCTCTTCAAAGGTGAAAAAAATGACGATTTTCTTGCAGACATACAAGCTCGATGTTTTTGCAAAAATACAAGAATTCTTGGAACCTTAAAAGAATTTCTGAAGGGTTTCGGATTTTATAAAATTTTACCCTCTAAAAGTGGTTGCGAAGCTCTAGATTCATAATTTAGCTGCTACCGATATAAAACTCAAAAAATACAGCCAAAGTTTGAAAGTGGAGGCAAAGAAATAAAAGATTCGTGCAAATTAGAACTTCCCTATCATTTTTTTATTTATTTACAAAGCTTCCGTTATTGGAAGGCCAAATTGAAAGCCTCATAATTTCTGGCTTAGAATTTCTCTCTCATAATTCGTTCGGCCGTTTTTCTATGTACGGTCAAATCCAATTCCGATGGTCAAACTGGAGTATATAAGAATGGGACAGCCTTTTCGTTGAGCCATTTCATAGCCTTATTCAAATTCTTCCCATGGAGACGGTAATACCCTGTACATTGTCCTTATTTGATGGACTTTGCACTTACACTGCGACCTCGATTCTCGGGACCTCGATCTTAGCAATTGCAGCGTAGTGGGAGAAGCGCCAAGCCAATCGCGTCAGGCCGCCGTCAGCCACCAGCAGCGCAGAGACGATTCCGTGCAATGTGCGCAACCCCACTTCTTGCAAGCGCCGGTCCCGGCCAATCCCGATTATCGAGGTCGCAGTGTATATCGGCATAAATAAGTACGCCAGAGGTAAGGACTCAGTGTACGACAGGGCTAGGAAACGCTCGTGTTAAAAATGTTGCCAGCGTTAGTGGCGCCCCAAGTGACTAGGCGGCGTTCTGGGGAACTAACTACATCGGGATATATATCTGTATGCATAGCTATATATATCTATGCATATAGATATATATCCCGGTGTGGTTAATTCCCCAGAACGCCGCCTAGTCGCTTGGGGCGCCATTAACGCTGGCAAACTTTTCTCCATAAGCGTTTCCTAGCCCTGGTGTACGATGCATTGGGTTGCAAAGAGCCCCATATGCAATCCCGAGCTTAATGTCATCGAGAATCATCCCCCTGTAAAGGATCGGAAAGAGCGGCAGACGCGAAGGACAGAGAAGAGAGATTTCTCGTGCGGATCGTAAACCACACGCGCTACCATCTGTGCCCACTTCTATCCCCTTTCTCTATTTTCTCTCTCTCATTTTGTGTGAATGTGTGCTTGCGATGTTCCATGATGTGTGCACGTCATCCCTCACGTTTTCGTTCGATGACCATCCCAAGGCTCCGGGAGGCAACGAGACGATTGTCGCGTCGTCTCTCGTAACACGAGAGAATATGAGAGCCGCGGGAGAGGAAGTGGCTAAAACTTAACCAAGCCGCAATATACCGAAGCATTTACAAGGACAGAAAGAGAGAAAAAGAGAGGCTGTTAAACACGTGCTCTATCTGCTCGCACATCCTCTCTAAAAATTACTGTCCTTAAGACCCCTCTTCAAAACGCAATTAGTCGACTTCCTTCAATCATCCGGAACATGCGATCTCGATTTTCGCGAATTCCTGTCATATCAAAGATTTGAAAAAAATATTAAAAATCTATCAGCACGGAAAAAACGAGTTGGCTTGTGGCAACCAACTGGTTTGTGAGATGTGCTTCTGGTAACTAGTTGCTCGGGGCAACCATTTTTGTGGTTCCGCAACCAACTTTTTATTGGTTGGGTGTTTGGCAACCAATAAAATAGTTGCGGTCACGACGGAAATGGTTGCCCCAACCAACTAAAGCGCATATATTACAAACCAGTTAGTTACCACAACCAACTCGTTTTTTTCGTTGGCAGCAGAGTTGTAAATAATGCATTACTGTATTCATTACTCATTACACTGCATAATGTCAAATGAACAAGTGTACCATTATAAAATACAAGAATAGTGTGTAATGAATGCGTGTTTCATTACATATAAAAAAAGTAATGTTCAATGGAAAAAGGGTAATGTGTAATGGATGCATGTGCCATTACAAATAAAAAAAGTAATGTTCAATGGATGAGTGCTCCATTACAAATTACAATTGAAAAAAAATTAATTGGTACTTGAGAATATTTCATTACAAATTAGTGTGTCTACGACTATTTGGAGCAGGTACTATTTTGCTCAAAGGTAAGTCTATTAATTTTTCAATGAAAATAATTTCTGTGTATCAAGTTTTTGTTAACTTTACTATCGCAGTGGTTGATGTATGAACAGTGATTTTTTGGAGTAATTTTTACAAGAATGAAGTAAAAATTACTCGAAACAATCATTGTTCATACATTTACCACTACGATAGTAAAGTTAACAAAAACTTGATACCCACATATTATTATCATTAAATAATTAATAGAGCAAAATAGTATTTCCAAATTGTCGTAGAAACGCACTAAATTTGTAATGGAATATTCTCCACTACAAATTACCTTTTTAAAAATTGTAATTTGTAATGGAACACTCATTCATTAAACGTTATTTTTTTATTTGTAATAGCATATGCAACCATTACACATTACTTTTAATATTTGTAATGGAACATGCATACATTACACATTACTTTTTTATTTGTAATGGAAGACGCATCCATTACACATTACTATTTTCATTTGTAATGGAACATTTATTCATTACACGTTACTTTTGTAATTTGTAACGGAAAACTTATCCAATACACATTGTTTAAAGTAATGGGTAATGCATTACTTTACATTATGCGTTACTTTACATGCATTACTTTTACATTACTATATTCAGAACTCTGGTCGGCAGTGATATTCTTTTTCCACGCATTTCGATTTCACGCAAGTTTTGTACAGAAATTCTCGTTTCTGGGTCACGATCAATAATGCCCATTGTACGTGCAATGCACACAAAGTAAATGCAAATAAAAAATCCACCTATCTGGGATCAATGTTTGAGCGAAATATCGAGCTTCGCCGGGAGTTTTTTACATTATTTTGCAATCCGAGAATTCATCTTTGCAAACGACAAGAAATGTCAGGGAAAATATCCTCCGAGTGGCAATAGATTTTTTTTTTCGTTTTTGACTATATAACTCGACAAAAATTGAGCACCCGACTTGTTAACGGGGAATCTCGCGCAAGCTGCATAAATGAAAGTACAGAGGGGGTCTCTGACATTGCATGCATGCATGCGTGTGTGTGTGTGTGTGTGTGTGTGTGTGTCTGACTGTCTGTAAGAGAGGGGTTGTTTCTGGTGCATGGAACGAAAACAAGGCGAAACCAGCGGTATATGACTCTCGTAATTCAAGCAGAACGAGAGAGCAGGCAAGAGAGAAAGAGGTAGAGAGGAATAGAGAATAAGAGAAAAGCGCGAGATAAAAGTAGTATTATAGTGGTGGTATATGTATATGAGGCATTCCAGGCCATTTCGATCAAAATCTTGCCTTTTGATGATTCCGATTTTCCTGTAAATTTTTTATATAAAAAAACACATTGAAATACATTTTCCCAAATTTTTCAGAATTTTTCGGTCACGCGTTTTTTGGATTTTATTTTATTTTTTGAAAAAAAAGAACCACTTTGTAGGATCTGAAAAATTCAGAATAATCTAATAAAATATAACAACATTTTTGGGCTTCGTTCCAAAATGGAGATTTTAATACTCTATGAGTAAAATTCAAAAAATTGCAAAAAAAAAAAAAATTTTTACTCATAGAGTATTAAAATCTCCATTTTGGAATAAAAGCCAAATTTCTTAAAATATTTTATTAGATTATTCTGAATTTTTCAGATTTTACAGAGGAGTCCCTTTTTTTCAAAAAAAATAAAAAAATCCAAAGAACGCGTAACCAAAAAATTCTGAAATAATTTGGAATTTTTTTTTTCAATGTGTTTTTTTTTTGTATAAAAAATTTAGAGGAAAATTGAAATCATCAAGGCAAGATTTTGATCGGAATGTCGTGGAATGACACGACAAAATCTTATCTTGATGATTCCGATTTTCCCCTAAATTATTTTAATAAAAAAACACATTGAAAAAAAATTTCTCCAATTTTTTCAGAATTTTTTGGTCACGCGTTCTTTAAATTTTTTTTATTTTTAAAAAGGACCCCTTTGTAAAATCTGACAAATTCAGAATAATCTAATAAAATGAAACAACATTTTTGGGCTTTGTTCCGAAATGAAGATTTTAATACTCTATGAGTAAAATTTTTTTTTTTTTGCAATATTTTGAATGTTACTCATGGAGTATCAAAATCTCCATTTTGGAACGAAGCCCAAAAATGTGGTTATATTTTATTAGATTATCCTAAATTTTTTAAGACTTTACAAAGTGGTCCTTTTTTCGAAAAATAAAATAAAACCCAAAAAACGCGTGAGCCGAAAATTCTGAAAAAATTTGGGAATATGTATTTCAATGAGTTTTTTTGTATAAAAAATTTAGAGGAAAATCGAAATCATCAAGGCAAGATTTTGATCGAAATGGCGTGGAATGCTTCATATATATGCTCGCGAGAATGCACCACCACCCTCGCGGTGTGCTAAAAACCACCTCTCTGCCTGTTCTTCTCTCGCTCAGACCGCGGTCCGTTAACAACGGCTTTCATCTTTATAATTCAACCCCTCTCGCGCGCCCGCTCTTTTGCCACCCTCGTCTATACCCCCGATTCATTTCGCCTCTTCTCCCTAATGCTTTTTTATCATCCCTCGTCCAGGCTCTCGCGCTGCGTCACATTACACATAAACACACACACACACACACACACACTCATATGATGGTCGAGTTTTCGCTCTTTCTCTGTGTGATGCGAATCCACTCTCGATCCTCACTCTTTACCACTTTTTTTTTCATTCAACGAATCTTCAGACTTTGTTTTGTCCCCTGGTATATCATTGTTTCATGCAGATATTGCTTTCTTCCTATCGCGCACTGTACGTTGCATTAATGTATTGACTTGTAAAATAGAATAAATAATTTTACCGCTTATTGCAAAAAACTAAATGTCAGAATGAAGTTGGACCAGCGTTTATTCTTAACAATCAAAATTTGTTGCTTATGGAGCTTTTTAAGGATTCTATTTTGATTGAAATCGTCATCTAATAAAATAGATAAAAAACAAAGATTTTCTAGATTTAAGGTACTAGTCTACTTTTGAAGCCTAAAAAAAGCACATTAAAAAAAAAGCTCAGCTTCTTTATCAGATATGGCTGTAAAACTGTTATTACAACATTGTTTAATCCCTAGAAAATATTAAAAAAAATTATTTTTCATTTTGATTCTTTCAATAATTTATAGAAGGCGCCAAAGTCGAAAATGTCTTGTCCCATGGCCGACATTTAATTTCAGGATTGACAAGTCTGAAACAAAAAAATAAAAATACCTTTGAAAGAGGAAAGTTTAAACAACGTTTTACCACCTAAAAAATCGAATTTAAAAAAAATGGCAGGTGTTTGAAATGAAAATAAAAAATTGAATTTTTCACATTTTATTTCAAACATCCGCCACTTTTTTTTATCGATTTTTGATTAACGGTGGTAAATTGTTGTGTAAGAAACGTTCCTCGTTAAAATGCTTTTTTATTTTTTGTTTCAGACTTGCCAATCCTGAGATTAACCGTCGGCCATGGGCCATTGTCGAAGACTCGACTTGGCGCCTTCTCTAAATTATTCAAAAAATCAAAATAAAAAATTAATTTTTTTTGTATTTTCGAGTGATGAAACAATGTTGTAAAAACAGTTTCATAGCAATATCTAATAAAAGAGTTGAGAAAAGAATCTGAAAAATTTGCTTTTTTGGCTTTCTAAAGTAGACTAGTACCTTAATGTAGGGATGTTCGATTCTTTGGAAAGAATCGATTCTCTAATCGATTTTGAATCAAATCAAGAAAATCGATTTTCATGAAAAATCGAATCCAAAGAATCGAATTCTCAAAATCGGAAAAAATATAAATGGCTAATTACAGCTTATGTAAGTGTTTATTAAGTTTTTGCTATGGAGAATAATTAAATTGGATTGATTTATTTTTAAAACAAAATGATGAATGCGAAATAACAAATATAAAGCAGTTTCATTCTGGCTAAACGTAGTTTGATTCTTTTACACGTTTGCACTTATTAATATATTTTTAAAAATATTATGAATATATATCAAACTTTTCTTCTATTACATAAGTTTCTATAGTATTACGATATTTTGTATGTTTTTACTTTGGATTCTTTTTTCGTTGGGTCATGTTTTCAATATTTTAACTTTTAATTTTCTTTAACTTTTTTTCTCACGTTTTCACATTTTCACATCCTTTTTTTCTTTTAATCTTGACGTTGATGTTTCATAGACTTTTGTCAATCTTTATTAAATTGCCAATCTTTAATGGATAATGAATTTAATGAAAAATCGAATTTTCGATTTTCAAGGTCAAGAATAGATTAACCCAAAGATCGAAAAGGAAAGAATCGAATCATAGGATCGATTTTTTGAACAATAGAACCAATCTTTTAAAGAGTCGAATCGGAATCGAGCATCCCTACCTTAATGCGAATCTGATTTTTCCACATGCGTCACGTGCCTTGTTTGCTTCGAAAATGCAACTGCAACACGTCCTCCCCTTGTGCTATGCCCGAAATTATGTACCCAAAGAAAATGCAATAGCGAAAGGGTAGGGTGAACCTCCATTCAGACCGATGATCGACGATGTAATTGAGGCAGGGGTGAACGGTAGAAAAGTAAGAAAAAACTGCAATGGAAAATCAAACATTTGGATTCAAACAGGAAGTCTCGCAAAGTTCGTGCAGAATAATTTTGAACTGCGGGACTAATTGTAAGAAGCAGCAATGTCGTAAAACTTTTGAGGAGCACAATCTATGGTTTTTCAAACAGAAGTTGTTTTATTTTTTATCATAACTAGACCTGTATAGAGTAAAAGGAAAAAGGACTCTGTAAAATCGAGAAACGAATGATGAGAGTCCTGCATAGCCTCAACATATCCTGCTCTTCTTCCACTTTTCATCGATTGCGAAAATGTAATTGATGTAATTGCGCCATTGTTGCCATTTCAATTCAATATCCAAAGTGCCGAAAGAGACGTGAAAATAATTTCGCAGAGTGCAATGAAGCGTTATAAAAAAAATCATAATCACAAAGAGACCAACGCAAAAGTGGAACTTGGCAATTCACCGTTACAATTACATCAAGAATGACTCCCGAATCCATCGCTTAATACAATCCTCGACATTCATAAAGACACTCGTGAAAAATGGATGCTGCTGCTCCGTTGCACATACGTGCAGCGGTTTTTTTATCTCTCATGTTACTCACGGTGGTTTGAATTGAGACAAAAGGGCGGAAAGAAGCGCGTGAGGACGCGTAACACGCGTGTACACACGCGTGCATATATTGAGCGCGGTTAGGCCCGAGAAAATAGTGTCCCTTCGCTCTTTCTCGAATGGACTAATGGTCCATGAGGATATACAGAGAAAGAAAAGAGAAATTGAGAGCGTGCACGATGGAGTGCTCGCATACATGTACATATATATATATATGTATATATGAAAGGGCGAGGTGAACATCAGTGGGGAAGTACAAGTAGAGCGGAGAGCACTCGGGCGCAAATCGTCGTCGCCATCTGTCGCCCTCGTGAAGGATATTCCGCTGAGGCTTTTTTCGCTTTCTCTCTCTCTCTTTTTCGCTTTTTACCCATATCAAACGGGCAAATGAATCTCGTTAAAGTGAGGTCGAGCGAGACGAGCGCTTCGACAAGTTTCATCGTTAACTTCGTGAAAATTCCAACATTCAATCGCTCGCGCCCACATTACTCCATACTTTTAGCAACTTTCATCCGCCCACACGGAAATAAAATATACCGGAAAATATATTTTTCGATATACGTAAAAATATATTTAAAATATATTTTTTGATATATGTAAAAACATATATTGTGTATATGTAAACATATATTAAAATTATATCGAAAATATATAAAACGTACACTCAATATATATATGTTTGATATATTTAGTATATATCTTCAATACATTTTTCATGTTTATATTGTAATATTTTTAAATAGATTAAAAATATACCTAAAATCATATTTGTAATACATACATTTTCGGACAAAATATACTTAATATATCCAAAAATATATTTTCCGCAATATTTGCCGATATATTTTATTTCCATGTGGGCGCCCACGCAAACATACCCCCAGGAAAATTTGGGAACGTAAAATATATGCAGAATATATGCAAAATATTGGTTGTATTAGTTGAAAGATTTTCTTTCCAAAAATATGTTACGTATGTTTAATCTGTGTTATTTTTTAAATATAAAAATTTCGATTTCGATTATTTTTGAAGTCGGTATGTCCTTTGAAACATGATCGTTTTTTGAATTTTTTTTTGGCGTTGAAATTTTGGCCCACGACCCATGAAATTTTTGTTCAACTGTTTTTTATATGAAAAACTTGTGGAGGGGAGTATAAGTTTCAATTTCGTTTTTTGAAAAGTTTCGTATGATTTTTTTTCGCAAAAATATTCAATTTTTCTCAAAAAATGACCATGTATCTATAAAAGGTAGCGTAACACTAAAACTACTGAGTTTTTGTGAAATCACTAAGTGGGTAAAAGGTTGCACACAATTATTCTGGATTCAATGAAATTTTTTCAGAATTTTTTATCAAAATTTTTTTTTTCTATATTTTTTCCTGAAAACGAGATATTTTTTTATCTTAAGCAATCGGTTCTCTCACCTCATCTTACCTCATCCATACGGCTTTTTCATCGCAGAACCTCATTTACATGGCTTTTTTACCGAAAAATCCGTGTAAATGAGGTTAGAGACCCGATTGTTTAAGATAAACAAATATCTTGTCAACAAAAAAAAATTTTTTTAAAAAAATTTTGAGAAAAAATTCTGAAAAAATTTCATTGAATCCAGAATAATTGTATGCAACTTTTTTCATTTCTGATAATTTCACAAAAACCGATTAGTTTTAGAGTTACTCTTCATTTTATAAATATGATCGTTATTTGCGAAGATCTGACAATTTTTGCGAAAAACAATCATACGACACTTAAAAAAAAAACGAAATTGAAGTTCATACGGTCCCACATAAGTTTCTCATGCGAAAAACAGTTTTAAAAAAATTTCACGGATCGTGCGACCAAATTTCAACACCAAAAAAAATCCAAAAAAATGACCATGTTTCAAAGGACGTACTGGATTAAAAAAAAACGAATTTTTTTTTTTGGAAAAATCGAAATGAAGCTAAATATGTCCCCTTTTAAACGCTGCTTGTTGAATTGAAATATTCTCATTTTCAAAAGAAATTTTTGAATGACAGTGTATATCATCCTATCCCAAAAGGAGTCAACCCTTTTGTCATTCCAGTCGCGTGTCCAAATCTCAGAAATTCCAGTTCTCTCATACTCTGAAAAAAGTTTCTCCAATGTTTATTCTGCAACGAGCTAACAATAATAATGCATAAAATGGGTATTTCGAATTCTCATTATAACCACAATTATTCTTTTGATAGGTCTGATTTCATTCCACTGCTAAAACCCCAAATTTCCGGTATCAGTCACTTCTTCTAATATTAAAAAAAAAAAAAAATCATCATTATAATATTGCCAATGCCAGAAAGTTCCTACTTTAGCGTCGGATTTTGCACGTGTCGCAGCAACGAGCGTGTCGAATAAGAAACAAAAGAAGAAAGAAGGTCTCCCCATTCAGATTTGACAGACACACCAAATACATCAATGCCTTTTTAAAAATGAAGCACGGTGGATCTTGGTGACCAGTGACTAATCGCAAAATCTCGCGTATAATTTTGATACGTCATCGGCTAAGCCAGAAAGTTATGTATCAGGGGGTTTTTCTCTCCGTCACGTGTTCCACATCCATGTGCCCCTTTCGATGCATCTATATATTATATAACTGCGCAGAGAGTCTGCTTAGCCCCAGGCGTGTCCTGAAATTCAGCCGTGGGGTTGTGAAACGGGGGAGGTTTTTCGTGCACCCGCAGCCTAGAAGCCATTTATTTTTCCTACCTACCCTAATATCTGCATGACCGTGTATATATGCTGGGGCGCGCGCGCAGGGGGTTGATTCTCTTGCGGCGAAACGGATCGTTTCGTAGACCCGTTGCGTTTTTGCACCCTGCTTGCGTAATAGTATACATATATATGTATAGACGACTGTGCACGTTTGTTTCGTCATGTGAATCGCCGTGTAATTCCGATTGTTGAAACCCGGGCGCGAAAGATCGTTTCACCCCTCTTCTTCGGTTATATGCGCGTGCTTGTAATGTTTGATGTATAGTATATATATATATGGGAGAGGGTTTTGTCCTTTGCGACGAAATAGAATGACATTGCTGGGGGTCGCGATTACGTATGATATTGGCGTCAAAAGAGGGTAGTAAACTCTCCGAATCGGTAGCGACGTCCCGAGACGAATTGCCCTCCCCTTATGCGTGACCGACCAGATAAAGTAGATTCTACGCTTCCATTTTGGTGCATTTCCCGTGGCACAATAGTATATTACGATACTAGTGCGATGAAACTTTTTCTGACGAGTGTGAGTTTGCAGCATGAGCCGAAGGCGAATGTTGCAATCACACGAGTTGAGAAAAAGTTTCTCGCACTAGTATCGTACGAAATTTTATTGTACGAGTGCGCAAAGTGGCACTTTGCGCACGGAGTGCAATAAAGTAACTTGCTCAATGTTTTCTCCTTTTCCTTCCTCTATCTGTAAAGCTGATTGTTTCGAATCCCCTGCATCGAATGTCACTGCAACATTGTCGGCGTTCTTGTCACGGATTTTTCCCGTCAACCCTCACAAACTCACACCCTTATTTTCCACACCCTTATTTTGCACGCGTATGCTGGTTTTAAATATGCCGTAGACGATGTTAAATTTTTCCTTTGGTATACCCTTTTCATTTCTCATTCTTTGCGTCATTTTATTCTCATGTTCCGTATTCCCGGGTGTCGTCATAAATCAATGACTGAAATAATACTCACGATACGGTTCACGTCACTCGGAGTGTGCAATTTTGTACTGAAATTCTGGAGTGAGCGCCACGAAATGTGCACTTTGTGGCTCGATTTACATGTATATTGGTAATACTTGATTAATTTTCAACTACTAGCTAGAGGTGGTACATTGTATATATGGGGCATTCCACGTCAAATCACGCGGTCACAATGAATTGTGGGTTTTGTTTGGCCCAAAACATGACCTCAAATTTGAAGAAATTTTTATTTCATTTTTTAGGGGTTGCCCGAGCTAAAAAATCATTAAATTGAGGGAAAACAAAGAGAGTGGCCTTTTTTAAATTATTGAAATTTTTTCACGGAAACTAGGGCCTAAAACACATATTTTCGTCATAGTTCAATAATGCGCCAAAAGTAATTACTATTTTTTTATAATTTCTCATTTTGATTGTTTCTTATGGTGAAAATAACAACAAAAATATTTTTCTAGTGGAACTTGATTTTTTTTCTTGGTTTGAGGGTGAAACGACAACATTTTTCAAAAATTTATTAGCCTCGATGAGCTGAAATAAAACGGATGATTCAAACACAATTAAAAAAAAAAAATAGTAATTGTTTTTGGCCCATTATCGAACTATGTCGAAAATATCTGTTTTGGGCACTAGTTTCTGGGAAAAATTTAATTATTTGAAAAAGGCCCCTCTTTATGTTTTCCCTCAATTCAATGATTGTTTAGCTCCAACAACCCCTCAAAAATAGAATAAAAATTTCTAAAAATTTGAGGTCATATTTTGGGCCAAACGAAACCCACATTTCATTGGACATCAAAATCCGAGGGGGTCAGACCGATGACTGGGTGATTTGACGTGGAATGTCCCATATGTATATAGTTGCGTATAGAGCGATTCGATTTGAAAAAGAGAGAGCGGGTAACGCGAGCAACCGGATGCTGGCGAAAACATTGCGAAAGAAAATAAATGGATGTCGATTCTCCGTGGTGTGTGTATTGCCAATCAAGTAGCGCAGTTATAAACCTCGCCATAAACGAGCTTTTATCCTTATTATTCACGATTTATACGTCAGATCATCGTGCAGCTCAACAATGCGAGGCTTATATATTTAATTGGAGCAATTTATTTATGATATTTGCATTGTGGAGCTTTCCAATGCTGAGAGGACAAGACTAGAAGTGCGGATTTTTAGGGAAAAGATTTTTGTCAAATCATTTCTAAAATCGAGCCACGACAATTCTACGATGCGAATGACGCAAGAATTACACTGACAAATGTCAACAAATGTAAAGTTTAATATGGCGAAAAAAAAGGTTTGTTAACAGTTTATAAATTGAATACATTTTTTTTTAAAGTTATTAAATTATTTTAATACAAATAAAATATTTCTTAACGACTAACAAATTTTGTAATAGTTAAGAAATATTTAAGTTAAAGTGCCAACTAAATATATCTCTTTACTACGAAAAAACTGTTTTTTCAGTGTATGTTTCGATGATGCGAATGAACGTGCTGAAATTGATATAAAATTGATTTTCGCGGGTTGAGAGTGCGTGGAAAATAATCGATACGTTGGAACGCTAACATACGCGTATGCGAATTGAGATTAGGGATCAGAAGAGATTGACGGAGATATATACACTGCTGGCCAAAAGTTTGGAAACACTCGCCCCGATTCCGCGCTGCACCAAAAGTTTTACTGCTCTTTTAAAAATGAAGATATTTCAATTCGCCAGTCAGCGTTTCAAAGGGGACATATTCAGCTTCATTTTGCTTTTTCCAAAAAATATTTTCGATCTTTTTTTAACCCGGTACGTCCTTCAAAATATGGTTGTTTTTTGGCTTTTTTTGCGTTGAAATTTTACCGCCTGATGCCCCATAAAAATTTTTCGTTACTGTTTTTCGCATGAAAAATTTATGGGGGGAAGTATAAGCTTCAATGCGTTTTTTTAATTTTCGTACCATTTTTTTTCGCATAAATATTCAATTTTTCGCAAAAAACGACCATATTTATAAAATGTAGCGTAACTTTAAAACTACTGGGTTTTTGTAACATCACTAGAAGAACAAAAAGTTTCGTACAATTATTCTGGATTCAATGAAATTTTTCCAGAATTTTTGTTCAAATTTTTTTTTCCGAAAATTTTTCCTGTTAATATTTTTTTATCTTAAAAAACTCGAGGTCTTAGCTCATCTACACGACTTTTTAATCGAATAACCCGCTTAGATGAGGTAAGAGATGACGTAAGCGAGATTGTTTAACATAAAAAAAAATCTCGTTGACAGTAAAAATTGTGAAAAAAAAAATTGAAAAAAAATTCTGAAAAAATTCTTTGAAACCAGAATGATTGTATGGAACTTTTGCCCCAAAAACCTCATCTACACGGCTTTTTCATCGAAAAACCCGTACAGATTAGGTAAGACACCCGATTGTTTAAGATAAAAAAAATCTCATTGCGGAAAAAAAAATTTGGAAAAAAATTCTTAAAAAAATTGCATTGAATGCAGAATAATTGTACGCAACTTTTCACCATCTTAGTAATTTCACGAAAATCCAGTCGTTTTAGAGTTACGCTACATTTTATAAATATGGTCGTTTTTTGCAAAAAAATTGAATATTATTGCAAAAAAAAATCGTAGGAAACTTTAAAAAAAATAAAATTGAAGCTTATACTCCCCCCCCACAAGTTTATTACGAGAAAAATACAAAAAAAAAAATTTCACAAGTCGCGCGACATAATTTCAACGCCAAAAAAGCCGAAAACGACCATGTTTCGAAGGGCGTACCTGGTTAAAAAAAATCGAAAATTTTTGTTGGTAGAAGCGTAATGATGCTGAATATGTCCCCTCTCAGACTTTGCTTGTTGAATGGAAATATCTTCATTTTTAAAAGAGCAGTGAAACTTTTTGTGCGGCGCGGAATCGCGGGGCGAAGGTTTCCAAACTTTTGGCCTGCAGTGTATATGCTGAAAAGGGAAACTTTGGCGATAAATTATGTAAATATTCAGCCGGATTGACTTTGCTCTATGGTTACGATTCGTCGTATACTCCCTTCATCCTTGCCTCATCGGCGAACGCTCGCGAGCCGGAATCAAAAGAGATTCGTGAACTTTGGACTGACCACTCTTCAAGCTTCGCTGCTTGGCTAACCGTACCATACACTCATATACCTCCTATACACATATATCTACGTTTATGTAGTGACTGCAGCTTGCTTCAACGCAGCTCGCAAGCGTGCGAAGCGATCTCACTCTCTCGAGACAATTGCTGACCGTCTCCATCAAGCCTCATCAGGGTGATTAGCGACCGACGTACTCTCCGCGGGTCGTCCCTTTAGATTAGCCACTGTCATACCCCGCGTCTTCCTCACCACACTCTCACAACAGCTTGTCCGACTCCCTCAATCTCCCCATAAGTGCGATATATGTATTATGTATCACAAGTTTACAGTATTCAATTCCGATAAGTTAGGATCCCATGACTTGAGTCCCAAAGTGCTTCCAGCGGGACTTTATCCAATCCTAGAAACTGGGACGTTGACCCAAGTCAAGATGAGGCGGTGTTTAGGAAAAATAGATATTGGTATGCCAAAAGAATTGGTATTGGGTTGCTCTGACGTTAATCAGCTGAGGAAGTCACTTGTGTTGTAAACATAACTTGGTGATCCCAACTGCTCTTGAGAAGACATGTTCCTAATTCTTTTGACATTCTGATAACTACTCAGAAATAGAGGAAAAATTTAATGGGCCGAGGGATGGGTCACGCCCCAAAGTGCTTCCAGCGGGACTACTTCCAATCCTAGAAACTGGGACGTTGACCCAAGTCAAGATGAGGCGGTGTTTAGGAAAAATAGATATTGGTATGCCAAAAGAATTGGTATTGGGTTGCTCTGACGTTAATCAGCTGATGAAGTCAATTGTGTTGTAAACATAACTTGGTGATCCCAATTGCTCTCGGGGAGACATGTTCCTAATTCTTCTGACATTCTGATAACCACTCAGAAATAGAGGAAAAATTTAATAGGCCGAGGGATGGGTCACGTCCCAAAGTGCTTCCAGCGGGACTTCTTCCAATCCTAGAAACGGGAGCGTTAACCCAAGTCAAGATGAGGCGGTGTTTAGGAAAAATAGATATTGGTATGCCAAAAGAATTGGTATTGGGTTGCTCTGACGTTAATCAGCTGAGGAAGTCAATTGTGTTGTAAACATAAGTTGGCGATCCTAATTGCTCTTGGGAAGACATGTTCCTAATTCTTTTGACATTCTGATAACTACTCAGAAATTTAGGAAAAATTTAATGGGCCGAGGGATGGGTCACGTCCCAAAGTGCTTCCAGCGGGACTTCTTCCAATCCTAGAAACGGGGACGTTCACCCAAGTCAAGATGATGCGGTGTTTAGGAAAAATAGGTATTGGTATGCCAAAAGAATTGGTATTGGATTGCTCTGACGTTAATCAGCTGAGGATGTCAATTTTGTTGTAAAAATAACTTGGTGATCCCAATTGCTCTTGGGAAGACATGTTTCTAATTCTTCTGACGGTCTGATATCTATACTCAGAAATTGAGGAAAAATTTGATGGACCGAGGGATGGGTCACGTCCCAACTTATAATCTGTTAAATTTCTTAACTCTTCGAATTACGTACTGTACGTACCAGTATGAGGTCTCCCTCTTTGGAGTGTCCACTCTCTGCTGCTCTCTGCTACTTGCCAACGTCTCGGCTTCTTCTCATTGCCGACACTGACACAAACGCACTCACACTCGCGTGGATCAATATCGTCACCACCAGAACGACCACTTCTACGCTGATAAACGTACGCCTTGCCAACGAGAGGATTGCTGTGGTTCACGTTCCCTCTTTTCCTCCCTATCGCATAATATAACGTACTTGGTATGTGTCCCTCGTCATTTCTCTCGTTACCTCGAGGTTCGTATACTCGCGTCATCGGGTCACCGCTCACATAGCTACCACCAATAACGCGGTCGTAACAGCCCCGGGTCAATGACACGCGTCAACGAACACGCGAGTGAGGATATAACGAAGAATATGCCAAGAAGGAAGAGACCCGAGAAAACATATCCCTAAGACGAGCTTTCATCTACTTCTTCTTCTTCTCCTTCTTCTTTAAAAACTCATTCTGATACGTCAACATCTACCTTTCCGTCAAAGTTCACCTTCCACCTTCCTTCAGCCACTTGGATTGATGCTTCTCCTTGATGATGACTTTCTGATTGAAACATATCCCTAAGTTGGGCGGTATCTACTTTTTCTTCTTCTTCTTTGCTTCTTTTTCTTTAAAAACTCACTCTGATACGTCAACATCTCCTTTTCCACCAAAGTTCACCTTCCACCTTCCTTCAGCCACTTGGATTTATGCTATTTCCTTGATGATCGTTTGCAATGGATTCGTCTATGACGATTACTTCGTTTATGCTGAGGTCATTTGCCACATCTTCACTAAAACTGTCTCCCATGCGGTGTTATTCTCAAATCATTAATTGGGTTGTTAAATGTCATATTTTTCGTAGAATGGTAGCAGCGAAACCTGTCACGAATCATGCGTCGTCCTTATTAAAGAAATATATCTTTGTTTTGTTACGATGCGTAGTTGCATTCGAAAGATTGTTCCATCGCTTCATTACGGATTGACCGGTCGAATTGACCTCGCATCATGGTGGCCCGCGTCTCATCCTACACGCAAGTTATTATACTTTCGTAGTTCCTCGTCAGCGTGACGAGAAAAATCTAGATCAATTTTCATTTCGTTCAAATAGCGCAGAGGCGCGTGTTCACTGATGCGAGAGAGAAAAAGAGGGATAGAGAGAAGGAAAGAGAGTTGCCGCCCTCATTGATGTGGGAAATCGCGGTAACGTGACAAAACGTAATGCCTTATGCTCGTGGTTGCAGAGCAGAGGGAGAGAAGAAGAACGAGAAGGGTTTTCGGGAACAATTTAGGGGGAGTTTGACTTCCCAGTTCTCGCTTCGACATAATGTGGGTCGCTCAAAGAGTCGTTTATCATTCAGTTATTTGCTGGTGGCTGGATCATTTGAGCCCGTCATTAAGGTGACCGACCGAAATGTATTTATTATCATGCAAATTATTATTTTTTTTTCATTTTGGGTCAATAGTATTTTTTTAAAGCACTATTTCGTTTGGTATTTGTAGTGTTGTGCAATGAAAAAACTATTTATTTTTTATGTGCAAAATTTACCAAGCTAACAGTGCAATAAGCATTCTCTCCAAGTTTTCTTCTAGTAAATATAATCATTTAATTCGGATCAACTTTATATACACTACCGGCGAAAAGTTTCCCGACAAAACTTCAAATAAGGTCTGGAACATTTTTTTATGCCATTTCGCCGGAAGTCAACGTAGACTAATTTAACAAACGGCATTTTGAAGGGGGAGAATTCGGCTTCATTTACTGATTTTTAAATTATTTTTACAAATTGTTTTTAGATTTGGACCCTTTTTTGAAAACAGCTGTTTTTTGCCTTTTTCCCCTCTCTTCAGGTGCACCGCTTTTCCAGAGGAAAGTTTTAAATTAATTTTTACGATTGGATTCATAAAGGGGAAAGTTTGAGCTTCAATTTCCTTTCTTTTTCTAACTTTGAGCAATTTTTTTTTCCAAAGTTATTCTGTTTTTTGTGAAAAAAGCGGAAATTTGAAAAATTTTGTATAACACGGAAACAAAAAGGATTCATGAAAAACTTCAGGACAGCAAAAAGTTGGGTCTGTTTTGTTGAGTTCAGAGAGTTTTTCAGATTTTTTGTTCCAAAATTTTGTTTTCTCATGTTGTTCTCATGTTTCTCATGAGGTGTGTCGAAAAAAATTAGGGAAAAAAATTTGAAAAAAATTCCAATGTGTTGAAAATAGTAAAATAAAGTATTTTTCCCTTTTGAAATTTTATCAATAATTCCATAGTTCTCGAGTTGTGGTCATTGAATGATCTGAGCTCCAACCCAGAAAATCAGAAAAAAATAATTTGAGAAAAAATCTGAAAAAATTCTTCTGCACTCAACAAAAACAGACGTAACTTCTAGCTCTCTTGAGATTTTTCATGAATCCTCTTCGTTTTCATGTTATACGAGATTTTTCAGATTTCCTCTTTTTTTACAAAAAACAGAATAACTTTGGAAAAAAAAATCGCTCAAAGTTTAAAAAAAAGGAAATTAAAGCTTAAACTCTCCTCTTTATGAATTCAATCGTAAAAATATACTTAAAAAAATTCCTCTAAAAGATGGGTGCACCTGAAGAGAGGGGGGGAAAAGGCGAAAAACAGCTGTTTTCAAAATAGAGTCCAAATCTAAAAACAAATTGTAAAAATAATTAAAAAATCAGCAAATGAAGCTGAATTCTTCCCCTTTCAAATGCCGCTTGTTAAATTAGTCTACGTTGACTTCCGGCAAAATGGCATAAAAAAAACGTTCCAGAACTTTTTTGAAGTTTTGTCCGGAAACTTTTCGCTGGTAGTGTAAATCGCTTATCAAGACCGACAACACTGTTAAAAATGATACAATTTAGTTTTTTCGACTTTCACCATCTTCTCAGCTTTGTGTTTTCCTCATCTATACAGGAAATAAAAAGTTACTCGGAGACCACGCAATGTAAATTTCGACATTTTCACGGATCGATTGTCAAAGCGACGCTTGATTTTATTTCATTCGTTTGAGAAACAGGAACTATTCCGGGAGTTCATCCCGCTTATAACCCAACCGGCACACGTTAACCCCTGCGGAGAAAGTCCTCGTGTACGGGAATATATATATATCTGGTAAACTGAAACGCGAACCCCTCTCGTGACAGTCAGTTTCCACAATCACCATCATCCCCCCTCCGAATCCCCTTTTTACGGGGCCCCCTAAATCTCAGAGCACCCCGAGCGTTTGGTGTATTAGTCATTCGTGGAGCAGCTGGGATCGGTCCCGGGGGGTGTCCCTCCTCCTTTGCTTTTCCTCCGACGCTTCTACCTTCTTCCCCAGAACGCGGCTGAATCAATCCCGGCTTAAGCCTCGCACAAGAGGGGGATTCAGCGAGAAGCGACATCGAAAACTGCGACAGAAAAATAAATAAGTCGATTTACTGGACCTGGCCAACAACAGCGGGACATCAACGTGTAGGATCCAAGCGAGAGGTACCTTCGATGCTCCAGTGGCATCGCCTATAAAATTCTCTTGTGCTAACTGTGAAGGCACTGCACGAATGACCCCCATGGCTCTAACGCCAGGAGATTTGTGCGTGTAACGCTAAAAAAGTGCTCGATTTCCGTGTTCTTTCATTTGATTCTGACTCAAGTGCCTCTCGAGACGTCGAGAGTCAATTTTCAAGTATTATATGCTCACTCATTTGAATATACCCGAGTCTCGAAAGAACAAAAGTGCCGAGCATCATAGAATCACAATAAAAAAAAGTTCCCCCCCGGACCCTCGTTACGCAAATAGAGCGGGAGTGCAAAACAGCCTCATGTTCATCATGCCAAATCGATACCGTCAACTAGCCTGGCATCCTGTTTATCCATAATGATTACAGATCCTGGCCATCGATGTCGGGATAAAACACGCAAGATTGGAAATGAATATCGGGCAAAACGAACGAATGACTAGATGAACATTGAAACTCAATTAAAGGGGTTAGCACTCCGCACACTAAAAAAGGGCATATTTCGCGATTTTTTTGCAGCGAACCATAAAACCATAAAATAAATCGGATTTATAGTAAAGAAGTTTTTTATACATTTAATTGGCAATACAAGATTATTTTTTCATGGCGATATATGTCAAAATGGCGACTAAGCAGCAACAGCTCCTATAATTTTTGAGTTACAATGAGGCACCAAAGTTTTTTCGTTTACATATAAGAATAGCTGTAGAAGTACCTAGGATTTTTTTGATATGTTGTTTTTGGTATAAATGGTGCATTTCTAAATCAAAATGTATAAAATGCCATGAGAAAATCGTCGGGAAATTGTTTATAAAAAAGGGACTATGTAATATAATGAAAAAATCTTACGTAGTGCTTTGGAGAATCTTATTTTGAAGGTACAGTTGAAATTTCAAATGAATACGATTGAAATTTGTTTGAGTTATGAGTTCAGTCGACTTGAAAAATGTAGTTCTGAGATAAACGCGTTCAAAGTGCTTAGAAAGCTCGCTGCGGGCGACGAGTACTTAGGGATTATTCACGCACATAATCTTTTCGAATATAAATCTATAAATAATAAGATACCTTTTGAAGAAAATCGATTTTTTGAAAAACCTAGAGTGGCCCCTTAAGGTAATAGTCCACTCTAACGACCGAAATTTCGACGTTTTTTCTTTAATTTTTTTAAATAACAAAATAAAATGCGATCGTTTTGAAATATTTGCATGTTATTATTTGTGTCTTGAAGAGTACAAAAAAATTTTGTTAACTCAATTTTACATAAATTTGTTTACACAGCACACAGCCTTCCGTAGTCATCTGAAATAAAAAATTCAAAGAGATTATTATTTTGTAGGCTTAATTATAGTGCTCTAACCTATAATATGCATATTTTAAGAAGAAAAAAAACGAAATCGCGGACTTGTGAACAAAAAGATCTTCGAAATCGATTTTTTTTGATAAATTATTTCTAAAAATTCATTTATTACTAAAAAATTGAATGTTTGAGAGGTTAGGTATTTAGCTATGTGTGTCTAATATCACGGATAAAATTTTTAGCTAAATCGGTTAAATTGGCTTTAGCCAGTGCTTCTCCGAAATTTCGAAAACGTAGTTTCAAGAAAAACGCCATTAAAGT
Organism: Alloplasta piceator; assembly: GCA_946863875.1. NCBI lineage: Eukaryota > Metazoa > Arthropoda > Insecta > Hymenoptera > Ichneumonidae > Alloplasta > Alloplasta piceator. The sequence goes on from OX333072.1 coordinate 12,436,493, forward strand.
TTTGACAACAGATTTTGTATAAAAAAATTATACTTACATTGATCAGCTATGCCTGGTGCATAGAGCAATTTATCCGTTTCCTGAAAGTTATCTCAAAGCTCTCTTCATTTTTTCGAGAGATTTACAGTTTCTGGTGATTGCCAAACCATAGTAATCAGTCATTTTTAACATTAACTTATTAGTTAGTTGCTCTCTTCTTTTGGCTATAACTTTAAAAATATTTTAAATTTCGGTCTGAAACTTTTATAATATATTATCAACGTGTTTATCTTGCGAAAAATGTAAAAAAAAATCGATTTTTTGAACCCGTCACAGTGGACAACTACCTTAATTAGCCTTTTACATTTTCCATTTGTTTTCACTTTCTATTCTTCATTCGCAATATCGGGCAAATATTGCGTCCAAAATCCGTAATGTTGCGCAGTTTGAATGCAGCGGTTTCAAAATCAATGATTCACTCTAATCGGTGACAAAGACAATGGGGGAAATGATCGTTGTATTTGTTCCCCATTTTTAACTCTTCGAGTATACGTTGGATGCGTCGAAGGCGTTATTGTTTCGTCGAGAGGATATCGAAAAAAAGCCGTGAAGAAGTCACGAGGGGGGAGTCATTCGCCACTACACGTCGTACAAAACATACTTCACCGATGAAGCCACAGTCTGTTCGTCCACAATTGTTATCCAGCCGAATCAGGAGTACACTTTAACGTCATAGAAATACCATACTCGTCCTCTCCGTCGCTCTCTCACTCTCTCAGCATCCCTCCCGCATATGTTCGTTTGTTTCGTTTGGTTGTGGGAGCCTCTCGATCGTAGCGTACACACGGATCGTTTCGAGCGACTTTAATTGATTTCGGAGGGTCCCTTGTAAGCTCGCACACTGGATATGTAGAAGAGCGAATGCTCTTCACCGATAGTGGACCACGTCCATCCAATGTACCGGACGCCCTTTACACAGTGCGTGCATTACGCGCTTCTGGCACTTTCTCTCTCTCTCTCTCTCGGATATCACTCTGTGTGAAGTACACATTGTACAAAGCGTACGAATGTCCGTTTGTACACCAATTGATCCGCTCGGGGACAACAACGTGTACGTGGCACCGCACGTTTTGTAACGAAGTCAAAGGGAACGTGAATTAAACGAGAAAACATTTCGAGACTGATGGAAATGCGAGACACGAAGAATGCCAGGGAAGTCTGTACTACGAGTGACATATTTCACGAGTGAGTCCCCTGGCGTCTAATCGCTGGAGGGCTTCAAGCTTTCCGAGCTTCGTATAGGTGAAACAATTGCGACAAGCGACCAGTTCGTTTTTCGTGGACGTATCACTCATCGAAGCTGATGCAGGATCTTGTGATACAGATTACAGACGTAGGCCACAATCGCGATATTCTCTCAAGCGTTCGTGTAGGGTGTATCGAACATATTCTCCGTTGAACCGTGACAGAGAATGTTGAAAAGGTCCAACGAGAAAAATCCCAACGACAAGAAGGGTGCATGCAATGTTTATAGAGAATGGACGGACACGTGAGGCTCGATGGTTACAGGGTATGTATTTAATACAGCCGTATTAAACAAACGCGATGGAAGAGAGTAAAGGGCTTGCAGATAAACGTCCGAGACCCAATACATCACTCTCTCCCTCTCTCTCTCTCTCTCTCTCTCTCTCTCTCTCTCTCTCTCTCTGTCTCGTTGTGGATGGACACAAGATAATTCCAGTTGGGCAGCATCAACGGTACCCGTAAAGCGCCTCTGTAGTCCGGCAGAGACAGAAAAAGTTACGTGGTACACACACGGGCCAAAAAAAAAAAGCGAGACCTTTGTCGAAAAAAAAGAGAAGATCGGATGAACATGGTCATTGAAGTATTGCAGTACCAAACACTCTTGGTACGTATCCGTGTCCGTTTGGACATCGCGTCCAGGAGATTTCACGTGGACCGTTCGTCGGTATTGCCCCTGATGCGCGTCACGAAAATAAACGTAGAGCGAAACAACGAAAAAACGAGAGCGGGTCTTCGACTTCAAAGCGGCCATCGGGCTGCGAACGGTGCCAATCGGAGTATAAAATCAGGAACTGGGGTGGTAGTCGGTGGTGATGGTTGGAACGGTGGTGTGTGTGTGTGTGCTTCTGGACCCTCACTCATCTTGGCCTCTCTCAGGGTTGTGTAAAACCAGTCCAATACGTATAGTCCATCTCCCCTGGCCCCTTTTGCTCTCGCTGTTTCACCCTGGTTGTCCTCGGGCCACCCCTCATAATCAATATCGAACTACCACGTGGAAAAGGCCGGCAACGACCCTCGGGAAAACTCGTGTATACGTGTGGACACCCTTGCAAAAGCTACACTGAGGAACACACACGAGCGTGCGCGATATCTTTGGCACGAGCAAGCGCAAAATATATAGTGAGCCAACAAGCTAGGCGGTGATACTGTAGCGACACACATGGCGGCGTGACATCCTCGAGGGTGTTTTCCACCCCCTAAGGCCGATTTACCCTGGCTTTCATAGTCGTTCTCCTCGTTGACGAAGATGACGATCAAATGTTCCCCTCTTACAGCGAGAAACTGAGAATCCAGGAGCTAAGCCTCTCACCCTCGTTTGTACCAAACAGAACTTGTGGAGGTAATGGCAGTCGCTTACAGAAGAATTTGTATGTCTTTCGCGAAAAAAAAGTTCTTTGGTAGATTACCACTTCTCGGGTGTTCTATGAAATTTGTTGACGTTGAAGTCAAGGTCCTGTCGTCATTATCTGTTTGCTTGTAAGTAAAAGTAAAATAAGTTTCATGGACAGATTTTCTTTCACTTTGGAAGCATTTATTAAGGCGGTATTCTGGTCTAGAGACAAACATTTTGAGCGTTTTGCCGAGCTCGATGAAAAAAAAATACATTCTTCCCATTCTTTTTTTACAACATATTTATTAATAATTTTGATAATAAAAAAAATTCAAGAAAAAGGAACAAAAATTAAATAAGTTATGAGCTGGTAAAGTTGGGGGTAAAAAAGGGGTGTTCTAGCGGTTAACACGATTGCAACCTTTCTAGTCATCCGATAAAAAATTAAAAATGAGATTGTTAATCAGATAAAAATTAAAAATATCGTTAAAGCCCCTACCTCAGAGGAAACGGAAAAAAAATTTTGCAAAATGGCGGCTATCTGAACAAAACAAAGGCGTTTTCGACTCTTTTTCCATAGTTTTTAATGTTTTTACAATGGTAAAAAAATAATTTTGATACAAAATTGGTAGGGGCGATGGAGAGTTATACATTGAATATTAGTAAAAAATTTGACATAAATCGGTCGAGTAGAATTGGAGATGTCAGTTTTCTCAAAAGTAGTTTTGAGAAAAACGTCTATATTCCGGTTTGCTCTGACGTGACAGCCATAGTTGATGCGTCACTAAAATAACTATAACTCCGTAAATTATTGAAATTCCAAAATTTCCCTTCCAAGATTCATTCTTAAAGGTCTAAACTTCAAGAATATGCAAAAAAACATAATTTTTTCGAAATTCCAGACCAGTATACCCCCTTAATAACCGATATAACCTGAAAACATTATTCTCACCCAGAATTCAAAGCATTAATCCTTGTGCCAGAAGAACTCAATTCGGAAAATTTTCATTGCGGGACAATTTTGCTTCCTCATAAAGGAAGCTTTGTTTTCGTGAAATTTTTTTTTTCGCATTTTTCATGTCAGTATTATCAAAATGTCCCCAAACGTCGAGAAATCACAGTTAGAAAAAATGTCCGGACGTGTGTATGTGTGTATATGTGTGTGCGCGCGCGCGCTTTGTGCTTTCCTTAAAATGAATATATCTGGAAAACGATTTGGGCGATCGTCTTCAAATTTGGTATACAAGTAGACTACGTAAGTCCCTGTTCTTAGTTCAATTTTTTTTGAAATTGCAAAATAATTGTCTATTTGGCTGGATTTTGTATTTTCTTTAAAATGCTTGTTAGTCGTCTCACTTTCGTAATTTTGCAGTTACCACCCTGAAATTTTATGTGCAGATACACTTTATAATAAGGACGGTTGGCATTGAAAATGGGAAAAATCACTCAAGAGATTCGGTTTAAAAAAAAGTTTAATTTTTGGCAAAAAATTTGTAAGTTTTCTAACTCTTGTAATTCTGTGTCCATCAAGCTGAATTTTTTTGTGACGATATATTCAATGACAATAAAAAATAATACTGAATTTCATAAAAATCACTTGAGAAGTTCGGATAAATTTTTTTTTTTGAAATTTTCATAAAAATTTTGTTAACGTTCCAACATTCGCATTTTTAGAAGTATCGAGCTAAAATTTTTTGCACAAATACACTAGATGATAGGAATGGTTAGGGTCGAATTTGGTGAGAACCGCTCAAGTTGTTCGTTCGCAAAATTTTTTTGAAAATTTCGAAAAATACTTGTCAACACTAAGTTTCCTAATCTAGCAGCTATCGAGTTCACTTCGTTAGCACCAATACACTGGACGACAAAAACAATTATTAATATAATTGAACGGAATCGCTAAAAAATCATGCAAATTTGAAATTTGCACATAGCTTCTTCATTTGTTTCCGTCGTTCGTGAAGCTTCCTTTATGAGGAAGCCATGATAATAAACATACATGTCATAAAGATGGTCAAAGAGATCCTCACAAAGGAGGGTTGAGGAACGAGGGAAAAAATGAGGAAGCTATGTGCAAATTTCAAATTTGCATGATTTTTTTTTTTTTTTAATTTTACTCGGAAATTCATATTCCGCCATGCTTTGCTGAACGTGTCTGTCAATTAAGATACACACTGTATAGTATTATACCCGAACTATAGGCAAGGACATTATATGCGCTGTCGAAGGGTGCAATGGAGGTGCGTTACCCTACAGCTTCTCTCGTTGAACGAAGAGGAGCAGGAGGCGCAGAGAAGGTTGAACTTGTTTGTCGGAAATGGGGTTCCTGCTAATGCCCCGGTTAGTACCCCGGTTTCCTTTGTGTCACCCGTGGCTCTGTGGCACCCTTCCGCTATACCCACCCTGCAGCTTTTCTGCTATACATAGTACCGAACGTCGGCGTCGTCGATTCTCCTCGTTGTCGTCAACGTCGACGTCGTCGTCGTCGTCGTCGTTGTCGGTGCAGAATGCAATTTAAGCTTTCGCTCGTGTACGCCACACGCGAACCCTATCCACGTGCAGGACCCACGTTTTTATCCTCCCTCCGTTTGCTTTATGCACAGTCAAACACACGGATGATGCTGCTACATGCTGAGGACGGTAGGAACGGTGGGTCTATGTCCGATCATCCCTCTTCACAATAAGTGGAGTTCTGCTTCCGACTTTTCTGTCCACGTTTCTTACACATTTCTCTCCAATGTCCACCTATTTTCGTCCTTCGACGGTTGATACATACATGAACGATTTAGTGTCAATTTAATCAAGACCTGGTGATCACAATGATGAATCCTTGTCGTTAGAATAGTTCAGTAAACTGACTTTTTCCTCGTGGCAAAATAAAATCAGCAATTTTTAATTTCTTTGTTACACAAGCTCTCTTTTGAATGGATCAGACATTAATCGATTACCGATTTGGGGCATGCGAGTCCAAATTTTCAATTTTTTTGTGTCAAGTTGTGATTTGTAAAATTCTTTACAGAATAGCTACCATTAATGATATTATCGTGTCTCGAGTTTTGAAACAATTAGAATTCTGTCGCCATTTTCAATAACACGTCAATACAGGAGAAATACTTCAGGATTCAAAAATATCTGACCATAGAATTACAAATTTTATCGTAAACGATGTATGAATCGTTTATAATGATCGAATATGTATTCATAATATTTATTATAATTTTAACTTTTGGTTTTTATTTTATTTTCCACGTTCCTAAATTTTGTCATCAACTAATTTGAACATTCTCTTTAAAAATCGTTTATTGCTGTCTTCGTTTAATATTTTTCATTCGGGGTCGATTTAATATTTTGTTCAATCTCTTCAAGTCAATCTAAAATCAATACTTTTGTTAAAAACAGGAAATTCGCTGATTTTACTATTTTATGATTTATTTGCGGTTTTAGTCAATAGCAAATTAATAAAACTATACAAAAAATAAGTGATACTATAACCATTGTTCAAATGTATTACTAATTATCGTACTTCATATGCGGAATTAACTTGTTCTACCGAGATCTTTGGACTTAACCCATTATGCCGGGATATTTGGACTTAAAGTCCATTTAAAAAAATCGATTTTTTTTACATTTTTCGCAAGAAAAACATCTTAAAAATATACTCTAAAAGTTTCAGACCGAAATTTAAAATATTTCTAAAGTTATAGCCAAAAGAAGAGAGCAATTAAATAATAAGTTATTGTTAGAAATGACTAATTACTACGGTTTTGCAATCACCAGAAACTGTTGATCTCTCGAAGAAGTGAAAACAGCTTTGAGACAACTTTGAGGAAACTGAAGGATTGCTCTATGCACCAGGCATAGTTGATTAATGTAAGTATAATTTTTTTTATTCAAAATCTGTTGTCAAAACTGTAAAAGTTTTTTTCTCAAAACTACGTTTTCGAAATTTCGGGTACTGAGAAAAAATTTTTGTTGAAAATGCAAAAATTTGTTTGACTCAACCAAATATTTGTTTCCGGACGTTCAACGAGATCATTTTGGTAATTCAACAAAGATACAGTGGAAGTTTTAGTTAAATCGGTTAAATCGTTGCTTGAATGGGCAAAGTTTCAGTTCAATCAAATAAATATCTTTGTAACAAATAAATTGTGTGATTGAAAATACGAATTGTTCTTTTGTTACAGCTAAATTTATTCAGTTAAAATATACTAGAAATCAACGAAATATTTCTGTACAGCAACTCAGTAACGTGTAAATTGGATTAAACTGTATCTGGAAATTGACCAAATAATTTCGTTCACCTCATATCTTATGGTTAACCAAATCCATTTGTTGAATTAATTATAGTTTAACTATTTCAAACAAATTAATATCGAATCAACTAAATTTGTTCAACTAAATATATTTAGTACTTTTAACTGAACTATTTTCTCAGTGGGGAAGCACTGACTAAGACCTATTCAACCGATTTGGCTAAAAAATTTACCCGTTATTTTAGACACACATAGCTAAGAACCTAACCTTTAAAACATTCAATTTTTTAATAATAAATTAATTTGTTAAAACAATTTATTTAAAAAAATTCATTTCGAAGACCTTTTTGTTCACAAGTCCGCCATATCGTTTTTTTTCTTAAAATATGCATATTATAGGTTATAAACTTATAATCAAGTCTACAAAATGATCTCTTTAGATTTTTTATTTCAGACGACTACGGAAGGCTGTGTGCTTTTCCAAAACAAGTCACCTTTTTTTTCGAGGACTTCACTTTGACTTACAAAATCATAAACAAATTCATGTAAAATTAACTAAACAAAATTTTTTTTGTACTTTTCAACATAAAAATAACAACATGTAAAAATTCCAAAATGATCGCATTTTATTTTGTTACTTAAAAAAATTACTGAACTACTACCTTAACTGCTTATGGAATATGGCTGTATCTCTTATCAAATCAAATAAACTTGGGCAACAATTGTCTGAGATAAAAGTAGACCTAATAATTGACTGTTTTCCGTTGTTAACTCATTTTTCGAAAAAAATGGACTTGACTCGTTCTGCGGGAAAGCCACAGAATTACAATGAACATGGTTGAAATTTCATTTTATTTTATTTTCAATTTTTATTTCTCATTTTATTGAAGGAAAGAGTCATTTGTTGTTCACGCTTTTTGTCTGTCAACATTGAAAATTACATCGACGACGAATGTCCCGTATGAGACTAACAATCTATGGCTGCGTCTTCAGATTTTTCTGCTCTCATCGTTTGCTCCTGCGCTCCTGTCTATTTTCTTTTCATTTAACTATATCACGTGGCGGTAAATTCAATGCTTATGTACAAACCCATGTATCCATACAATGCTAAAGCCATCCCTCCCACTTTGCTTCAGCCCCAGCGATGCACATTGAGAATACAAGCGGAGGGCTGATTCTGCTCTCCGCGTGGATACACGTGGGTTCATTTTTTACACCCCTCGTTCGGTCCACGGTAACGCAACCCTGATGTGTATTAAGCTTTTTATGCGTCGAATTTTTTTTCCCCTGTCCTCTCCCTCTGTATCTGGTGTCTTCGCGTGAACGTTCCTTTTTTTCAGATCGATCCTTTGATGTTAATACACATACACACACAGATAAACACACCCTCAGATACACTTTGATGGGTAATGCGATTTCAGATGGTTCTTACATACACGTGTGCCCATCCATGACACGTGACGTGGATTCTCAGCATGGGCGAAAAGTATTTTTTACCTCTTTACAATAAAATGATAATAATAATAATTTTATATAATAATAAATAAAATAAATTTAATAATGACACACGAAGATCCTTTAAATATTCATGAATACGTTGAAACTTCATTTTCACCGAATGGAAACAAGTCTCGTCGTCAGAACTCGATATTTCCACTTTTTTTGCAAATTAAGAGATATTCCCGATTTTTTGTCCTTTTCGATTGATAAACCGCGAATTTCTTTCTCCATTTCCTCTTCTCCTATTTTACTTTCTCATTAGTGAACCTTTTCATTCAAACACTATTTTTCTTAGTAAAAAAAAAAAAATATGCTGCGTGCCGTCATAAGTGCGGAAGGCGATTCATCGATCGAACCGAGAAGTCTTTTTTTTTATTATTGACAATTTGAACTCCGCGAGAAAATAAATCACTCGATTCTTTTCGTCTATGCAGACTCGTCTATAAATGCTCTGGGGATGAATAATTTCACGAAGATTGACAATACGAGTGTGTAGTCGAGTATGGTCGCCCTGGTAATACGAATTTTCGTGGTTCTCGAAGCCACATATATACACAATCACGAGATTTTGGTGCTCTGAATAATTTCGTTTTGGCAGACTGTCGCGATGTGCTCGTTTCATGGATAATACGCTTATTCTCGAAATATATCTGCCATATATAGCGCACGAGCGAGACGTTGGTATACGATAAATCTCGCCGAGAAAAAAATAATCAAGTAAGGAAAATGCAATAATGCACGAATTGATATTCGAGACTCTCTGCGATTTGATTATTCATGGAAGTATATCTCATTGGAAAAGTAGTACCATTGTGATTGGATTTTTAATCAGATGATATTAACACAATTATACTTTTGGCCCAATTCTGATTTTCTTTTCTTTAACTCACGTGACGATGATCATTCGATAGAATTTAACTCTGTATTTGGATTAAGATAGTAGCCCACTTTGACGGATTAAAAAAATTGATTTTTTTCTACATTTTTCGCAAGAAAAACATATCAAAATATACACTGAGAAAAAAGTTCAGTTAAAACAACTAAATCCATTTGGTTAAAAAAAATTTAGTTGATTCAATATTAATTTGTTTGAAATAATGAAACTATAATTAATTCGACAAATGGATTTGGTTAACCATAAGATATGAGGTGAACGAAATTATTTGGTCAATTTCCAGATACAATTTAGTACAATTTACACGTTACTGAGTTGCTGTACAGAAATATTTCGGTGATTTCTAGCATATTTTGACTAAATAAATTTAGCTGTAACAAAAAAACAATTCGTATTTTCAATCACACAATTTATTTGGTACAAAGATATTTATTTGATTGAACTGAAACTGCCCATTCAAGCAACGATTTAACCGATTTAACCGATTTAACTAAAAATTCCACTGTATCTTTGTTGAACTACCAAAATGATCTCGTTGAACGTCCGGAAACAAATATTTGGTTGAGTCAAACAAATTTTTCCATTTTCAACAAAAAAAATTCTCAGTGTACTCTAAAAGTTGCAGACCGAAATTCAAAATATTTTTAAAGCTATAGCCAAAAGAAGAGAGCAATTAACTAATAAGTTATTGTTAAAAATGACTAATTACTACGGTTCGGCAATCACCAGAAACTGTAATTCTCTCGAAGAAATGAAAGAAGCTTTGAGGAAACGGAAGGATTGCTCTATGCACCAGGCATAGCTGATTGATGTGAGTATAATTTTTTTACACAAAATCTGTTGTCAAAATTTTAAACGCGTTTTTTTCGAAACTACGTTTTCGAAATTTCGGGGAAGAACTGACTAAAAACTATTCAACTGATTTGGCTAAAAATTTTATCCGTTATTTTAGACACACATTGCTAAATACCTAACCTTTAAAACATTAAATTTTTTAATAATAAATCAATTTTTTAAAACAATTTATCAAAAAAAAAAATCGATTTCGAAGACCTTTTTGTTCACAAGTCCGCTGTTTCGTTTTTTTTTCTTAAATCATGTAAATTATAAGTTATAGACCTAGAATTAAGCCTACAAAACAATAATTTCTTTGAATTTTTCATTTCAGATGATTACGGAAGGTTGTGTGCTTCCTCGAAACAATTAAGTCACCGTTTTTTCGAGGACTCCACTTTGACGTACAAAAACATAAACAAATTCACGTAAAATTACGTAAATAATTTTTTTTTTGTACTCTCCAAGATACAAATAACAACATGTAAAAATCGCAAAAACGACCGCATTTTATTTTGTTATTTTTAAAAATCAATGAAAAAACGTCGAGATCTCGCAGTTTTTTTTCACGCTCTCTTCATCCTCTATCTTTGCACCATGTTTATAATTTATTACTATAATTTGCATTATTATTCTATAATTCATATGCATTATTATATTCTTATAATTCATATTATTTATTATTATTATTTATTTATTATATTTATATTTGATTATTATAGCATGTTGTTGTGGAATCGGCTTCGATTCTGCCAATGAAATTTTCCAGGTCTCGATGGAAATAAAGTTTTTCTGCTTTACGTTTCGATCCTTGATATGGATCCTCTTCAGAATTTTATTTACTCTATAATTATGATTTACAAATTTTATAAATTTTATAAATACATTTGACGAGATTTTATATAAATGTGGTTTGTGTATAAATTTAAACGAGATTTTTAATTATTCTATTATCTATTTATAGGTTGTGTACATAATGTGTCAAATGACTCACCTGAATATTATTGATATTTCTCGTTTCATGTTTGTGATTGGAAGATGAATAAATCGAATATATTGATGCAAAGCAATAATGTCTTGTCGAGGTGAATCAAAGGAATGACTATTATTATAATTTGATTATTATTATAGTTTGATTATTATGATTTGCATGTTATAATTTTTTCAAGAATTATACATATACTCCACTTTGGCAATTTTTTTTTTGAAATAACTAGACAACATCAGTAACAACTATGGCTAAAAACATATAATAATTCTAATTTCAAAAAATACAAAGGGTAAATACTTGGTGCATTCTTCTCACAGACTATTTAATTAGAAAAACGAAAGATTTTTCATTATATTAGAACATTCGGTGGACAAATAGAATTTGATAATTTGTTAAAAAAATAAACTGGCCAAGTACTTTTGATTTTATTGATCGTTTTAGATTCAAATAACTGTACATATCCTTGGGAATACGTGTTCATATATTTATCTATTCATTTTCCATTTTTTTCCAAATAAAAATTAAAAATAGTTTTTTCAAACCACTGCATAGAAAAATCTCCTTTCAGGCAACCAGAAATAAAATGATAAACAATACTCCTAATGCACAATATGGTGGGTTTTTCAAAGCGAACGTAGAAATTCGCGTGTACAACAGCTGAAACGAGGCACGTTGCGTGAATCTGAATGATAATGGTGAAAAGATAGAGAATGAAGAGAGAGTGAAAAGAAAAACCGTGGCTGGTGAAAAAGGCAGTGAAAATTCTTGAGAGAACACGAAGAGCAGTGAGAAGAACCTCCATACTCCGGTATTTCTTCGGCAGTAGGTTCTTTGTGGCGTAAAATTTTTGCTGTTTACGGGGAGAGAGCATTGTGGCCGAATAGAGAAAGGTTTTCGCGACGCCACCTTTGCGCCACAGCCATCCGAAATTCGCCGCAAAGGGAGAATCAAGATAGAACAGAGACACAAACACACGTTCGGCATCAGCGTACATATTTTGAAGCTCGCATTGTGCACACGTTATCGTGGAGTCGGCCACTCTAAATGATGAGATTTTCAGAGAGGGTTGGAAGTATATTTTTTTTTGCTACGGAAAAATGCTGCCTCAAAAGAAGAGGAAGAGATAAAGACGTGACAACGTTGACGACGCGATGAGAAATGTGGCATTAAAGTATTGCTAGAACGGCGGAAAGAGACTTCCCGCTAGAGAAGCGTATATGGTTTCGCTTTGACTGAAAACAAAATTACAAAAAAAAAAAAGAAAGAAAAAAAGAACTCTTCTGTTTTTCCACATTCTTTGCATGCACTACGGTGTCTCATGACGCCACCGCGCGGGGGCGCCCGAGAGAGCTGTAAGCGCTGCTCGCTCGGCGCCCTCTCTCGCTCGTGCTTTGTACGCGACTCGTCGGGAAACAATGATGTATCCCCGACGCCATTGTAATGTCTCTCGTGATGTGAGAACGAGAGAAGGATATATGTATGTATATATGGTATGTACGGCGATAGTTAGTAAAAAGGTGAGTTATGTACTAAAATATATAGAGTTGAAAGGAGAAAGAGCGGAGACTCTCGTCACTGCATTGGTGACAGTCACTCGCTGCTGATTACACGGACCATTATGCAAGCACAACAGTTGCACGCGGTAGTTGAAAAAAAAATATATAAAACAAGAAAAATAGGGGAAAAAGGAGGAAGAAGCGAGAGTCGTTCCCTTGTGTAACTGGCGTATATTATTTTCTGTGTATTTCAACACAGGACATGCGCGACGTATGCACGTATGTGAGGGTGGAAAATGCACTGGATGCCGGGAAACAAGAGTGGCGAAAACGAGTGAACACGTTGGTTCGTTTTCCAACCCCGTGTGTCCATTTCTATGACCCTCCTGAGAGTGCCACAGCCTTTTGCTTTTCCATGGAGGAAGCTTCATTGTTATGGATTCTTTTTTTTTTTATTTCCATACCTGTATGTTCAAAATGTCCCAAAATGCGTCGTTAAGTCACATTTATAAAAAATCTGATCTGCCAAAATGCGAATAAAAATTTAGTTTGAGTAGTCCACTGTGCAGACGACCGAAATTTCGACGTTTTTTCATTAATTTTTTGAAATAACAAAATAAAATGCGATCGTTTTGAAATTTTTATATGTTGTTATTTGTATCTTGAAGAGTACAAAAAAATTTTTGTTTACTTAATTTTACATGAATTTGTTTATGATTTTGTACGTCAAAGTGGTGTCCTCGAAAAAAGGTGACTTGTTTCGGGGAAGCATACAGCCTTCCGTAGCTATCTGAAATTAAAAAATCCAAAGAGATTATTGTTTTGTAGGCTTAATTCTAGGTCTATAACCTATAATATGCATATTTTATGACAAAAAATTAAATGGCGGACTTGTGAAAAAAGGTCTTCGAAATCGATTTATTTTTGATAAATTGTTTTTAAAAATCCGTTTATTATTAAAAAATTGAATGTTTTAAAGGTTAGGTATTTAGCTATGTGTGTCTAAAATAACGGGGACAATTTTTAGCCAAATCGGTTGAATAGTTTTTAGTCAGTGCTTCCCCGAAATTTCAAAAACGTACACTGAGAAAATTTTTTTGTTGAAAATGCAAAAATTTGTTTGACTCAACCAAATATTTGTTTCCGGACGTTCAGCGAGATCATTTTGGCAATTCAACAAAGATACAGTGGAAGTTTTAGTTAAATCGGTTAAATCGTTGCTTGAATGGGCAAAGTTTCAGTTCAATCAAATAAATATCTTTGTACCAAATAAATTGTGTTATTGAAAATACGAGTTGTTTTTTTGTTACAGCCAAATTTATTTAGTTAAAATATACTAGAAATCAACGAAATATTTCTGTACAGCAACTCAGTAACGTGTAAATTGGACTAAACTGTATCTGGAAATTGACTAAATAATTTCGTTCACCTCATATCTTATGGTTAACCAAATCCATTTGTTAAATTAATCATAGTTTCATTATTTCAAACAAATTAATATTGAATCAACTAAATTTTTTTCAACTAAATGGATTTAGTTGTTTTAACTGAACTTTTTTCTCAGTGTAGTTTCGAGATTTACAGTTTCTGGTGATTGCCAAACCGTAGTAATTAGTCATTTTTAATATTAACTGATTAGTTAATCGCTCTCTTCTTTTGGCTATAACTTTGAAAATATTTTAAATTTCGGTCTGAAACTTTTACAGTACATTCTTAAGATGTTTATCTTGCGAAAAATGTGAAAAAAATCGATTTTTTGAGTCCGTCACAGTGGGCTACTACCTTAATCTTTTATTTTCATCCAACAGCTTTCAGTTTTCATAATTGATGAAAAATATGATCAGGAAAAAATGTTATCATCGTTTCGAGGACGTAAGTAAGGACGTTATTAATAAGGCAAGTGCATTAATTAATATATTATCGATGCGTTTCGGTTTTCTCACTCTCTCTTTCTCTCTGATTCTCTGATTATACCAGGATCGAAAAAATGTTGCAAATGAAACAGAACACGTGTGCGCTCACGATATACATACGACGATTCAAGTTCTGATCCCGATCTTGCGATGGAGGCGTGGTTTCCGGCACTTTGTACCTTATCCTTAATGTTCTTAATATACGATGTATATATATATACATGAAATGCTATAATACGCACTTGCGTAACGACCCATACCGATCAAACCACTGCCCTCGGCAGTTTGTGCCATGCACACACTATAAGACATCGGGATTTGAGCGTGAACGAGCGTGGGAACATGTCGTAGCTTCCTCACTGTATCCCTATATATTTATATATGGGTTAAAATCTTCACTTGCTAATGTCAGACCCGAACTTTGTGAACGATTTAAAAAAGAGCGAAAATATGCTTTACCAATACTGACTGTATTACCTATTCTTCAAGCCCTTTCCAATATAATTGTACTTAATTTATCTGATCGGTTCTCAATTTTTTAAGTAGGTGTTCTTGTCAGTTCAAAGTAGGGGAGACCGGTGAGAAAAGTAACAGGATACAGTTGTAGCTTAGCGAATATCTCCCACACTATATAGTAGGTACCATCGTGTCCCGCAGGCACATAATGCGTCTTGCAGTTCCTCACATTTGGTTACTAGGCTAGGAAACATCCGCGACAAGCAGATTTGACCAGAGAGCTATATTGATATTCTCAGGCCCAAAGTAAACTTTTGCATCTTTCGATAAATATGAATATCTCGATTATTGCGCTACATATAGTCATTATTTTTTTTTCATAAGCTTCCTTGGACATTTTTGTGTAAACCATTGCGGTTTTTAAAGCCTCCAGCTTGAGAAAATTAATCAAATTCTAACTTCGAAGTAGAAAAAACCATCTGGGGACATTTGTAACAATTTTGCCGGGGACGGTTGTAACAATTTGTTGGCTGTCAGTTGTCATGAGAATTTCACACCTAAACATTGAATCTAACGTCACACAGACCTTTTTTTTAAGTTTCTGTGTGCGAAAATTTCTCCGCAGCGCGTAAGAATCACACAACGAGTCTTTACCGACCTGTACGTACAAAGAAGCGTATGAAGAGATCAAAAATGGAAAATCTATAAAGGCAACCACGGCACGTAACTTTGGGTTGTGTCATGTTTTTTTGACAGGTTTGGTGTATCTGAGACTTTATTCTATTATTTCATGATTATTATCAATTTGATACGAATATTTCCATGTGTTAAGATTTTATCATTGTGACCGTAATATATATCCCTGTGATAATGTTCCATGTTGTAATAATATTATATAATATTGGTCACAATAAAAGATATAATCTTGTGTTAAAATCTTATGTTACAACTAGCCCCATCGACCGTTACAACTGTCCCCATCGACTGTTACAACTGTCCCCGGTCTCCCCTAGATTTCTTTTTGGTCTGCAGACACAAAACTTCCAGATCAATTAAAGTTTGAAAGACAAGAGTTTCAATGACTGTGAAATAGACAGAAACATTGATTGTCCCATCGTTTGGAAAAATTTCACGTCACCGAAGAAAAGAGTCGAAAGGACCATTTTTTATCTTGCTCAGGACAATTAATTCTCAATGGATCGATGGAATCGATATTAGAGAAACTGGCAAATTTTGAGAAGGTCAATTAGCTTTTCCGAGTGCTTTTTTTCAGACGCTTTATAAGGTCCCCGTAGTAAAAAACTCCATTCGTCGCCATTTAAAAATCCCCATTCATTCCCCATTGCCAAAATAACCAACGGAGATGAATGCCGAATTGCCTAAGGGGATTTTCACCATTGAATTCCCCATTTGAAATCGAATGAGGATTTTCCAATGAGGATTGACTTCCCCATTTGAAACGGAATGGGGATTATCCTATGGGGATTCAATGAAGAAAATCCCCATAGGCAATTCGGCATTCATCTCCATTGTTTTTTGTAGGCAATGGGGAATGAATGGCGATAATCAATGGAGATTCTTTCATATAGTAAAAAACTCCATTCGTCACCGTTGAAAAATCGCCATTCATTCCCCATTGCCAAAATAACCAATGGAGGGCAATGCCCAATTGCCCAAGGACATTTTCGCCATTGAATTCCCCATTTGAAATCGAATAGGGATTTTCCAATGAGGATTGACTTCCCCATTTCAAACGGAATAGGGATTATCCCATGGGCATCAGTCGGCAAGAACTCCTTGCATGGATTTTTTGGACACCGACTTCTGCTAATATTCCGTGCTCACACTCGTCTAGATAAGCATACTCTTCGCATAATCCGTATGGGAGTTCAGCGGGTTGCCGTCCTGCGACATCTCGCGCCAAGTCTCGGAACTAACGCGACGCGGTTTCCAATGGACATCTTTGGGTAATGCTGATCATTCAGTGCATCCGCATTTACTTCCCAATGGACATCATTGGGTAAAGCTGATCATTTCGTTCATCAGCATTTGCCTTCCCATGGACACCATTGGGCAATGCTAATGGCTCGGTCCATCAACATTTGCTTTCCAATGGGCATAATTGAATAATGGTGATCATTCGGTTCATCCGCATTTGCTGTCCAATGGACGTCATTGGGCAATGGTGACTTTTCAATGGATATCCATTCACTGATCAATGATCGTTCCTATACGCCATTGAAAAATGCGGAAATCTCAATGGGTCCGCATTCATTGTCCAATGGAGTCGTATGAGGACCATTGGTTGCCATTGGCGATTCAATGGAGTTTTTTACTACGGGTCGGCAAGAATTTTGTGGGCTAGGCGTTTGATCCGTTTTAATCTCAATGAAAAAAAAATTAACATTAAGTATGTTGATGAAAATGGAAGATCAAATTATATTCGCAACAGTGAAGCGGTGATTAATAAGCGTCCTCGATAGATACGGAGACTAATTATAATTTGCAAAAACATGGATAAAATGTATTATAAATAATCGATCGATCAGCCTCGACGGATATAACTTGGTTGTCATTCGTGTGAAGGAACTAGCGTGATAAAATCTCTCTGCATATTCCGAGAGCATCAACACGTCAAATGTGTATCGTATGAGCGTTTTGCACGTAGAAAAGGCGTCTTCGCTGACGTCAGACACGTGTTGGCTTCACTGCGGTTATAATAAGTGATTTATTTATTGCTCGAGTGGCGCGTTGCAAGATTGACCATGTATATTTATGAAAAAAACGATATATATATATAAGCTCCAGCGTCATGTCATTACATGACGCGGTGAACGCGAGTCTGAACTTTGATTATCGATCGAGCTTAAAAATTTAAGATAATTTATTAATAAAATCAGACGACGACAATAGTTAAAAAACGTTTTAAGCAGCAATGTTTAAAAGTAAATCGCAAAGGTCTTAACATGCAATGACAAGAATGTTTTCTCTCAAGGAATGCATATATACACTGCAAAATTTGGTGATGTAAGAATTACAAGATCTCAAAAGCTGTCATTTTAGCTGAATTTTAATCTTGATATTATATCGTATAGAGGAACATGGAATTTTGTAAAAGGAATATTTTGAGGAATATTTAATATTTAATAATGAAACATTTTAAACTAATGGAAAAATGGAAATGTTGAAAAAAGAAATTGAGGCAAACGGGAAAGGAAAAATATTGCAATGACGATAATACTCATCGCATTGCAATAAATCAATATAACTTTCTCGAGCTTTTTCTCGTCTACTGTTATTAGCATCATCGTTACATTGCGCTGATTATTCATTATCGCGCTAGGATTCACTCATTGGCCGCGAGAGTGCTGTTATACGTCGTCCAACAAAATAAACATTATATATCGATCCAGGGGGAAGTCTCTGGCGCCTCCTGAAACACACACCCGTCGATCGATCATCAACACCCAATTAATCGTTCGCGGGAGTCTCGTTAATTAGCAACCAGTCGGTTGAAATCGCGGTCGCTGAATAATTGAAAAACACGTATCGATACTGGTCGCGGATAAAATTGCAAGCCAGAAACCGATGATAATATTTACTTGTATATGGGATATTCTGAGTCATCAGAAGAAACGTCTGAGACAGACGCCCTCTTGAATTTAGTTCTTCATTTTTATTGTGGCTTTTCTGAGGCTAAACGAGGGATTCCATTTTTTTTGCTTTTTTCTATTCATCCTTATTTTATTAAAATTGTTTTATCAATCAATTTAATAAGCCAACCCCATTCTCTAATTTGTAACAATTTCTTCAACGTCTTGAAAAGCGTGGAATCGATAGAGAAAATAAACACCGATAGCGACAACGATTTATGGCTTATGTATTTTTATGTAAAATTACGGATTTTCAAGAATATTTGCAATTTTTCAATTTAGAGGTTTTTAGTAAAAAAAACTTTTTTCTTCAAATATAGACTGACTCGCAAATTCTCAGAAATATTTGAAGTGCTTATCTTATTTTATCAAAATCGTAGAAAAAAAATCTTAAATCGAACCTGTGAAGATAAGGGTTAGACGGAAATTGAGTTGACATGGAATAACCCATCCCATATGGGTTATTCCATGTCAAATCGACCAATAGTTGGAATCGACTCCTTTCAATTTCGATGAAAGTTGATCAATAGTTTTATTTTATCATAAAACAAAGTTGTACCAAAGGAAGAAAATTTAAAAACTTTTTTTCGAAAGTTCATCAATTCAAAATTTCACAATTTTTTCAATTTTTCAAGTTTATTTTCTAAATGAGTCGAAAACTATTACAGTTACGAAAAAATCGTTCTTGGTTCATCTTGAGGAGTATATGTAGAGCTACGAAAAAAGATATTCTGAAAAAAAATTTTGAAAAATTCATCTTTGTGAGAAAAAAGCAAATCCGAAAATTTCAGGACCTTTTGAGATCAGTACAAGGTATTTCATTAAAAAAATGAACCAAAAACTTAATGTTGATCGTGGATTTTCATGATTCGTAATAATTCAAAATTCTCTAGATTTATCATTTTTCAAAAAAAAAATTTTGGAATATATTTTTTTTTTCGTAGCCCCACGAATAAGACGAACCCAGAAAGATTTTTTCATGACTATAATAGTTTTTGAGATATTTAAAAAATAAACTTAAAAAATGGAAAAAATTGTGAAATTTTGATTTCTGCATAACTTTAGAAAAAACAATTTTTTATTTTTTGTTCTTTGATGGAACTTCGTTTCATGATAACAGAAAACTTATGACCAAATTTCATCGAAATTGAAAGGGGTTGATTCCAACTATTGGTCGATTTTACATGAAATGACCCATATACAATGTGGGTTCATACATCTAGAGGACTCTTATTCTTCACTGTTTCGATATTTTTGTACTACTAACTTGAGGTGAGTGACAAAATGAGGTGATCCGTTGTCAGATTCTGCGAAGAAACGAGAAATTCGGCTTAAAGAAATTAAATCTCGAGTTTGAACGGAAATCATATTGTGAATCAGAAAATTAATTCTGAGTTTCTTATGAAACGATCATTAAATTAACTATAAGTAGACATTGGCATCAATGATATATAAAACAAAACGTATTTGTGACACCATTTTTTCCGTCTGAAGTCGCCTACATTACGGATATGTTTTCTGCATACATTTTACCTGTACACATTTTCAGGGGAGATCATAGGCCGATTTCGATCGCTTGCGCATGTCGAACGGGCAAAAGAGGTAATGTTAAATAATTGCTTTGTAATAACGCGTACAGCGTTGAAAATAACTCGCCTCGCTGTGATTCACGGACCGTGCCCATTAGTTGATCGATCACCGGGTGAGACGCTCACGGATTATATTATTTATAAGGTCTCCCGAAGGAAGAGGCGCTTCTCGGCGTAACGGCTTCCTGGCACACCGGGCTAAAGGAGGCGCTTCCTCGTTCACCGGCAAGAGAATGCCGTTTACGTACCGTACAAGAGAAATGTATATACACATAAACGCTCGACATGAATGTACGTCTGAGAGAAAATTTATGTTTCAATGACAGAACGGCGTATGAGCGAAATTCTTAAATGCTTTAGAGGCCTTTTCCACTTTGAGCCATCGTGATGTAGCTTCGTGTAAGGTCTCCTGTATGTGGCCTCTGGGGGCTTGGTCCAAGTATCCTTATCCTCTCCCGACATAGGCACTCAAGACTCTCTTCTTTTTCCCTCGCCTCCTCTCGATGATCATCATTTTCTTCTTATTCCTCATGATCCTGTACATTACGACGATGTTGGTGAGGATACCGTTGTCCCCGTCGACGTACGATTGCCGCCACATTAACCTCCGTTCGACGCGGGTCGATTTGCCCATACTGACCGCGATGAAAAAACGTACTGCGTCCCTCTTCGTCCACCGTTTACTCCTGCAAGTCTAATTATTCGCCCAAAAAATGCCCTTGACAACGAAAAATTCCAGTCAATTTTCATCATTCCAGGAAACATTCAGGCTGCCTTTGAATCCAACAGAAACATCTTGACATTTTCGATGTGAACACAATATGCACGTTGGTTGATATTATCATCGCCAATAATTCGGTACGTAAATCGAAAAGTATTACACCTCAGATTAATGCCAGAAACTATGCCACCTCAAGTTAACGCCCGAAACTAGGACACCTCAAGTTAACGCCCAAAACTACGACACTTCCGATTGCCGTCCAAAACTATGATACCTCAGATTTAGAACAGAAACTATGATACCTCAGATTCAGGACAGAAACTATGACACCTCAGATTCAGGACGGAAACTATGACATCTCAAATTGAGGACAGAAACTATGACATGTCACAGAAACGTTATTCCGACATGTCATAGTTTCTATCCTCATTTTGAGGTGTTATGGTTTCTGTCCTGAATCTGAGGTGTCATAGTTTCTGTCCTGAATCTGAGGTGTCATAGTTTCTGTTCAGAATCTGAGGTATCATAGTTTTGGACGGCAATCTGAGGTGTCGGAGGTTGACTGAACAAAAGAATAGACTTAAGCTTGAGGAAAATCTGTTTGCAATCGAAACCACACAGGTCAATTCGGTACGTGAGTCGAAAAGCATTAAGCCTCAGATTAATGCCAGAAACTATGACACCTCAAGTTAACGCCCAAAACTACGACACCTTAGATTGCTGTCCAAAATGATGACACCTCAGATTCAGAATAGAAACTATGGCACCTCAGATTCAGGGCAGAAACTATGACACCTCAGATTCGGGACAGAAACTATGACATCTCAAATTGAGGACAGAAACTATGACATATCATGGAAACTTTATTCCGACATGTCATAGTTTCTATCCTCAATTTGAGGTGTTATAGTTTTTGTCCAGAATCTGAGGTGTCATAGTTTCTATCCTGAATCTGAGGTGTTATAGTTTCTGTTCTGAATCTGAGGTGTCATAGTTTTGGACGGTAATCTGAGGAGTCGTAGCTTTGGGCATTAACTTGAGGTGTCATAGTTTCTGGCATTACTTTGAGGCTTAATACTTTTCAACTCACGTACCGAATTGATATGTGTGGTTTTGATTGCAAATAGATTTTTCTCAAGCTTGAGTCGATTCTTTTGTTCCGTCAACCCAGATTCCAGTCACGCTGGCCCTCAAGATTATTCGTTAACAGTATCTGATAATAATAGACGCGAAAGCGATCGAGGAATCGCGTGGTACCGGACCATAATGCAATCGTGATCGGCGCTATCGGCGTGTTAAAGCACGAGCTCCAAAGAGAAATTCCATTGGGGCGGTGTGATACATACAGCGACGATGATGCAGGCGCGGGATGATGATGTGTGCTGTTGAAGTCACGCGGATACCGTTGTTGCCCTCTCGGCTCTCTGGCCGATATAGTATTTACCTCCGAGGAAGTTCACCGGGTCTTCTCTTGGCTCGCCATACTAGACGAGAGCACCGTTTCACTCGTGCGCTTCTGCGAAATTAACGTTACCTTCCGTTTCTTGCGACGTCCTACGACTTCAGTATCGCCAATCCCAATCGTTCTATTCGTCATTCTAGCTGGACGACCTCAAGTTACCGTTAATCGTTAGGTTCAAAGGGTTCCCTAATTTTGGCTACCCTGACTGACAACCAATTTAAATAAATGATTTCCTCATAAAACGTCTGCCAAATGAACCCGGGCCCAGTTGATTGACAAACGGTAATTGAGGCTGTCTTCAACCTCGTCGATTGATGCCCAATTGGGTCAAAAACCATTGACATTAGAATTTTATGAATGATGGAACCAATTGCAATCACTGATGCTCCATTGACTGCCCTATTCATGTTCACACGACTTGAAAGCTTTATGGAAACGAAGCATCCATTGCCAACGACGATTATAGTCCTACTTAACAATGGTGAAGTGGTTAATTCATTGCTTTTCCATTGATGATCCTTTCAATATCTGCACGCAATGAGAAATGGTCCGTCCGGTTCATGATGTAAAGTCTTACGGAGATAATTTCTGAGGGATTTTTTGCCCGCATATGAAGACAGTACTAGTTTTTCCGTCTCGATCTTCAACAGCATCGAAGAAGCAGCTCCCACAGCTTGATTGCTTGAGACGAGACCGTTCGTCTCGGAAAGAGCCGAAGGCTAACGTGCAGTTTCCTGGTAAATAACGTTATAACCCCGTGCATTCTGACGTTTGTGTCTAGGCCACGTCGCTCGCGCGCTCCAAGTCAGTACACAGAGTTCAGTTTACAGTAGTGCATGCGCTGAAACCTGCGTTCGTCTATTGACGATTTACGGGATTACCGATATACCGGTGTATATACCCGTGACAGACACGAGTCATTGTATAACTTCACTAGGGCATTGAACAGACTGCACGTTTTTTTTTTGTGATTGCGAATAGAGTCATCATCGGTATTTTATTTCATGGCAATTGGCTTCTTTTGCCTGTGAACATTGAATCCAATGCAGAATCGAAATTCACCGAATATCGGTATTGAAATCGATTAATTTTCAGCCATACCCAGTTCAAATTTAGAACGTAGCATTGTCTTTAAGGGGTTAGGCCACTCTAGGATTTTCAAAAAAACGATTTTTTTGTTATTGTTGTTAAAAGGTACCTTAGTATCGATAGATTTATATTCCAAAAGATTATGTGCGTGAATAATCCCTAAGTACTCGATTTTCGTATTCTAGTGCAACCCCTCTTCATCCGCAGCAAGCTTCCTACAAATTTTAAACGCGTTTATCTCGGAACTACATTTTTCAAGTCGGCTAAACTCATAAAAAAATTTGAAATTACAACTGTACATTTAAAATAACGTTCTCTAAAGCATTATTTTATACATTTTCACGATTGGATTCATAAAGGGGAAAGCTTGAGCTTCAATTTCCTTTTTCTAAAAACTTTAAGCGATTTCTTTTTCCAAAGTTATTCTGTTCTTTGTGAAAAAAGAGAAAATTGGAAAAATCCCGTATAACATGAAAACAAAGAGGATTCATGAAAAACTTCAAAATAGCAAAAAGTTGCGTCTGTTTTTATTGAGTGCAGAGGAATTTTTCCAGATTTTTTTTCCAGCATTTTTTTTTTTTTCATTTTCTGGGTCGGAGCTCAGATCATTCAATTACCATAACTGGAGAACTATGATTATTATTATTGATTATTGATAAAATTTCAAGCGGGGAAAATACTTTATTTTACCATTTTCAACACATTGGAATTTTTTTCAAATTTTTTTCCCCAATTTTTTTTCCAGCCTCAACATGAGAAACCAAAATTTTAGAAAAAAAATCTAAAAAAATTCCCCTGAACTGAACAAAAAGAGACGCAACTTTTTGATATCCTGAAGTTTTTCATGAATCCTCTTTGTTTTCGTGTTATACTGGATTTTTCAAATTTTCTCTTTTTTTACAAAAAACAGAATAACTTTGGAAAAAATATCGCTCAAAATTTAAAAAAAAGGGGAATTGTAGCTCATACTTTTCCCTTTGTGAATCGAATCGTAAAAATGCATTAAAAAAAATTTCCTCCAGAAGATGGGTGCACCTGAAGAGAGGGGAAAAAAGCGAAAAACAGCTGTTTTCAAAATAGAGTCCAAGTCTAAAATCAATTTGTAACAATAATTAAAAAAATAACGAAATAAAGCCGAATTCTCCCCCTTTAAAAAGCCGCTTCTTAAATTAATCTACGTTGACTTCCGGCGAAATGGCTTGAAAAAACGTTCCAGACCTTTGTTGAAGTTTCGTCCGGAAAATTTTCGTCGTATATCGCCATGAAAAAATAATTTTGTATTGCCAATTAAATGTATAATAAAACACTTTTTTTGTAAATCCCATTTATTTTATGGTTTTCTTGAAAAAAAATCACGAAATATGCCCTTTGAGCAACTTTTGCTGGAATCCGAGTAATCTCGTTTCGAATAAAATTCACTTTTTTCTCACTGCATCATTTTTTTTCTTTCACAACATTCTTCGTCCCATATCCCACATTTCTTCTTTCCCATCTTACAAACCCATCAATATATAATTATCATCCGTATTTCCGTAAATAAAATCGCAAACAATTAACCGATAAAATCCATTGTAAATTCTTCCAATCACTCGCGCATTCCTGCTTAACTCAGCATGTGCCGACGATTACAGAGTGTACTTTATATATAGTGATGCGCTCCTCGTTGAAACTCTTTTACACCGCGATCCGCATTCCTCAATTCCTTTTGCGAATATTAAGAGACGTCTCGACGCCAAATGGTTTAATAAAAAAATGAATGCCTCGGTGAATTGCCGCACTAATAATACCGCTGCACTATAATAAATTCCATATAGTTAAATAATCATAATACAAGAATTTCAATCGAGACCGCGCGTACAGGAAAAAGGGTCGATTGATCAGAAATTTGATGATACTTTTGCAATATAATGCAGGTTCTTCGTGTTTGAAAAAAAAAAAAATATCTACATACTTCTGGTTTTTACCAGCTCACCCGATCTCTCGAGAGCAGCTGACGCGCTTATCCTTTATTTTCACCCAACCGCAGCTTCCGATCGACGCGAGATTGATCCCTTCTGATTCTTGTTTCTCTCGCATTCGCGAGATTTCTCTCCTGGATTTGATCATCGTCAGAGGGGGAAAAAATGAATAAAGAAATCGCCGCGCACGGTCAAGAGAAACGGAGATGCAGCGAAGAGAAGATGAGCATTTTTTCGTGGCTTGCACGTATCCCCTTCCAGCACCTTCCAGCAAATAACCCAATACCGGAAGTGGCTGAGACGCCGTCAGGGACGCTCGATCTCCCGTAACACGTTGCACCACCCGGCGATGCAAATCTCGTGTGTCCTGTCGTCTTCTGAACACCAGAAGATTAATTTATGCGTGCTCTCGTCGGACAATGCTCATCAAGATTGCATAAAAATTAACAGTCATTGGCAGACCAAGTTTTCCCGGCGATTACTGAAAAATCAATCATTACAGGTGAAATGAAGAATATTTTCATTTTACATATTTACATATTTACATATAAATATATTACATATTTTTATGCAGTTTATCTACGATCATATTGCTTACCATTAAATTAATTTTATAATCCTTTTGGATAATCAATATAAATACTATGGCAAATGTTGATGATTTTGTAAAAAATTGTCCGAAGGTTTGGAAAGATCAATGATTTTCAAATGATTTATCATTAATTGTTAATTACATTATACATTGCAATTAATTATTTTGACTTGTGAATTGTGATGATAAATGGATTGATGAACTTAATGGATTAAAAAAGCAAGTTTTATTCACAATTTCTCTGCGTTTTCGGAATATTTTGTAAATTGTAAAAAAATAGATCTATAAGGGATTCCTTGAAGAATTTTCCGCAGGTAAGAAAAAACGTGTTCGTTTATCCTAATTCCGACGATTTGTCGATTCAAAAACTGGAAATAGTAAAGTCGACTTTTTTTAAATTATTCAACTAATTTATCAAAGTTTTGACAGCCATTAATTTTATTATTCGAACAAACTAGCGGACTTTGATACTTTTTATTCTGTGCGTTTCTTTCTTTGGCAGCTTCTCTCCTTTATTGCTTTATTAATTTTAGTTTGCCTGATAAAGTAATAATTATAAGGTAATAATTATTTTGGTAGTTTACTACATTCTGCTGGTCAGTATAAATGTGCCAATCACTCTCTGTCAACTATATATTCAGAAACCAAGAACGATGGAGAATGATGGAGCTTGACCACCGCACACTATATATATCGTCACCCTCTTCTTCGACTCATTTCTCAACGTCGTCGTTGTTACTGGCACGCTACGCGTGATCGAATTACTTCAGGGTAGACGGTGAGGCGTTTCTGTGTTAGTGTCTTTGAGTGTACAGAGAGAAAAAGCCGCAGCCGCACAGGTGAGATATATATAAGGTATTTCATCTCAAATAAATCTGATCCTCATCTTTCCTCTCCCCCAGATTTGGTTCATTATAATTTTGCAATGATTGAACTGAAGCTAATAAGTACTTATAATTTTTTTAAAATTGTATCAGCTCTGATTTTAAAAATATCGATCCAACAAACTGTGAAAATGCAATAATTCAAAAAAGTCACCAGCCATTATTTTCCTGGTCTAGAAATATTTTTTTACCATTCTTTTTTTACAACATATTTATTAAAATGTTGACAATAAACAACAAAATTTTCGAGAATAAAAAAATGAAAATTAAATTAGTCATACGCTGGTAAAGTTGGGGCTGAAAAAAAGGATGTGCTGGCTGACACGATTGCAACCCTTATAGTCATCCGATAGAATATTTAAAAAAAGATTCTCAATTAGTAAAAATGTTGTTGTAGCCCCCACCTCAGAGAAAACAAAAAAAAAATCGCAAGATGGCGGCTCTCTGAACAAAAAAAGGCGTTTTTCGAAGCGTTTTTCAGGGTTTTCAATTTTTTTCAGTAGTAAAAAAAAATAATTTTTATGGAAAAGTAGTAGGAGCGATAGAGAGTTATACATTGAAGCTTGGTAAAAAATTTGGAGTAAATCGGTTAAGTAGAACTTGAGATATCATGTCAGCCGTGTTGAGAAAAGTAGTTTAACTCCGTTAATTATTGGAATTTAAGAATTTCCTTTTGAGGATCTAAACTTTAAAAACATGAAAAGAAAGAAAATTGATTTTTTCAAAATTCTTAAAAAATTGAATAATTATGTGGGCTGGTTTGGTGCAGAGGTTACTCGAGTAAGAGAGTGTGGGCAAGCTGTGCAGCTATATTTTTGTAGCCTGTTTGTATAAAAAAGGATAAAAAGGTTTTGTTCAAAATTGCGAATTTTTGGAAATGTTGCAGAATTTATTATTAGAGTGTTTTTGTAGGCTACAAAAAATATTAAAATTAAAGGGAGGATTGAAAAATTGTAAAAAAAAATTGGGGCACTCAGTATAGTCTCATGGGTTTGGAATACTCCATATAATGTACGTGTTCGGTACACGTGGAGAGCCCGAGACAAAGAACCGCAAAAGAAATACCAATACTACACACCTTTCATGCAAATGAATGCTTCGGTCGTTCTGACAACTTATCTCGCTTTATTACAAACACAGCTTACTTTATTTATATACGCACATGTATGTGTGCGCGAGTTAAAGGAAGAGTCCCGAGCGCGACCTAAAACACGAAGTACAACGGCATGCGAGCTCACGAAGGCCTGAAACATCGATATCCTCGACGCCTCCTGTTGCCCTATACTTGTCGTCGTATCATTGCGCCCCCCTTTTTTGCGGTTTAGTTCTCCTCCTCGTCTTTTGTATTTATTTCATATATATCGAGTACCTTCGTGGGCTAACAGCAACAATGATATTCTGCCCATCCCTATTTATTTTGCGAAAATTATTCAGCCAAACCCTTTTGGATTTCTTTGTGTCCTTCTTGGGTTCTCCGTTTCTGTGGAATTCACGCGACCACATATTACTGAAAATTCCTATGTAATTTTTGCTTCCGAAGAATACTCTATTTGCATTTAAAAAATTTGTGATTTTCATGTTAGTATATTTTAAGTATCTTAAAATTTGGAGAAAGCACCCTTGGAAAATGTCTAGACTAAGGGGGTGCGACACTCCTGGCCTCGAAAAATTGAAATCACTGTATTTTCCAAAGTTTCTCGCAATCCTACTGAAATTTGTTACCCGATAATTCATTTATCTCTGGTGTATCCAATTTGCATCAAAATTGATGAACAAATGTTAATTTGGCAGAAATTTAAATCTGGCATAATTTTGATTTTGAACAACTTTTATGTGTACAGACTTGGAGCCTTGATTTTTGCCGATATAAGGATTATTTTTTTTTATGAATACAATGTGCGATAAGGATGGTTAAAGTTAAAACCATCGCTTAAGAGGTTCAGATTTTATACAATTTTGACTCTAATGAAATAAAATGCTTATAAAGCTTATAAAGCAGAAAGCTAACAGGCTTTTACTTAATTTAAGATAGTAGTCTACTGTGACGACCGAAATTTCGACGTTTTTTCATTAATTTTTTTAAATAATAAAATAAAATGCGATCGTTTTGAAATTTTTACATGTAGTTATTTGTATCTTGAAGAGTACAAAAAAATTTTATTTTCTCAATTTCACATGAATTTGTTAATGATTTTGTACGTCAAAGTGGAGTCCTCGAAAATGAGGTGACTTGTTTGGGGGAAGCACACAGCCTTCCATAGTCATGGAAATAAAAAATCCGAAGAGATTATTATATTTTGTAGGTTTAATTCTAGTGCTCTAATCTATAATATATATATTTTAAGAAAAAAACGAAATAGCATACTTGTGAACAAAAAGGTCTTCGGAATCGAATTTTTTTTTATTAATTGTTTAAAAAAATTCATTTATTATTAAAAAATTGAATGTTTTAAAGGTAAGATATTTAGCTGTGTGTGTCTAAAATTACGGGTAAAATGTTTAGCCAAATCGGTTGAATAGTTTTTAGTCGGTGCTTCCCTGAAATTTCGAAAACGTAGTTTTGAGAAAAACGCGTTTAAAGTTTTGACAACAGATTTTGTATAAAAAAAAATTGTATTTTTTAAATATTATATCATTTTTAATATTATATCATTTTTAATATTAACTTATTAGTTAATCTCTCTTCTTTTAGCTATAACTTTAAAAATACTTTCAATTTCGGGTTGATACTTTAACAGTGTATTCTTAAGATGTTTATCTTACGAAAAATGTAAGAAACAATCGTTTTTTGCACCTTTTACAGTGGGCTACTACCTTAACGATGCAACAAGTAACGGAGATTGTCGCTATTGATTTCACAAAAATTCTTTGAAGGATATCAGATTGTAGAAAACTTTTTCCATCGTTGGTATGAAGCTTTTTTTCGTGGAAAAGGCAAAACTTATAAGCATACCTATTTACAATGAAGGCATGGTCAATAATCAAAATGCATCATATGCGTGGCAGCGGAGGTCCTTTTTCAGGATCAAATGCACTGAGCATTTTTGTTGTTGTAAATGCAAAAATTTGTTTGACTCAACCAAATATTTGTTTCCGGACCTTTAACGAGATCATTTTGGTAATTCAACAAAGATACAGTGGAAGTTTTAGTTAAATCGGTTAAATCGTTGCTTGAATGGGCAAAGTTTCAGTTCAATCAAATAAATATCTTTGTACCAAATAAATTGTGTGATTGAAAATACGAATTGTTTTCTTGTTACAGCTAAATTTATCAAGTTAAAATATACTAGAAATCAACGAAATATTTCTGTACAGCAACTCAGTAACGTGTAAATTGGACTAAACTGTATCTGGAAATTGACCAAATCATTTCGTTCACCTCATATCTTATGGTTAACCAAATCCATTTGTTGAATTAATTATGGTTTCATTATTTCAAACAAATTAATATTGAATCAACTAAATTTTTTTCAACTAAATGGATTTAGTTGTTTTAACTGAACTTTTTTCTCAGTGTGCAGAGAGTGTTCAGCAGAAAAAGCACCGCCAATTCTGAGCTACAATCTGGGTATTCAAAATTACGGATGCACAGATTACATGAAAAGATTCTAAGATTGGTATCAAATGAATCGGCAGCTCGCAGTTTGCCGTGACATTGTTTTCCTGATACGACGAATGGGAGAGAGATGGAAAAATCTTGTTTAGATAGTTTCAGCATCATTAACAACCCCATCAAGTGCCGCGCCCTCAATTAAACTAGAGCTATCCGCCTTAGGTTGACGGCCCAAGTATACGCCGTATATATATTACATGAAGCACAAACTTGGGCGCACATTTAGCGACAGATGACACATGTGAGTTGAAATTGGCAGTGTCGAGGGGCGCGCGATAGCCGTGAAAATTTTATGCAACTTCGTAGGGAGAGGGAGCTCTTTTCAAAGTATGTGAGTTTGCTCGTGTAAACGGTGAAGAGAGAAAAAAAAGAGCTTGACGAATAAAAAGGTCGAGAGAAGAGGGAAGAGAGGTGAACGTCGACGACCAAGCAGCACGTTGCAAATTGTCTAAATTAACGCGACAGTTGGGGTCGGGGCTCTGTGCCTGGAATAAAATTAACCAAATTCCCCTTTCTCCAAGACTAATCGAAGCGTTTCCGCGATCGATATCGCAGATTCGCAATTTGTCAGGATAATTCGTCAAGATCCTACGAAAATCGTTCATCAAGTGCACGCAAAGTATTTGCGTTTTTCATTGAAAAATTGATGGATCGAGATTGCGCGGAGTGACAAAACTTTTGCCGATCCGGTTAGATTGACGCGAGCCGAGTCAAAACGATCTCAATTGAAGGTTCGGCCTTATGGCGGACCTAGAGGCCGAGTCTTCCGTTTAGTTATCCGATGGAATATATGTCGCACACACGCTGGTGAACAAAATGGCCTCATCCACGTCACTTTGCGCGTTAAATCGCGCGAGTTGTGTCATTTTGTTCGATAGCAGTCCATGAACTCATATATAAGGCGATCCATGTCACTTCAGCCAGTTAAAAAAAAAAAATGCCACAAATAATTTTGAAAAATCGACTTACTTTATTGAAAAATATTCACCGAGTTTTCGAATTAAAAAAAAAAAATCCGACGTTTTTCTCGTTCATTACCATTTTTTAACATTTTTCCATTCAAACGGCTGTATCTTTGGCAGGATTTGACTTATTTACACTTGTAAAAAACGCAAATCTGCGTCTTTTAATGGCCTATCAGAAAAAAATTAATTTAGATTTTATTGAGCAAGTCGAACGTTCGTTTCAGGGCAAAATATGCACAGATATTTTTTTTCTCAAGGAAAGACGCTCGTTACTTTATTCTTTTTAATTTCCCCGAATTGTGAATACGAAACATGTATTTTTGGTATTTTTCATGTTATGGGCTTCCGGAACATCGTGAAGTAACAGCTATTTTTTTTAAATTTAATATATTAATGAAAATAAAAAAAATAGCTGTTATTTCACGGTGTTTAGGAATGCCATAATATAAAAAATATCAAAAATTCGTATATCGCATTCGCAATTCAGGGAATTAAAAAAAAATAAAATAACGAGTGTCTTTCCTTGAGAAAAAAAATATTTTTACATATTTTGCTCTGAAACGAACTTTCGACTTGCTCAATAAAATCGAAATTAATTTTTTTCTGGAAGGCCATGAAAAAATGCAGATTTTCGTTTTTTACAAATGTAAATACGTCAAATCCTGCCAAAGACACGGAATGGAAAAATGTTAAAAAATGGTAATCAACGAGAAAAAAATCATTTTTTTAAATTTTAATTCAACACTAGGTGAATATTTTTCAATAATTGTAACTCGGATTTTCAAAATTATTTGTGGAATTTTTTTTTACCGGTTGAAGTGACATGGATCGTCTCATATGCGAGTTGTGAAAAGCGAGCGAGGGAGCAATGCAAAACGTGCTCAATCTTTTCAATCAATCAGTCTCGATCAAAATGCTTTCCCTTTCTAATTGTTTTCCGATTTTAGATGATACTTCAATCGTAAGGCAACTTCAAAATAATGATGGAACAGCATGGATCATCGAAAAACATTAAGGCGGTATTCTGGTCTAGAATTTTGAAAAAATCAATTTATTTTCTCGTGTTCTTGAAGCTTAGACGTTTAAGAATATATTCTCGAAAGGAAATTTTTAAATTTCAATAATTGACAGAGTTATTGCTATTTTAGTGGAGCAGACGTTTTATAGACGTTTTTCTAAAACTACTTTTCTCAACACGGTTTACTTGATATCTCAAGTTCTACTCGATCGATTTACTTCAAATTTTTCACCAATCTTCAATGTTTAACTCTCTATCGCCCCTAACACTTTCGTATCAAAATTTTTTTTTACTATTGTAAAAAAATTAAAATTTATGAAAGTATGAGTCGAAAAACGCCTTTTTGTTCAGATAGACGCCATTTTGCGATTTTTTTTTTCGTTCTCTCTGAGGTGCGGACTAAAACGACTTTTTTACTGATTAAGAATCTTTTTTTCAATTTTGTATCGGATGACTAGAAGGTTTGCAATCGTGTCCGCCAGCACACCTCTTTTTTTAGCCCCAACTTTACCAATTCATAACATATTTAATTTTCATTTTTTTTTCTCGAAATTTTTTTGTTTATTTTCAAAATATTAATAAATATGTTGTGAAAAAAGAATGGGTTTATTTTATCGAGCTCGACAAAATTCTCAAAATATATGTCTCTAGACTAAAATACCGC
This sequence comes from Alloplasta piceator, assembly GCA_946863875.1. Taxonomy (NCBI): domain Eukaryota; kingdom Metazoa; phylum Arthropoda; class Insecta; order Hymenoptera; family Ichneumonidae; genus Alloplasta; species Alloplasta piceator. The sequence goes on from OX333072.1 coordinate 12,469,653, forward strand.
CTTAACAACTGCGTTTTTGGTCTTTATTCAACGAGTTGGATGACGCGAAAAAAGTCTCAAATGATTTATTTTATTTTAGATAAATAAATTTTTTAGCTGAAACACGTAATGTCGTTAATTATGTTTTTTGCTTCCTTGTAGAAGAAGCTTTATTTGCGTAAAATTTTCTTTTTTTTCTTTCTTATGCTTTTATTCATGTTAAAAAATTGTTAAGACTTTGAAAAATACTTTTTTGAATATCCTGATGTGTCTTTGGGAGACGGCCTCGGAAAATTCAAACCTCCATTTAAAGTTCCAGAGATAAAGTCTTTTGGTATTTATTTTGGCGATATTAGTGATCGTCGAGCAAAATTTAAGAAAAAATGTTCATCCAAAACTTTAATGATATTTATTGATTATAATATTAATCGTAGCGTGAACATCACCAATAGCTTTTCACTACCAATTGCCGGTGGAAATCGAAAAAAAATTGATTGCCAAAAAAGCGTTTGAGTATATAGTTTTCAATAAGCACGACTGCGGCTATTCTAAATACTTGAAAACAAAAAAATTAAAATCACTTTTGGTCGGAGTCTTCTCTGTAATTCTGTGGATGTCACCTGAAATCGTCGACGGAATAACGATTTATGGTTTCGTAAAGTTGCAAGACGAGCGGGTGTCTCGATCACAAGTGGTCCGACCTCGATCGGTCTGTGGATTCGACCTTAAAGCAAACTGTCCGGTTTATAGGGTGAATTGGGTGTCGAGCGCACACATATAACCAGAGAGACGCCGAGATAACTCTCTCCGAATAAAACGCACACAGAACGCGGGTAATAAACTCACACACACACACACACACACACACACACACACACACACACACACACACACACACACACACACACACACACACACACACACGCACACACACACGCGCACGCACGCACACACGCACGCACGCACGCACACACACACATTGTGACCCAACCACGAGAGAGCTATAAATTCTCGAGGCGGCATTGTCGAATCAAAATCGCGTCGATTCAATTCCAAGAGCGTATTATACGAGACCTCGAAGCTCTCGGGAAGATCCGCTGATTTTGTCTTTTTGCGAGGCAACGATTTTTGGTTCACAGTTTCCAATTTCTCATTACATCAAAAAATAACATGCTGGTGTAATCATAAATCCTAAAATTAAATAAACGAGAAATATTGCGAAGATGAAAAGCTCTCGAGAATACACAAATTCGGTCCGGTGGTTGCTCGGAAGAGGCTCTTCGTGCGCTTAGGAAGTGGGTTAAGTCCTAATTGCGCTAAATTGTCCATTCAGCGGCACTTGCCTTACTCGCGATTAGTTGACTACGGCACGCTCGTATATGACTCTAAAATTATATATATATATATATATATATATATATATATATATATATATAGGGCAATCCACGTAAAATCACGTGGTCATCGGCCTGACCCCCTCGGATTTTGATGTCCGATGAATTGTGGGTTTCGTTTGATCTAAAATATGACCTCAAATCTTTAGAAATTTTTATTTCATCTTTTAGGGGTTGCCCGAGCTAAGAAATCATTAAATTGAGGGGAAAAAGAGGGGCCTTTTTCAAATCTATTTGACGTGGACGCCCCATATATATATGGGTATGATAAGATCGAGATGAATCGGGGTCCAAAATACTTTCGCCTATAAATATCATACCCATGATCGGGGTCGAAATTGCGCCTAATAAACTTATAATAGAGGGCGATATTTTTTTCTTAAATCTATATAAAAACGACTGCAACCGCTCGGAAATTAACGTTTCAAGCAATTGGAGAAGATTCGGATATAAGATTCGGAGAAATTCGGATATAAAACAATATCATTCAATATTTTAACTTGCAAATTTGTTTAGAACTTCTTAAGGAGTTACTTCCCAAAGTTATACAGGCTTTATAGTAAAGTATCAAAGTTAAATATGATAAAAAAATTTAAATATGCAAAAAAATTGAAAAAATGACAACTTTTACGAAAAAAACTAGGTATAAACTTGAAGGAGTAGTGGCCTCCTTGAACTATAATGACAGATATCGCCATAGTTCCCATTTTTATAAATACAGGTACTTAAAATTAAGGAAATCTAGGCCTGGGGTATTTTGTACCCCAGTGTGTCAAGTAATGGTTAACTTTAGCTTTTCCACGACGAAAACCTTGGAAATAGCAGAAAGTTATGAAATGACATAATTGGTACAACCTAATTCGCAAGATTTCTTTTCGAGTTTAATTGTATTTTTTGAGATTTTAGACTGATAGTTTGGTAGGTGTAAAATTTAGTTCAACAAAATGAATTATTTTATCCCAAAGATGTTTTATAAAGTTTCAAATGTCGGGACATGAGAAAAATGTGAATGTTTTCAAAAGAACGAGCGAGGCTCGCAAAGAAGAGCGTGGAAAAGCGTGTTCCTCGGCGACGATGGAAATACAACCGCCCCAGGAAATAAGCGAGAGACAAAAAGGATTTTATCGTTTATCCCTGGGCGAGAATTCTCTTCCCAAGTTGTATATACGTAGTGTACCAGAACCATCGTGATCTCGAGAGAAGGTTATCGTCGTAGCGAGCGAGTGTGTAAAGCTCTGCGGCGTGTGTCTCGAGATCTCGGGGAGGTTGTCGACAATTTCCGGGTCGACGAGTAGATATAATACATATAAGATGTATATACGTACTCCATGCGGCGAACACTTCCGGGATTTCTTCGATCAGCCCTTCTGGGCATTGAGGAAATAGCCATCAGAGTGAATCGTGACTACTCGGTGATTTACACGTGACTGTGACTTGTAATCGACGATAAAGAAATACGATTACAACGGATATTCGAACAATCCTTTAATTACACCCTCACAAAGCGATTGAGCGCACAGTTTCAAAATTTTGACTGAAATAATTAGTTTCTTATTTAAAAAAAAAATAGAGAATACATAAAATATTTTTTCGAAACCCATGTAACCTTTTGATTCGTCTAAATTCTTCAAAATTAACTCCCTAATAGCCTCGCTGGTCACCGCTGGTGAAATTGACCCAAGCTCTCACTTTGAACTCATTTGAAGTATCTAGTTTGAAGTATCTATGGCGCAAAAAATACCTTTTTTCGAACGAATGCATTTGAAGTATTTTTTTTCTTAAAGTACTATACATTGAGAGTATCGTGCGTAAATTTTTCCAAAAAATCTTTAAAACTGAAAGAGTTGCGATTTTTTAAGTGAAAAACCGGATTTTTGAAAGTCTTTTTCTTGATTTTTTTTCCACGCGAACATAAATTTTTTTTTTTTTCATGTATATGAAACAATTAACAAGTATTAAAATGTTCAAAGATGATTCCTATGTTTTTTTAAGTCAATCGGATTGGTACTTTTTAACAACCATCCAAAAAGTCGGTCGGGTCAAATTGACCCAATGCAATGTGACTATTTTGGAATTATTTTGAGGTGTGACCTGCGAGGTATCATTATTATGCTGCTATTTTTATCATTTATGATAATCACACGCAACTATTTCCTACAACAAAATTACGAGATTGCAGCGTTTGATCGAGAGAGGGTGCCTTCGTCCAATGCCTCCTCGATCACTGTGGGTATAAAGTGCGGACACTAAAACGACTTTAATGCCTTTTCCGTAACGAGCAACCGCAGTATTCAGACTCATCAATAACGTTATCGGTGAAGAGCGCATTATTAATGCGTTTATTGAATTACGTTCGACGATTGATTGATTGGCAGTAAAAAGAATAGAATCAAATAATTGTTTTCCGAGCTGGCTTTTTTGTGGAGATAGACGCTGTCGTCTCACTTAATTAATTCGCATTTTTCACTCACGATATGTATAGAGAAAGAGTACCCGGAGTTCAAGACAAAAAATACGAGTCAATCGATAAATCGGAGACAGTCTCGATTGCCTCGAACTTTAATATGCGCTTCATTTCCTGTTGTCCTCGATAAACGTATATTAATATATGAGGCATTCTCCAAGGTATTGCCAACCTCATCCGGAACATCGAATTTTTGATTTCTTACCGAAGAGGCAACTTTGTGGTCATGAATAATAAAATCGATTTTTTTTTGTGTCAAAACAAAAAATCACAAAATAATGTCCGGGTATTATACTAATAAACAAGGTTATTATTTAATCGAGTGAAAATCGATCAGAGTTTAAATTGAATAATATATTCAATTTAAAAAAATGGTTCCTGAGAGTCTAACTCGAACAATAAGACAGCAAAAAATGCAGCAACAATGAAAAAACAAATAAATACGTTATCATGAAAACGCATTATGTGAGTGTCAACGCAACTTCGTTTTATGATAAAAAGAAACTTCTGACCAAATTATTGGTCGATTTGACATGGAATGACCCACATTCGTTGTTCACAGTACTCTCGGCGGTTCTACGTGAACAACATCGTGCTTCGTCGCTTTCCCTTTTTCCCCTATAGTGCACTCTAGTTCCGGAGAGACGCGCTTTCCCTCAAATACCCACAAAATCCACCCCTCGTAGATTTTCGCGAGCGTTCACCATTATTATGGCAGCCAAAAGCTCTGCCCCGGAAATTGAGCAGACCCCCGCGTATTTCCGTCGTGAGCTTCCGCGTTCTCTATAGCGCTCACTCTGAGCCTCTATATTATTACGTACACGCTGCTACTGATATAATTATATCTTTATCCGCTAGATCTATCGTCGCAATTATAGGGGAAGCTTGACCCTAAAACAAAACTGTTTCACCATATAGCTGCGATAAAATCAAGGAGTTCAATTAGTGCTAAAAAGAACAATCATTGAGAACAACAGTTAATCTATAATTGTGAAATTTGTTGCAAGCTGACTTCTAATAACTCTGAATTCTCATAAATTCTAGGCTAATAATTGAGCAACCCAGATCGTAAAAAAAAAATTTTTTTTACCAAAATTCAAAAATTTACATTTTGGACAAAAACGCAATTCTGGAAAGTTCAGGATCTTTAAAGATCAGTACAAGGTATTTATTATATTTAAAAAATTGAAACAAATATTTAATGTCGGTCGTGGAGTTTCACGATTTTAAAAAATTCAAAATTCTCCAAATTCATCACCATTTTTCAAAAAAAAAAAATTCGGAATATTTTTTCTTTCGTAGCCCCAAGTATACTCTTTAAGATGAACCAAGAACGATTTTTTCGTAATTATAATAGGTTTTGAGATATTTAAAAAATAAACTTGAAAAATTGGTGAATTTTTGAATTTTGCATAACTTTCGAAAAAAAAAAATTTTAATTTTTTTCCTTTGGTGGTACTTCGTTTTATGACAAAAGAATACTTCTAACCAAATTTCATGGAAATTAAAAGAGTTCGATTCCAACTATTGGTCGATTTGACATGGGATGACCCATATACAAGTGAAATCGTTTTAGTTTTTTCATTTAACGTGAGCCTTTACAGAGTTATTAAGCTTCCCGAGAGTGAAGATAACAAAAAGGTGTTTTGGAACAACGGTCATATTTCCTCCGGTAATTATGATTTTTTCATAAAAAATATTTGGGGCATTCCATGTCAAATCGACCACTTTTAAACCCGACCCTTTTCGATTTGACTGAAATTTTGTTTTCCTTTTCTATTTTTCCAAACAAAACGAAAATTTTCAAAAAAAATTAGTCAATTTTTGAAGAAGTTATAGTCATTTAAAAAAAAGCTTTTTCTTTTGGGTTGGATAACAAAATTTGAAAATTTCCTGAAAAATGTTTTTAATTGGGTAGAAAAGGAAAACAAAATTTCAGCCAAATCGAAAAAGGGATCGGGTTTAAAAGTAGTCGATTTGGCATGGAATGCCCCATGTACAAGTATACCTTTCAACATATACCAATTGATAATCTGGAAGGTATTTTTTTCAAATTTCGACAACGGGGCTTAAAAAAGTCATGAAAAGTCCTCAATCCTCCCAAGCACATGAAGACCTTTAATGGACATTAAACATTAAGGCGTTATGCTGTGCAGAGAATAATCCTCGGCGACGATTACCACACGTTTTCATTGCTCGCTCAGTCTCTGGCGAAACATCATGAAAGCCAAACCAGTGGGATCGATAGTCATAGCGACGGCGCTCTTCCCGCTTAACCCCACACAGATTCAAAGCTGAACCGCACGAACAAAGTTAAGGGTTTCTCCCCCTTTACTGCTGCTTTGTAAATATTCCATATCAAATCTTTCACTCGTTCTCCGGCTCTCCAAAAAACTTTGTTGTACGGAAAATTACGAATTAACAAAATTTTCTCGTACAACTCAAATAATAAGCTAGCTAGACAGCTAGATTGCCAGTACGTTCAAAATGTCGCAACACTTCAAAAAACTTTATGCACGAAAAGTATCCTGTCATGTGCCCTATGTCAAATTTGCAAAACACAGTGAATTCTCCAACTTTTGTTATTTTTAAGCAACGTCTTTTTCAAAAAATACATTATCAGTGATAAAGAGGGTTGATATAGAATGAATTACTTGAGAAGTTCAATTTTTTAAATGTTTTGGTAATTTTTGTGCTCACCCTAACTTTCGAAATTTTTGACGTCGATCTAAGATCCGAAAAAATACAAATTTGGAATCGTTAAGGTACTCGGCCACTTTACAAGGCCAAAAAAAACTAATTTTTGAATAAGAAAAAAATAAAAAAGCCTTTTAAAGAGGAAGGTTTTTGATACAATAATCTGTCACCGTTAATGAAAAAACGATTTTAAAAAAATGGTGCATGTTTGAAATGAAAATGAACCCTTGAATTTTTCACAATTTATTTTAAACCTCAGCCATTTTTTGAAATTGATTTTTCATTAACGGTGGTCAATTGTTGTGTAAGAAACCTTCCTCTTTAAAATGCTTTTTTATTTTTTTGTTTCAGAATTGCCAATCTTGAGATTAACTGTCATGGGAAAAGATATTTCGAGGACTCGACTTAATTGGCGCCTTCTATAAATTATTCAAAAAATTAAAAAAAATATATATTTTTTTCTGTACTTTCGAAAGATGAAACAATGTTGTATAAACAGTTTTATAGCCATATCTGATAAAGGATATGAGAAAAAAAATCTTAAAGATTTGCTTTTTTTGGCCTTCTAAAGTAGACTAGTACTTTAAGTGGAAAGCTGAACCGAATAAACAAAATCAAAGGCTCATATTTTAAGTGTCTTTACAAGCATTAAGGGGATATCCTAGTGTAAAATTTTCAAAAAATCAAAAATATTTTTTTTTTCCTTAAAAAATACTTTGAAGTGTTTAGAATAATATGCAAAAGGTCCCAATGTAGATCTTCGAAGTACTTTTTCACAGAAAAAAACTAGTGCTCAAATTTTAAACGCGTTTTTATCGAAACTGCGTTTTTCAAAACGGTGTACCTACACGATATGTCAGGCTGTGATTGATGAATCGCCTTGAAATTTGGTACACATGTTTAGAGGAATACACGTTTCGATGTGACGGACGATTTTTTTTCTTGTAACCTAAGATGAAAAAAGAAAAACCCCTCCGTCACATCATAGCTAATACCACGTAGTTAATGAGAAATTTTTTTTTGTTTCAAACCAGCCATTTTTGCAAAATCATGTAAAACATGAGCCGACGCGAAGAAGAATGATGTGTGAAAATTTAAATATTTTTCGATAAAAATTTTTATACATACTCCTTAAGTTGTAAATAAAAACATATTCATAAATTAAAAATATTGCATTTGTAGTTTTTCCGAAATAAATTCCCAAAAATTGGCCTGTTTGGACGTTGGTTACACTAGGACATCCTCTTTAACATTCTATTGTAAATTTCACATAAAACCACTTTTAAAACATAAAATTTGCCTTTTCATGGCATGAAGAAATCTGGAACAACAGATGAAGACAATATTTGAAGTGAAAATCCTCCAGATCAAAATTATTAGATATAATTATAAAAAATTGTTATTTCATAAGAATATCAGAAATTTCATATCCGTGAAGTACGATAAATGGAATGTTGAGAGGGATTTGAGCCAAGAATTTTTCGCCCGGAGGCTGAAAAATTTTTCTCGTTGAATATCGTTGGTCGTGCGGTAACGTCGCTTTGGCGTTTGTATATAATAAAGTTGAAGGCAGTGACATATATAGCGTCGAGCGACGTTACATCGCGCGATAGGGGGTGCGGGAAATGAGAAAGCAAAAGAGGGTTGATCGGTGTATAAAGCGACGTTGAGGGAGAGTCAGAGGAGAAACAGGAGGAATGAAACCGGGAGAGCGAGCGCGGAAGTCGTGCCGCCCCTTCCGGCACTTCCGTTTGCGTCAGAGCCACCCTCAGTCGAGCCACCCACTTCCTCGCTCGGTCTCACTCTCACTGATTCCTCGCGAGTTTGCCTTACTCCCTTTCGCGCTATACACACGTTTCCCTCGACCCGTTTTACCGGAAGCCATCCCCTCGCTCACCGCTTTCACCCTCTCCTTCGTCATAACTATAATATTACCCTCCTCCCTGTCCCTTCATCCCTCTTTTCACAATTTTCCTCCGCATCCCCGAGCTGGGTTTGCCTCGTGTAGACGCAAAAACATGTCAATGTGAATATCCTCAACTGTTTTTTTTTCGCCATCACTCAAACAACAACAACAACAACAACAACAACCCTTAAATTCAACGTGACGGTCAACGCGCATTAAAATTTATTTGGGTTTGAAACAAACTTTTGAGCGGTTGTGTGTCGATCCCATCCTGAGCAATAAATTAATTTACAAGCTTTGAAATATTCATCGAATGAAAAAAATTGATTAATTTATAAATAGCTTCGGGAGTGAAAAGTCTGCATGAAGTTTCAGCCGTTCGTTGAGAAACCATACTTCCGTTTTCCACCATCAACCAGCGCCCATATTCGATAGCGTCGCATAAGCGCCACTTCCGGATGTCTCGCGATTAAGGGTATCATGTTATAAATGCAAAACTGCTGGCGTTCGCCTTTATCAGGCTTTGGCTTTACACATACGAGGAAAAAAGGTATACACACAAGGATGCGTACGTTATGAGAGAGTTTCGGAGTTGAGGGTCGACTCACTCGTCCAGCGTTACAAATAAAATGGCGCATGTACCAAGTTACTTTTCACGTTGAATCGCGTGTCTCGCGCCGTTTTGCTGGCAATCGATGCATGATTTTTTGCCCAGTGTTGTCGCGCGACTAGGCGCGAACGGTAATGCGCGATGCCGGAACCGGAAGTATGTTTCGATATCGCGAAACGACCAGTCTCGCCCACCCTGGCGCATGTGCAATCGCATTACAGAGATAGGAGCTTCAGTGGCCGCATGCATTCAAAGGCTCGTTGTTGTCGCCATCATATAGCCTTCCTCTCCCTCCGTCTGTCTGTCAGTCTATCTTTTCCAAACAAGTCACTGGCGCAATCTCAGCGCGGTGCCAACTACCTTGAGGTAGTTGTAACGGGTTCAGAAATTGATTTTTTTTACATTTTTGCAAGAAAAACATCTTAAAAATATACTCAAAATTTTCAGACCGAAATTCAAAATGTTTTTTAAGTTATAGCCAAAAAAAGAGCGATTAACTAATAAGTTAATGTTAAAAATGACTAATTGCTACGGTTTGGCAATCACCAGAAACTGTAATTTTCTCGAAGAAATGAAAAGAGCTTTGAGATAACTTTGAGGAAATGGAAGAATTGCTCCATGCACCAGGCACAGCTGATTAATATAGGTATATTTTTTTTATACAAAATCTGTAGTTAAAACTTTAAACGCGTTTTTCTCGAAACTACGTTTTCGAAATTTCGGGGAAGCACTGACTAAAAACTATTCAACCGATCTGGTTAAACATTTTACCCGTTATTTTAGACACACATCGCTAAATACCTAGCCTTTACAACATTCAATTTTTTAATAATAAATGAATTGTTTTAAACCATTTATCAAAAAAAAATCGATTTCGAAGATCTTTTTGTTCACAAGTCCGCGATTTCGTTTGTTTTTCTTAGAATATACATATTATAGGCTAGTTCATTATAATTAAGCCTACAAAACAATAATCTCTTTGGAATTTTTATTTCAGATGGCTACGGAAAGCTGTGTGCTTCCCCGAAAAAAGTCACCTTTTTTTCGGGGACTCCACTTTGACGTACAAAATCATAAACAAGATCATGTAAAATTGAGTAAACAAAAAATTTGTTGTATTCTTCAAGATACAAATAACAACGTGTAACAATTTCAAAACGATCGCATTTTATTTTGTTATTTATAAAAATTAATGAAAAAACGTCGAAATTTTGGTCGTCACACTGAACTACTACCTTAAATCATTGAAATAAATGTTTTATGAGATTGTGTAAAGTGTTAGAAGATGTAAATAATTTAAATTCAATTAATGCAATCAATAAATATTGAATTAATTTAAAAATAGATATTTTTGCTAGGAAATATCGCTGCTGCTATGTAAAAACACAAAATTTGACGATGTTGGGTGACCGTGTGTTTTTTTTCTTACTTTCTCACAAAACATCGTCAAAATGTCTCGAAGCGTCGAGGCATCTTATTTAAAACAAAAAATAGCCGGCCATTTTTCAAGAAACCGAGCTAATTAGCATTTGCACATTAATTTCTCGTCGGTTTTTGTATTCCCAAAGTTGTCATCATGAAGGATTCAAAATTGAAAAAACTACTTGCTCATTAATCGATGTCTGGAAAAAGCAAAAAGAATGGTCAGAAAAGTGCAAATTCTAATTTGCACGGTTATGCTTTTATCGATATCGAGTGAATATTTATTTCAACGTTGCTCATTAGGTAGAAGGATAGTTTACTACGTGATGTCAATTCTTAAATGAATTTCATTGTCATGCGTAATGATTCTGAAGCACGAAATCGTATTGGGACTGCATTTTATACTCTACGATGACGACGGCATATTTATATTATAGTGGAAGATATCTCCATTCTCTGCGGTATCTCGGTTTGGTATCTTTGACGAGATGTGCACTCCAGCTATGTAAAACTCGATTTTCATAGCGGCGGAGTCGTCGATAGGTCCGACAGATATAGATAATAGTTTTTAGGAACCTGTTTGTTCCCGGATTTCGATGTCAGACTAAAAGTCCGGGATAGAGTCCAATTTTTTGACTGACGCTTTATTTTTTAATTTTTTCCCCATTGTTTGAGCCGAGACTTTGCCGATGATAGCATTGTCAAGGACCTAAATAGTTAGGTCGTAAATTGGTCATGCACGGAAAAAACGACCTAGCTGTAATAACAAAAAAATTAGTTGACTCTACCAACTATCTCAGTGCTCTGAGCCCCAGACGATAAATTGGTTAGATCAACGAATTTTATGTGGTTGGTTTAGAAATGGCAGACCAACTAATTTTTTAGTTCGGCCAACCACTAGTGAAATGGTTGTATCAACTATTTTGCTCGTTGGTTTATTATTATTATTTTTTTTTATATCTACACAATATTTTTAAACATTTCAATCTTTGAATGCCACTACACATATAAAGTTTACAATTCCGTAAAGCTTCGTCTTTTCTTCAAAAGAAAGTAAAAGAAAAAAACCCTCTTCTTTATGGGAATCCATAAAAAAGGGTTTTTTTATGGGATTCCGTTTCGGAGTCGACCATCTTGCGGTTTGCCGCGAAGTATTAAATGTATCCATATTAAAAAATAAGGATATCAAACATAGACGAACTTGAAAAGGTTATAAGCGTCGAGGGAAAAGATCGTTTGTGCGAGAGAAAACCACCTGGCGGATTTCGGTGGTACTGACAACTCTACAGATATAAGCATATAATTGGCTACAGCGCCTAAAAAAATTCGTTGCCTATCGTTGAATACTATTTTATTAGTTAGACTGACTAATCAAGTTAGTTGTGATGACCAGTTGCGTCAACTAACTCTGGATAGTACATGGAACTAATGCTAGGTGGTTAATCTAACGAAGCAGATAGTTACGGTAACCGAAATATACCCAGCTAATAATCAGTTGGTTGTCCCAACCATTCATTTTTTCCGTGTGGTATAATTTTTAGTTTAATCCCATATGGGATTAGATTCAAATTATCAGATTACCGCAAATTATCAATAATTGCAAAAACCGCGGTAACCTCAAGATCGTGAAAAACCAACAAATATTTCTAATTAATTTTTCAAATGCTTCTAATTATTATTATTACAAAAAAAAATTGAGAATCAGATGGACCAAAAATCCTCAATAATTTGAAGTTTTGAGTTCTTGTCCCTAATTTTTGGGTAAGAAGTTTGAGTGTTATAGAGCCAAAAAATGGAAACTCTAAAAGCGTTCTTAATATCCTTATCAAATAATAAGCTCTACGATATCATACAGCTTCTGAACAAAACAGCTGTCCCAGAACAACTCTACCAAAAATCCTATCTAACACGAAACATTTTACAAGCTTACCAGAATACAAGCCACCGGCTCTTTAATTCACTTGAATTAAGGGGCCGCACCCTTATTGAATTTTATTGCGATTGGAATATATTTATTATTAAAAACTATATACTTGTCATAGCTGTAAATATGCCGAAGTCAAAGTCAAACAAATTTCATTTCCCCATAAGACTCATCAAGATTGGCAAATCGTCGATTTCATTGCACTCCAGGACATGAGAAATGTTTGCAAACATCATGTGAAACAAAAGAAAGAAGAAAATGAATAATAACAATCAAATTGTTTCGAAGACGATGACGGTTACTTCCACTTGAAATATTGAACGAACACACGGGAACAACGGATTCCGTTGAGACTCGCATGCGAATCCACCGTTATAGTCTCATCAACCATATATATGGGACATTCCACATCGATTCGACCTGGGGCTGACCCTTCACCTCTTCGATTTTGTCCGCGATTTTTTATGGTTTCGCAGTACCTCTGAAAAGCACGAAGAATTTTTATTAGATTTTTTTGGAGCGATTTGACTTAAATATGATTTTATAAACAAATTATTTTTAGCCCAAATTTAAAAATCTGAAAAAAATCACAAAAATCCCTTTTTTATATGAAACATTTTAAGGGTTGAGCCAAAATGGGCAGGGGTTTCTTTTTGTTAATAACAAGCTTCTTCGACAACAAAAAATTTTGCATAAAGGAGGAACCTGATCTTTGTGATTTTTTTCAGATTTTTAGATTTGGGGTAAAAATAATTTGTTTAAAAAATCATAGTTAAGTTAAATCGCTCTAAAAAAATCTGAAATAAATCCTGAGTGCTCTTCAGAGGTACTTCAAAACTATAAAAAATTGCGGACAAAATCTGAGAGGTGAAGGGTCGGACCCAAGTCGAATCGGTGCAGAATACCTCATATATATGCGAAGACACAACGAAATACTTATGCAACTACATATTGCGTTATTATAAAAAAAAAAGAAACAAGCCCACACAATGCCTGTGTAACTGGCAATGCGTGTAACACATCACCTTCCGTATTAACATCGTGATTATGATTATCATTATTACGTGGATGAGTCTTCGCAAAGTGACTCGGGAGTGTGTATGAAATGGCGCGCTAGACTTTCCCACGTTTCTTTAACGGTTAAGTCACGCGTTAATATCATAACGACGAGGGAGAAGGAAGATTGAGGAAGAGAGGGCGCGAAAAGCTTCGCAAGAGTGCGAATGAGTTAGGAGGAAGTCGCGGTAAAAATGCGCGAATGATGAGAGGAAGGGACGTTGATCGGTTGATTCGGAAAATGCTTATCGGCGCTACAAGAGCCATCGCTTTTACGCCCTTTTGTCTCAGAGTCCGTTGGAGCGTCTGCGAAGACAAGACAATGGTGACGACTCCGCAAAAGCGACCGATCGAGCTGGAAGATCCTTTGCACACATACAGACAAGCCTACATTCAGCTCATCCCAGGATAGTTTGCACGGTGAACTGTATTATAGAACCGCTAAGAGAACTCATCGGGAAGCAAAGAGAAGATACACACATCGGCATGGCGCGTATTGAAAGAGGAGAAGAAGGAAGAAGAAGCGGATATACATGGCTAGATGACCCGCGTGGCTTCCATGTCTCGGGATACACGAGGTGATCTAGCCGATCGCGCCCCTTAAGACATATCGCAACCATGCCATCAATACCACGCTCATGCTGCAATGGACCGTACATGTACTTGTGTACAACCGTATGTACCCCTTGTACGTACTACTCGTATATGAGGCATTCTATTAGCGTCGACGAGTGTCCTTAATCCCTTTGATGGTCGAATAAATTAGAGAAAACCATCTTCCGATTCGCATTCTTTGACTTATTTTCAAGTTGCCTGCTGATCTGGTAAATTCGGCTAGAATTCGAGGCCACGCAACTTCTATTTCAAATTGTTCTTCTGGTTTTTCGAATCGAATTTTTTCTAGTCACCCTCCAACTAATATTAACAGGTGGCGGAGCATCAACGACAGAAGGTCCTTAACCTATTTTTTTGATTGCATGACAAAATTATGTGAATTCTATATACGCGGAAAAAACGACTTCGTTGGTCCAATTAAACACTTAAATTAAGTGTTTATTAATTGTCTGGCGCTCAGAGCATTATTAATACTCTGAACGCCAGAAGAGAAATTTGGTGGATCAACTAGATAGTTGGTTGGATCAACTAGTTATTTAGTTGACTTAGTTGTAGTAACCAAGTATCTAGTTGATCAACCAACTATCTAGTTGATTCAACCAATTTCTTTTCTGGCGCTCAGAGCACTAAGTGTTTGGTTAGACCAACTAAGTAGTTTCTTCCGTGTAGACCATATTTTGTAAATAAATGTTAAAGGGGACTGTTATTGTTGATAATTGTCTCCAGCTTGGAATTTCTTCTACCAGCCACAGAAGGTCATGTATGTGCTATTGTTTCAAATATATTGAATAAATTACTAGCATGATCACCGAGGAAAATGTTTATCTGATCAAAACAAAATAGCATTTTAATATGATTAATATTTATTTCTCTTAAGGAGATTCACGTGGTCTGAGATTTAACAAACAGATATTGATTTAAAAAATCAGAATACAGTTATCA
Source organism: Alloplasta piceator (assembly GCA_946863875.1). Taxonomy (NCBI): domain Eukaryota; kingdom Metazoa; phylum Arthropoda; class Insecta; order Hymenoptera; family Ichneumonidae; genus Alloplasta; species Alloplasta piceator. The sequence goes on from OX333072.1 coordinate 12,484,662, forward strand.
GTATCTAAAAAGTCATCTGTTAAAATTGCAAGACCTGAGGATACCTTGTTCGCGAGAAATGAATGAAAATGTCATTCCTAAATTAACATGGGCCTTTATGGGTTTCACTAGTTTTTCCGACTATAAACATTAAAATCACAATGATTGACAAACAGATTTTGAGAGAATTAATAAAAAAATATCTAAGGAGTATTTGTAGAGCTTCATAAAATTGATTAAGTACTTATGAGATTTATAATAAATTAATTTGTCTCGAAAAATGCTGATTATTTTGAGGTTAAGCGTTGTCAAGCGCACTAAGCTGAGTACGCTAGTCACAAACATTTTTCTTTTGACTCTCGTTACCAGATGAACCTTCTTAAACTCAAGACAGTTGATCCTAGTTACCCAGTTTATGTAAAAGTATGGAAAGCGTTGCTAACGAGAGATATTCATTTTCAAAGTAGTCAGTAACAATTCTTTATTTAAAGAATTCTTAATTTAATTTAATTCAATTTCTCCATTGAATTTCTTAAATTAAAAAAAAAAAAATTAATCGATTACAGATCGGCGAAAGGCTAAATTACCGGATTTCTTTTTCGATGATTAAGAGGACATTCTTACTTTTGTATAAAATAAATGCAGTTATGTTTATTTATTTGACAAAAGAAAAAAAGATGGCTGGAAAAATATGGAAAAATTGAAGAAACGAGGGTTGGAACCTGGTCGACTTGACCTTGAATGATCGATATGTGCATGTGTGTATCGGTACAAAAGGTGTACGGTTATGCGGAGGTGAGCTCTTGAGCACTCGCGCCGATAACGGACCGATCTCTAGCGCGCGTTCTCCAGCTTAAGCTTGATACCTCCACCGATCCGCGCCCTCCCGCGGCGCGAAATTCAACCTCTCGATGTCACCCGACTATACACGCGTATAACGAAACTCTTCGATCCTAAAGTTAGTACGATTCGGTTTCCGGTGTCGTCGCAGTGTCCAGGTCTAGTGTATGACTGATTCTTTGGAATAACAGTATGAATCTGGACCTCCTAATCTTAGATTTCATTGCACCTTGATATATAGATCACTTAAAAACATTTCAAAAAAATTATCACCTTACCATAAACAAAAAATGATAAATGCAATCGATAAAAATTATCGGCAAGAAATTGACGTGCCACACTTTTTTTCTAATAAAATACGACTTTTCGCGGTCTAAAAATTGCTCAAATAGCTAAAATACTGTTGGGAATCAAGAGAAACATATTTTACGAATAAGAAATTCAAGCGCTTGGCTTAGTGCAGTTTTTTCGATTTTTTTTTGTTTTTCGGATTTACGTAGAATTTGCAATACTTTTATTTGAAAATTGAAAATATTTTTCATAAGGAGCTATTTTTTGGTGATTGGAGTTTCCATTTTTTGCGTATTTTTTATAGTTTAAAGTCACGAGAAAAATTCAAACAAGGAGGTCTAAAATCACGTTATTCGAAAGAATGACTGGTATTTAGATTGGATCGATACGAAATGAAGAAAGGTCTCGCGGAAAGAGTAAATTACGGAATGGTGAATTTGACCCTTCAATTGTTGATGTTTCATTCTCGCTTTGCAGTGAGGACTTCCAGGGGACTGAATCTTCTGGAACCAAATGGACGTCGACAATTTATTTGGCTTCTTCGAGAATCGAGGGTCATACGAAGACCCTTACATTTCATTTCTTATATGTCTGCCTTGTTTATACTTCCGGAGGGCATTCCAGGAATTGAGAATGGATGTTCGATTTATCAACATCGCAGCCACAAGATTCAGCATTAATTCAATTACTGGGGAACAAAAATATTCAGCTAATCAGAATCTGATCCAACTCAAATTTAGTTGAATCGATAACACAGAGTTACTTTAAGCTGAGGTTAGATGAGGTGAGAGTAAACAGCACTGTTATTCACTTGACCTAACCCAATTTCGGATTCCTCAAGTTTCATTTTACTCTTGGCAACATTTTCTCGAGACTTTTTTTGGGAATCGCTCGTCCACAATTGGATTGGTGATTAATCGATAATCACTTTTATCGATGAAGAAAATAATTCAAATGAGTACAGGCATTAATTAATTATTTATAGCTTTGGCAGGAGATTTAGGTAAAACTTATAAATTCGATTATTTAATTGATCAAATCTCTCGTAAATACATGCTTCCTTAACAATGGGGCATTTCAGTCTAATGAATGTGGATACGTCGAATAAGAACTTGGATCACAAGTTGAAATAGCTGTATATTCGTGTCTATGAACGCGACCGATCGACCTGAAGAGCTACGAGGTCGTTCCAAGTTGTAACAGTTATTCGTTCTGGATCACGGAAAGTTGTCTTGCGGTTCTGGTGATAAATTTCCTCCCTACCAAAGATTGTATCACATATATCTATCTATCTATCTATATCGAAAGCAACATTTGTAGACGACGAACTACCGTAAAACGGGGCTACTTTGTTGGTGTGTCGGAAGTTTTTTGGTCGTAACTTTTTTTTAACGTCCAAAATTATTTTTTTTCTGCTCGAACAGAACAATGTGTCCTTTGTCTATAAAATGTATAACCATAGCAAGCCCCACCAGACCCTCACAATTTTATATATTTAGAGAAAAAAAGCCAAAGTAACCCCGAGTGTGGGGCTACTTTGGAGAGGCATTGAAATGCAATTTATGTCAAAGATCCAAATCGTAAATGCAGCTTTGACATCATTTTGATAAAAAAAACAATAATATTTTATACATTATGCATGAAATTAAATAAAAACCAACGATTTTTACAATCAATTCGTCATTTTTATTGAAGAAATATTTTACATAAAAATATCAAATACTTAGACCCAAATTTTAAATTCTTAAGATCAAACTTTCTATTGAACTCAAATTTGAATTTTAGATCGAACTGAAGTTCAAATTTAAGATGAATCTTAAATTCTAACTTAAGTATCATTATAAGTTCATACTTATTTTCAAATTTTTGTGCGAACTTCCAATCGATCTTAAGTTCAAACTCAAATTTGGTTTGAGGTTTGATCTTGAGATCCATCTTGAGCATGAACTTAAGTTCGATCAAACTTCTTTCATCGCCTCCCTCAACCGTGTTATTTTAAATTAGTTGTAAAAATAATTAAGTACGATCAAACTTAAGTTTAAGCTCAAGATGGATCCTAAGTTCGCACTTCAAACCAAATTTAAATTTGAACTTAAGATCGATCTGTAGTTCGCACTAAAGTCTGAACTTAAGTATGAACTTATAATGGCATTTGAGTTCAACTTACGATTCATCTTAAATTGGAACTTAAGTTCGATCTTGAGTTCCAACTTGAGTTCCATGACAGTTCAATCTTAGGGTAGGACTTCTGACTTGAAATTCGGGCCTTAGATATAACAGAGGTTGGCGTCGTCCTTCTTGCCCTTCTTTATTCCCTTCATGCGAATGGCATCATCGATTGTTCGGACATCTTGGCTTGTTACACATATCCGTGTACCTGCTTTATGAATGACTTTTTTTCCTCTTCTACTCACTCCCCACACCCCTTCCCGCCCCACAAGGTCACGAGGGTTCACTACGCACATGTTTTTACCGTATTTTGCTACTCGTCCAAAGTAGCCACAAAAACCAACAAAGTAACCCCCAAAGTCAAAGTAGCCCCATTTTACGATACCGTTTTGTACGATATCCTTAGTCTTCGAACAACCAAGATTGTGACCTTGAAAAGCTCGATATTTTGACCGAGATTCAGCTCGATGACATGTCTGGAATCCTTTCAAATTTTCCCCTTTCAATTTTAAGTTATTACCTAAAATTGTGCACGACATTGACGAACAGACAAATTGTTTAATCCACAAGCCACACCTAGAAAAAAGATCTAGTACATTTAACCAAATCCTAGTCAAACCAAATAAATTTTTTTAGTTGGATGCCGGCCTAATACAAGTCTGTTCATGTCAGCGAATTTTTTTTTTTTATGACTTACTAGGAAAATATATTGCGATCTAATAAATCTTTATTTAATATTACTAAATATTATTTCAAACTGAACAAATATGTATTTAAATGAAATAATTTTTTTTTAATATTTACACAATATGTATTTTTTAACACACATACACATATGAAGTCTACAATTTCGTAAGCTTCGTCTTTTCTTTAACAGAAGGGAAAAGAAAAAGACCCTTTTTTATGGGAATCCTTTTCGGGGACTCAACCATCTTGCGTTTTGCCACAATGTTCAATGTATTAAATATCCATACTGAAAAATAAGGATAACAAACATAGACGAGCTTGAAAAGGATATAGGCGTCGTGTGGCAGGTTCGCTTGTGCGAGAGGTAGCCACTTGGCGGATTTTTGGGGTACTGACAAATCTGCAGATATGTTCGGATGAGATTACGGGTGAATAGGTATTTGGTAATAACGAATAGAATTTTTTTTTAACGCCTGTTTCTCGATGACAGGGAATTCAAATAAATAAATATAGTGGAAGTAAATATCGCCCAAAATTGGATGGAAAGAAAATTTTCTTTAAAGTAACTAAAAAATAATCAAATAAACGATTATAGTACCTACGACTAGATTTTTTTTCTGGGTGCAAAGTCATTAACGTCAAGAAAACCGTATAAGGCCTTTAAAAAAAATTGTAAAGCAAAAAAATTAAATTATTGTGAATAATAAATCATCGACAAGCAGTCCATCATATTTATGGTAAAATTGTTGGAATCCATCGCTAAGAATTTGTAGCTATTGGTTAATTATATCTGCATATTACTGGAACTCTCGTCAGTCATCTTTGTTTCTTCATTCCGGAAGTTACAATCTTATTGAGCGCATATTCGAGATACTCAACCAAGGTTTCATGTCGGAATAATTCGTCGTCTTCTCTGTACGAATGTGTATGCAGCACAAAACATGCTATTGTCGTGCCGTTGAATTCCGCAATGCGGAGTCGAAGGACGTCGGGAAGCGATTCGATCCGGATCTCTGTGAGCTCTGCGACCAATGGATACGGAAAAGGATTGAGAAAGAGAAACGGGGAATGAAGGAAAAAATAAAGATGGCGCGTTTGCAGGCCGATGAAAAAAAAGGGAGCAAGAATTCAGCCGATTATACTCGAGAGAGGCTCTGACCGACGGTAAAAACTTCCGAAGAACGTCCGGTCTTGGTATTTCCGAACATTTTTTTGTTTTTTAAATATACTTACCACCGCATCATTCCGCCTCTTGCAGCGATGCACCGAAAGGTGAAGACACTGACTATACTTGCTTTGCCCTCCGTCAAAAAGAGAAAGGCTTCGAACATTCGGTTGCAAAATACACACGTATTTTTCCTCCCGCCGTTGTAAAGGCAAACCTCATTTGTTTGCTTGTGTGAAATTCATATCAAATTGTGTGCGAGAGTGCAAAACCTCTGAGGAAACCTTCGTACTCACATGTGCATGGTTATAATTTCTCGAGACCTTCGCGGTTCACCAAAGTGTCTCAAGCCTCATGTCAGCCCTTGTTAAATTTCGCACACTAACATTCTCCCAGAACCGGAAAACGGCCTCGACTCACTGCGATTCTCGCCCATTTTCCATCGGCTCAACAATACTTGCCGGTTTTTCATGCATCCGGAGAAATATCCGCAATCGATGCACAACTTTTTCTGCGGTGATTAATATTTTGATTGATACTCAAGTTTGAATTTTTATTTTTCATGCGATTAACAATGATTAAACGAATCAATGTACAAAAATCAACCATTTTGCTTCCTCATAAAGGAAGCTTTGTTTTCGTGAAAATTTTTTTTTTCGCCATTTTTATGCGAATATGTTTCAAATGTCCTAAAACATCGAGAAATCATATTTAGAAAAAATGTCCGGATGGATGTGTTTGTGTGTGTGTATGTATGTATCCTGAGTTTCAGATGTAAATGATTAATAACTCGAAAACGCTTCGAGATATCAAGCTAAAATTTGGCACACTTGTCGAGCACGAATTGCTCTTCGTTATGATTTTTTTTTTTTTAATTATAACGGGTGTTCAGATTTTATCGACTTTTTTCGTTTTTGCCAGAATGGCGTGAACGCTCTAGCCTCTGCAATTTTCAAGATATTGCACTCAAACTTTGTACAGAATTAGTATAGCTATTAAGGTTGTTTGGTATTGAATTTGGCGAAAATCCATCGAGGGATTAAAAATTTATGAAATTTTGAATTTTTTGAAAAATCGCCTAAACGCTCTAACTTGCGCAATTTTTAAGATATTGTACTGAAACTTTGTACAGAGGTAATATAGCTGTGAAGGTTGTTCGCTATTAAATTTGGCAAAAATCTATCGAGGGATTAAAATTTTATGAAATTTTGATTTTTTTTTAAAAATGGCGCAAGCGCTCCAACTTGCACAATTTTCAATATATTTCACTGAAACTTTGTACAGAACTTGTATAGCTATCAAGGTTTGTTCGCGATCAAATTTGGCGAAAATTGATCGAATTTGCACATTGATTACTAATATTTTTCAACAGTTAACAAAGCTTCCTTTATGAGGAAGCCAAATTTGATCGCCATACCGTGTGTTAAAGGAAGCTATGTGAACTATGGATAAAGATGAGGAAGCAATGTGCAAATTTCAATTTGCAGTGTGTTTATTTTATTTTCTGTATCATTAAGTTGAGCGTTGCAGAACAATTTTAATGGGATTTGAAATGAATACTGAAAAAAGTGTTGAAAAATTAAACAATTTGTCAGGCAAAGAAGGTACAAAAGTTTGAAAACGCTCTCCCCGATTTGACGCCGCACGAAAAGTGTCACTACTCTTTTAAAAATGAAGATATTTCAATTCAACAAGCAGGGTTTCGAAGGGGACGCATTCAGCTTCATTCTGCTTCTTCCAAAAAAAAAATTCATTTTTTTTAAAACCCGGTACGCCCTTCGAAACATGGTCGTTTTTCGGCCTTTTTTTTGGCTGTAAAATTTTGACTCACGACCCATGAAATTTTTTTAAACGGTTTTTTGCATGAGAAACTTGTGGCGAGAAGTATAAGCTTCTATTTCGTTTTTAAAAAAGTTTCGTACGATTGTTTTTCGCAAAAATATTATATTATACATCCTAAGAAGGTAAAAAGTTGCATACAATCATTCTGGATTCAATGAAATTTTTCCAGAATTTTCTTTCACAGATTTTTTTTCAGAAAAAATGAAAAATGAAAGTGAAATTTGAAAAAAAATTCTGAAAAAATTTCATTGAATTGAAAATGATTTTATGCAACTTTTTACCATCTTAGTGATTTAAAAAAAAGTCAGTAATTTTAGAGTTACGTTACATTTGATAAATAAGGTCGTTTTTTACGAAAAACTGAATATATTTGCGAAAAAAAATTGTACGAAACTTAAAAAAAAAAATTGAAGTTTGCACTCTTCCCCACAAATTGTTGGAGGAGAAAACACTTTTTAAAAAAATGTATGAGTCAGGCACAAAAATTTCAACGCAAACAAAACCGAAAAATGGTTTCAAAGGGCGTATCGGGTTCAACAAAAATTAATTGTAAGAAGCAAAATGAAGCTGAAGATGTGCTGACTATGTAAAACGTATGAGAACATCAACTAAGATAGTAAAATAGCCAATGATCCTGGAAGTGCTTACGATGTTTAAGGGGATCGTCTAGTGTGAAGGCTGTTTTTTGAATGCTTTTTTTAGGATTTTTTTTTTTTGATAAACCATTAAAATAAAATAATTTATGAATTGTGTATCATTTTTATTAACATTTGAACAAACTTTGTGAACTTCCTGTTGGGTGGTGTATCTCCGATTATATTTAATACATCCCCTTCAAAAAATTCACAAAGTTTGTTCGAATGTTAATAAAAATGATACACAATTCATAAATTATTTTATTTTAATGGTCTGTCAAAAAAAAAATCCCGAAAAAAGCATTTAAAAAACAGCCTCCACACTAGACGACCCCCTTTAATAAAAGAACGAAGAAAGAAAACTGCAACCCCCGAAAATTTTAAAACACGCTAACGTGAAGCTCGCATACACTTTGAAATATAATTTTTGATGGCTGACTCAGACCAGCGCAAAAAACGATTTTTATCGAACCAATTTCAGGAGGAATGAAAACGACTCAATTCGCGCATGTAAAAATTCAATTTCACCAAATTTCCTCAAAATTCCTCGTTTGTATACATTATTTTATGACCGATCAAACCTAAAACATTTTTAAAGCAATTTCGCGACTTCGACAGAAATATTTTGTTGTTCAAACAACATTTCATTTTCCACTCGATAAATGTAGTTTCTTTCGGGCACGTATTAACGCGTAAGTCAAACAAAATTTTATACATCTCCATAAACTTCGTGTTTGATTAGAATGAAGCCTTTTTTCTTCTCCCCGAGTATCACCGTGTTCGCCAATACGAGGAAGATCAACAACGAAAATTTTCACGTTTGTTCGTCATGTCCGAGGTTGTTGGATCCTCAGAGATCAAGGACCGAATAACCTTCGTTCCTCCGCTCCGGTCACGCGCATATAAGACAGACAATCGTTAAATCTATATATACACATATATATTGTCGTCTAGTGTCATCAGTGATAGGCTCTGAAAATCCGTGTGGTCATCTTAGCGCGCACACACACATTCCCGCGCCTATTACAATCGTTAACCCGCTCTTCGAGGATATCATTCGCGCCGAAAACCTGCTCACCCAAACGAAAGCGAGTCGCATATTAAATAGCGCGAGATTACAATATATAAGGGTCATTCCACCAAATATTGACTAAAATTGTGCCGGGGGGTCTGAACTCTGCACAACAAATTTTTTTATTGAAAAGTACACAACAAACAGAGCTTTCATGATTTTTTTCAAATTTTTTCGTCGAACCCTTTCGAGTATACGGTAGATCGAAAATTGCAGGATTTGCAATTATTGACTTTGGATATTAAAAATATCAATCCCTCGTAAAATTTATAAAAATATATTAAATAATGGTTTTTGTGTAAAAAAAATCTCAGCTTTCTGAAAAAAATATTTTCAATTTCCTCCGATATCGGGAAAACCCCGAAAAATGAGGTCAAAAAGTAAAATACGATTTTTCTACCAATGTACCATTTTTTATATTTTTTACAATATTTTTTTCAAAAAGTTCAGACTTTTTCACACGGGAAATGTATTTTTTTGTTTTGGGGATATCAAAAAATAAACCATAGCAAAATAAAGTTGAAAGTTTCGTGATGAATCGCCGATCTGTATTGTGCTGCCGTGACGGTCGTCGCACGAACTATCGAATCAAGTTTGAAAATTTCTGTACAAAGCATTATATTCAGCGATTATGTAGTGAATATATATGTTCAAAGTGTGAAGTGGGTAAGAAATTAAAATGATTATACAAAAGAGTTATGACAAGGATCAAATCTTTATTATTTGAACTCTTCTTGTCACTGTTGACAAATAAACATTTCTTATAGTAGCAGAACCATGATTCTCGGCATCAGGGATAATACAATGCATAGATTGCGTCTTTTTTACAGCAACAGTATTAGCAAATCTTGACTTTAGCTGTGCTGCGCGTACTTCGTATTTCTCATTTGAAATAAAAGTGAAATCAATGTTTTTAAATGACTCACGTGCTCAGTCGTACAATGCCAAAGATGATAAAATTTCGTTTCTCGTGCCCATTTGAAGAGATGCCCTTGCAGCAAGACGTTTGATCGTGCCTGCTAACCCATCACATGGTCCTTTTCCATGGAACACTTTGAACACATATATTCACTACATAATCGCTGTATATAATGCTTTATACAGAAATTTCAAAACTTGATTCGATAGTTCGTGCGACGACCGTCACGGCAGCACAATACAGATCGGCAATTCATCACAAAACTTTCAACTTTATTTTGCTGTGGTTTATTCTTGAATATCCCCAAAATAAAAAAATACATTTCCCGCGTAAAAAAGTCTGAACTTTTCGAAAAAAATATTTTGAAAAATATCAAAAATGATACATTGGTAGAAAAAGCTTTTTTTTCTTTCTGACCTCATTTTTCGGGGTTTTTCCGACATTGGAGGAAATAGAAAATATTTTTTTCAGAAAGTTGAGATTTTTTTACACAAAAACCAGTATTTAATATATTTTTAGAAATTTCACAGGGGATTCATATTTTTAATATCTAAAACCAATAATTGCAAATCTTGCAATTTTCGATCTTCTGTATCTTTGGAAGGGTTTGACAGAAAAAATTGAAAAAAATCATGAAAGCTCCCTCTGTTATGTACTTTTCAATAAAAAATTTGTTATGCAGAGTTCAGACCCCCCCGGCACAACTTTAGTCAATAATTGGTGGAATGACTCATATACAACACAGGCGTTAAATACCAAAGTCCCCGGAAAGTCGAGTGAAAGACACTTCGGGGACAAAATGTGGCCCTGAGAGATAGCGAGGACCTTGTCACTGCGCGAATCCTGTCGCGGATCATCGATCTTGCGAGAAAGAGAAATACAGAGAAAGAGAGTGGTGGAATCGATGAAAGTGATGGGAATTATCGCTCATTCGGCAGCATTGAGAATAATTTCGTATCATCAATAACCATGAGAATGACGTACACTTCTTCATCCATTGATTCATCATAATATCAATCAAACTGCTAATCATTGCATTCAAAATTTTAAAGTTCGCTCAATCATGGTCCATTCGTCCAACATTTGATTGAAGCTGACGTTAACCAATCTATTCTCATCGTAAGGAGGCTTCGAAGAGGTTATTTTTTGTAAAAAAAAGACCTCTTATGAGAATTCGAAGTTTTTGTTCAAATATTGAGATTGCAGAGCAGAGATAATTTTTTTCATAAGGCGAACTTGATATTAACATATTAAAAAAACCAGAAAATATTCTCTAAAGATATTTACACTTCTTTGCATGGGAAACCTTTTTCTCCTAATTCACCATCGTTTGTTACTTTAAGCAGCTTGGATGGACTGCGTGGGCCTCGATAATTGAACGTACAATTTTTGTATTACATGTTATTAATGATCATTACTTCAGGTGCAAGAAAAAAAAAGTCTAGAGGTATTTTGTCGCTCAGGACAGCATGTGATGCATAAAATGTTGAATGACACAAATGGATGATAAGAACTCCCTCGTGATAGATTTCAATCCTCCCATCATATTGCTGACCTCCAAAGACCATTGGATTCTAATCGAGATCCCAAAACTAACTCCTGAAGTGGTTCATAGAACTCCGAGAGTGTAATATGGGGAGAATTGTGAAGTTTTTGGAGCAATGCCTCAACTGATTCCATCGATGAAGCTATTATTGCAACCTTGACGCTTTAACCTTCCGTGGTCAGACTGGGCTAAAACGACCCCACGACTACTTTTCTTTTCTCTGCTTTATGCATTTTTTTGAATAAATAGTCATTTAATTTTTTATGAACTAATTTTTGATACATCAACTAGAATGTTTGAAGGATGTTCTGTAATTTTTTGAGATTTTTCCGACCGATAGTTTGATCACAATATTTGTTCAAAAATGGACAAGGTCAAATCGACCCAGATAAGTGCGATCACGGAAGGTTAAAGGTTACGGTAAATCAAAGGATCGACGAATCAGGTAAAAATTTGTAACCTTACATACCTAGTTTTTGTATCTTTGTTCTCGCCAAACACCAAACTAATTTATCGATCTGAAGAAATAATAAAAATCTAAATGTAACGTCATTGGAATCGTTCCTGATTACACTCGAGCTCTTAACAAAAGTATCATGTGAAAATGAAATTCTGTTGTGACCCCCCAGAGACCACGACAAGTCTGACTGTTAGTTGAATGAACCGCGTCAGAAAATTGTCAACGTTGAATGTAACGTTAATAAACCAAGATGTAACCCCTGACAATACGAGCTCAAATTAGGTGAAGTTTATGAGCATGGTAATGGACCAATTTTTCACTTGGTCAAATGAATTTTTTACGGGCGATTTCGATTATATTCGATTCAATGAAACTTGATTCAAATGGAATCAGTAGTTTTTCCTTTTCATTGCTGTTCAACTAAGAAAAGGGAAAAAGGGAGGGATCCTCGTTGGTCCTCGCGCACGTTATTATCTCTGAGAATTATATAAACACTCCTGATGGAATTCAGTAACACATTTAGTAAATTTCGAATATGCATGCATATGGGGCATTCCATCCCAAATCGGACAGTTTGAAAAACTTTTTTTTTTAATTTCCTCAATTTTTTTATATTTTTTAGTACCCATCAAAAGACCCTTTCTGTTAAATTTTGAGATTTTTTTTATTACCCGTTCAAAAGATATTAAATTAACAAATTAAAAGTTTTTTTTTCAAAATTTTTGTTTTTTTATGGCCTTCTCAGAAAAAAAACAACAATAATATTCGACGCGTTTTTGAATGTGTTTTTTGAGTTTTAAACTTTAAATCGCGTTTTTAAAAGTGAGTGTCATTTTTTATTTTTTTATTATTTTTTGTTTTAAACATCTATCTATTCAACAATTTTTAAGACTAGTCCGATCGTTGGATTTCAATAACTACTATTTTTTTTGAGTTTTGAAAATTAAATTTTTTTTTTTATAAATTATTATGAATACCAATTTTTGTTACTGTAGTGTATTTTTTCAATCATTTTGAATTAATTTTGACACTTTTCCATTGTTAACAGATTTTTTAAATTAATAATTAATCGATGAGCAAATATAACAACAGTTCAAGAATTGTATGAGTGGGCATTGAACCTAAATAGTCTACCGAATATTGCTGTCAAATTTTCACCTGAGAAACATTATTTAGATGCAAAAGAAAGATTTTATTTGCGATACAATACTGCAAAGTCAATCACAGGGGACACAAAAATTTCATTCAATTATTCCAATGAGCAACGGAAACGTATTGGCAAAGGAATATTCTAATTCAAGAAATAATCATATATGTAAGGTTTTCAAAAAAATACGTGAATAACTAAAAACTGTTGTTATTATTGTTCATAAACAGACTTAGCGATTAATTATTAATTTTAAAAATCTGTTAACAATGGAAAAGGGTCAAAATTAATTCAAAATGATTGAAAAAATACACTACAGTAACAAAAATTGGTATTCATAATAATTTATGAAAAAAAAAATTTTAATTTTCAAAAATCGAAAAAAATAGTAGTTATTGAAATCCCACGATCGGACTAGTCTTAAAAATTGTTGAATAGATAGATGTTTAAAGCAAAAGATTAAAAAAAAAAAAATAACACTCACTTTTAAAAACGCGATTTAAAGTTTAAAACTCAAAAAACTCATTCAAAGACTCGTCGAATATTTTTGTTGTATTTGTTTCTGAAAAGGCCATAAGAAAAAAAAAATTTGAAAAAAAAACTTTTAATTTGGATCATTATCAAAGAAGTTATGATCAAAATACCAAAAAAAGAGCCGTTTTTTGTTGATTTAATATCTTTTGAACGAATCTCAACATTTAACAGGAAGGGTCTTTTGATGGGTAATAAAAAATATAAAAAATTGAGGAAAGCAAAAAAAAAAAGTTTTCTAAACTGTCCGATTTGGGATGGAACGCCTCATATATATAGCGTATGTGGGAAGTTGGTGCGTCGGCGTAAGGCAGTCGCGCGCTTGTGAGCGCTTTTACGTCGACAATTGCTCTAACACTTTAGACGCCTCGCCAATTAAGAGGGCTCGACGTGCTATGTGCTCTTCATCTCTGACCCTTCCAGCGAACTTGCGGTGCTCGCTCGCTTGTGCAATATTTCTTTCTTCCTCTCACTATCTTTCTTTTCAAAGAGCGATCGAGGGAGCGTTCTGCCCACAATTGTCGAGATGCTCAGCTGATAGATCGATCGATATGAATATATAGAAGAGAAAAAGCGGGAAAGGAAGTTAAACTTCCACAGAACAGAGATACGCTTGCTATGTATTCGTCAAACGTCAAGCCACAGAAGGGCGTAAGTCATGAGCACTCGTGTGATGCAACGTCTGGACCACGTCCTTCTATTTTCTAGCCATCTACACATATTCATGTATGATGTATGGTTTACATATATATGTAAGTATATGGTAGACGGAGCCATAAAGTAAAGAGAAAACGAGTGAACCCCCTCGGTGCAACGATTAACGATGAACGCGCTTGTGTGCCTGTCTTCTCGTGGAGGCACAGATTCTCGTGTCTCTTTTCCCTTTCACCTTCGTTCGAGAAGATCGAACATCCTTCTTGGCTAACACCGACCTATTCATTCGAGACTATTATGCTTGTAGCATAGGGAGAGATCCTGTAGTCTAGAACTTGAGTGTATGTCTACTATGTATGAAGTATTCTCCATGAAATAAAGCACCCATTTTTTTCGGTTATGTCCGATATTGCAGTTGTAATCGTATAAAGTACTCGACTGAAAGGCAAATTCAAATACTTACAGAAATCAATTTCCCTTGTCCTCTTAGTTTTTTTAACCAGAAACCACTATATTAACTATACTATGGGGTAAAAGCCGGATAGTTGCGCGGGGGGATAGTTGCCTCGGTTTTTAATACACTATGTTAGAGATGTCCCTAGCATTAGCGCTTTTCTGTAATTATTAATATGCCCTCGCAGGCCTCAGTGCCCAAAACACATAGGACAGGGCCCACAAATTTCGTCTGTGTGAGTGAAAATCTTCCGCGGTGAGAACTCGACGAGCGTTGTACTAATATTGGTGACTAATTTTTATTGAATAAATAATGTTATGGTCGAGGATTGAGTCAAATGTTTGTTTCCTCGCATGCATTAGAGTTTCAACTACACGGTCTCATACGGTATATTGTTAAAAAACTTTTATTTATTTTTTTAATAAAAAGGGCAAGTATCCGTATCGAAAAGGATAGTCGCCCCAAATTCTTTTCCGGTTAGTTGCCCTAAGGGCAATATGACAAAAACCCAGACGTAGTCCTTGCTAGACCGAAGTTAGTTTAGCACCAGCGTTTAAAGAACTAGATAAGAAAGAAAAACTGTTGATTAAAGGTATTTAAAAAAATAATGAAATTATTAATTATAAAATAATAAAATTGATAATAAAATATCTAAATAAAAAAATAAAGTTTAAAAAATATAATGAAATAAAATAATCTGTAACTTAATATTAATTATAAACTCCTTCGAAGTATTTTCGACGTGAGGCGACTATCCGCCACGCTGGGCAACTATATCCCTCTTTGAAGAGGGCAAATATGAAACGGGATTTACTCAAAAACAATATTAATTGGGTTTACAAAAATAGTGCACGATGAAAGATTAAAGACCAATGTTTTAATATACACGAAGCATATTGTCAGTAGATACTTAATTTTTAATTAATAGATTTTTTTCCTTAAGTGTGGCAACTATCCGGTTTTTACTCTAGTAACTATACTAACTATAATCTATGTTTTGAAAACTGCTAAAAAAAAATTCCAAGCCAAAGTACTCGAGCACACTAATTGGAAAAGTTATGAGCTAATTTTTCTGAATTTTTCTTATGAACTTTTTCTTGCTTTTTCCGAAGGAATATCATCGGATCGACACACTTTGTGAAGTGCCAATTCGTGAATAAAGTGCTTTATAAAAATGCAACGAAGAAAAATTTATAGTTAAAAAAGTGATAACTATGTATTTGTGGTTCTAATAACACTTGCATTTGATTATCGGAACAATAATTTAGCAATTTGGACTTTACGAAGGGTTAATAGTTCATTAACCCTAATTTTAGTAATTTTCAATTCATCAACTAGAATGTTTGAAGGATGTTCTGTAATTTTTTGAGATTTTTCCGACCGATATAGTTCGGTCACGATACTTGTTCAAAAATGGACAAGGTCAAATCGACCCAGATAGGTGTTACCACGAAGGGTTAAGGTAGGAAGGGCCCACAAAACCGCGAGCTTCCTGACTCCCCCACTCGCGATCGCTGCTCGCGACCTCGTGCGGAGGCGTTGAGGACGAGGAAGAAGCACTCAACGCCAGGAGTGTAGATTGTTGCTGCCGTTTGCCGCCAGTGCCTGGATCTCCAATGCTCCTCGACTTCGGTTTCCTCGACGTTTACACACGTACACAGACAAGACGTCCCTAAACTAACCGCATTCCAACCTGTGTTGCCACGTCTCTCTTTTTTCATCGTATGTATAAGAGAACAAACAAGATTTCTCCCTCGCTTTGTCTTGGTGAGCGTGTGTTTGTGTGTGTATGGTATCTCCCAACTGTGTTGATGGCTGTTATCCTTGGCTCGTATATTGCCCAAACCATGAAAATACTTGCAGATGCTCATAAAGCATATTTACGAAAAACAAAATCCAACAACAATCTCCTCCACTCAACGCTGTCTTGATGTTAATCACTAGATTATAACTACGTTTATGAAATAAACTGGCAAATTTATGTATAAAAGGTATAAGATAAAGAGAGAAAGATTGATTCATTGATTCATGTAGTTAAGGGATTTGGATAAACTTGTGGCCCAAGGAACAGTTTATCCTTATCTTTATACGAAGCTGGCGATTGTCTTCGGATTTTTGCCATGCAAAACATTTGCTTTATAAATCTTTCAACTCCAGGTCAACGCGTAGATCATTCCTGCCTTCCAAAGTTACAGATCTTTTACAATACGACAACCAATGGCAGGTATTGGAAGCATAAATATTTCTGGGGCTTCCTTGCAGAACCAGTTTACTCTACAAACAAAGTTTCCGAGAAATTGCTGATTCTGTTTCGGCACATTGATTTTCTAACACGTTTACAGGTCAAATACTTTGTTATTCACAAAGATCCATGTATAATCACAAACTTTAACATAAACCGCATCTTAAATGTTTATCCGTAATTAAAAAGTTCATATCTCAAGTATCTCCCAAATTCGATACGATATTGTTGTTGTTTTATTCATCTTCTGGGTCGCTGATGCAAAGCTCGAAAGTGGCAGTTACTGAGTTTACGATCTTAGTATGGTAAATAGCATATTCGTGTTTTCCAAGCTATTTCCAATTCGAGACTCACTCGTTAAACCCTTAAACTACGAAGAAAAATGTTTCCCTGCCCCGTAGAACAGATCAACAAAAGTTGATTTGAAAATGGAAGACCCCAAGATGAGCAGATAAAATTTTTTTTTAATTCAATTTAATCTAAATGTCAACAATGTCTAGTGAAAATCGCCTGCTGATCACGGTTATGCAAACAAAAAAAATTGATTTCCCACAAAAACATGGCCAAAATGCTAAAAAATACGATTTTTGGGGCGTTATCTTTAATTATGAATGAATGCTTTTAAGATCTGATCCGAGGCAAAACACTGAAAAAAAATATCGGGTCCAGAGTTGTGAAAATAGTAATGTAAAAATAATGCATTACCCATTGCTTTAAACAATGTGTATTGGACAAGTTTTCCATTACAAATTACAAAAGTAGTGTGTAATGGATGCATGTTCCATTACAAATGAAAATAGTAATGGGTAATGGATACGTGTTCCATTACAAATAAAAAAGTAATGTGTAACGTATGCACGTTCCATTACAAATTACAATTTGAAAAAAAAGTAATTTGCAGTGGAGAAAATTCCATTACAAATAGAAAAATTGCCGTGCTCGTATTAGAAACTTGCACATTGCTGCCTCATTACTTTATTTCGCTCACTAAAAGTTCATCCAGGATTATCACAAATGATCCATAAAGTTAAAAAAAAAATATATGCAGATTATTTAGGGAGTCAATAAAGCGACAAATTTTGTATCAGTAACTTCTAATTTTTATTAGATTGCTTATAATTATAGGTAACAGCGTGTAAAAGCAAGTTCAATATAAAGTTGGATAATTTTTGGGGTTGAGTACATTTTCGTACTTCATATTTAACGATAAACTGTCCGTTTTTTTAATTTAGATTTTTTAACTTTGTGGATCATTTAGCATAATTGTGGATGAACTTTCAGTGAGCGTAATAAAATAATGAGACAACAATGTGCAAGTTTCTAATACGAGCACGGCAATTTTTCTATTTGTAATGGAATATTGTCCACTGCAAATTACTTTTTTTTTAAATTGTAATTTGTAATGGAACGTGCATACACTACACATTACTTTTTTATTTGTAATAGAACACGCATCCATTACCCATTACTTTTTTATTTGTAATGGGACATGCATCCATTACACATTACTTTTTTTATTTGTAATGGAACATGCATATATTACCATACACATTACTTTTGTATTTTGTAATGGTACAGTTATCCATTTCACATTATGCAGTGTAATGGGTAATAAATACAGTCATGCATTATCAAAGTAATACATTATGTACAACTGTGATCGGGTCATAGATCATCAAAAGTCAATTTGATGAAAAGTTGGAAAAATCCAAATTTCTTAATGCTCTTGAAATTTTTGCTGAGTATTGTCTCAATGAATATCTCTCGTTCCAGATTATGTACTATTTTCATTTTCAATTTTCTATTTTCATTTTCTAATTAATATTAATTACATTTTTTAATTCCCTATTTTCATTTTTAATATGGGTGTTTTTGTTAGTCAGAAAAAAAAACAAGTGCTTTCTAATCTCAATAAAATCATATGAAAAAGTATCATGAGCCAAATCTGAGGAGTGAGAGTTTTATATTGGTTATGATGAAGAGGAATACCCCATGTATAGGTGAATTATACATTGCAACGACGGTACATATACGAGATACGGTAAACGAGCGCGAGCGATGGCATAACTAGGATGATGTTTTGCGACGGAAGAATACAGAGATGGCCGGGGGTCAGAGCCGCGAGAGAAGCGCGCAATACAGCCGATTATCGAGTTCGTTATACCCCGAGGCTTGTAATGCCTCGGGGAGGGAAAGAGAGATTCAGCCTCATGCCGGAAGAATATAAGGAGAGTTCGGAGTTTGATCATCAAAAGACCGATTCCGTTGCACAAAGCGGCGCACATTCACGCCGCAGCAAACAGCCCGAGGACATATATACATATATATAATGTACGAATTAACTACCAAAAAATTAATTTTTCGGACGATCTCCGATCTCGTCATATACAAAGACGGTAGAAAATGATAGACACATTCGAGAATAGGAGTCTCTCTTCATGAAAATGACTCCAAAAAAGAAAGCTGACTGAGTAAAAATCCATTGTTCAAAATATAATACCAATCAAAATTTATGTATGGACAGGCAAAATTAATTTTAAAAAAAGTGGAATTTAGAAAAATCGATTTCCAAAAATAAATTCCTTGATTAATCGATAAGCTGAATTAATCTCTACGTCGACGGATTTGTGGAATCCGGCTTTTGAAAATAATATAATCAACAATATTATCGTACGGGGCCGGAAGAACGATTTCACTCATCGTTGAGTTGCGAAATCACGATAATGCTTTAGTATTTTCACTTTCAAGTTTTTGTCATAATACGCAGCGTGAAGGAAAATCATATTGAAGACGAAAAGAAGAAAAAAAAAACATAATGTTTTACGATTACAGCAGAGTGTAAACACGTCATCGAAGCATATTCATTGCAATGACTATATCAACAGCTGTGAGCGATAGTTATCCGTGCAATGCGAGCGTATCAAAAAGCTGAACGCAAGAGCTGCCGAGTACGATGACTCTGCACCCAAAGTCCTGGCAAACAGAATGAGTTTTTGCGAGTGCAGCTCACTTCGGAGGGGCAAAACCGATATAATTATCGTCTCGCTTTATTTATAGATTTGCGATCGTATACCGCGTTCTGTGTATTATCACAAATGCAAGAGGGGATCCCGCAGAGAAACATAAATAAACATAAACCTATATTACATGCACCCCAGTGTTTTGGATTGGCCATTCGATCATTTACCGTTCGCGCAATTGTTCACTAAGAAATTTGTGCAAAATACACAGTTTTACGGCAAAATAATGCAATTAATGCAATCCCGATATTCACAAATGCGAGAATCTATAAAAATTAAGGGGGAACGCCACTGGGATGGGGCTAAAAATAGCCAATTTTTGGGAATTTTTTTTAATGTAAGTAGGGATGATTTTTTGAGAATCAGACAAAAATCAATTTATTAAGTATATATTTAACTATATTCATACAAATTTTTATTGAAAAATATTAAAAATTGACAAAGTTATTATCATGGACGTAATCACGTAATAAAAAAAAGACTCCTCCTGGTGGCAGCGATACAGCAATGAAAAATGATCTGAAATAAAAAGTCCAATTTTTTTCGAATCTACATAACAGTGACTATCGTTAAGCGTAGCCATTTTTTTTAAATAATTTTTTTCATGAAATGGGGCTAATTTGAATTTTTCTTCTTTTTTTGACCGTTTTTTTAATTTTCAAAAGGGATAAAAAAAAGTTATTTTCAAAATTTTGATAATTGACTATGCAATGCGATTATTGAAGGTTTAATCGGTATGATTTTTTTATATTTTTGTTAGAAAACTGTTTTTGAATGTAGTTTTCGAAAAAAATATAAAAAAATAATTGAAACGCATCTTCATCGTTTTTTTTTTAAGATTTTTCCAAAAAATCGAAAATTTCTCGATGATTACCACTTTCAATTTTGGTTTTTATTTTTTTTTTCAAGTTTGGAAGTCCTCTCAACACCCTCAAAAATTTGCAGAACGGTGTTATGAGAAATAAGGCCAGTTGAAATTTTTTTCAATTGAAAAAAAAAAAATAGAAATAAAAAAATCACCACTCGGAAAAAATTTGAGAATTTGCAGAAAATGTCAAAGCTCGATATAATAAAAAGAAAAAAAAAATAAAAAATGGTAATCATCGAGAAATTTTTTATTTTTTCCAAAAATCTACTAAAAAACGATGAAGATGGGTTTCAATAATTTTTTTATATTTTTTTTCGAAAACTGTTTTTGAATGTTGTTTTCGAAAAAAATACAAAGAAATTATTGAAACCCACCTTCATCGGTTTTTTTTAGATTTAAAAAAAAATCGAATATTTATCGATGATTACCACTTTCAATTTTTGTTTTTTTTTTTCAAATTTGAAAGTTCTCTGAACACCTTCAAAAATTTGCAGAATGGTGTTATGAGAAATAAGACTAGTTGAAAAAAAATTTTTTTTTCAATTGGAAAAAAAAAATAGAAATCGAAAAAACACCACTCTGAAAAAATTGTAGGATTTGCAGAAAATGTCAAAGTTTGATATAATAAGAAAAAAATCAAAAATGGTAATCATCGAGCAATTTTCGATTTTTTCCGAAAATCTGAAAAAAAAAAATGAAGATGGGTTTTTATAATTTTTTTTCAAAAAATACATTAAAAAACAAAAATTTACAAAAAAAACTTTCCGATGAGTCAAATTTTAAAAAAGTTAGTCTATTTGAAAAATAAAAAGCCAATTTTTTCGAAACATTTGTAACTTTTTATCGTTTGGGTGAAAAAATTTGAAAAAATTCTGAAAAATGTTTTGAATAGGGTGAAAAAAGATAAAAAAGTTTCAGCCAAATCGAAAAGAGTCGGGTGCAAAAGTGGTCGATTTGACGTGGAATGCCCCATATGTAGTTTAAGAAAATGGAAAAAAAATCGATTTTTTTCACTCGTCACAGTGGCATTCCCCTTAATGAAAAAAAAATCTCAATTAATTGTCTAAATTAATTGAAAATGAAAATCAATTGTCCAACATTGTTCGCCTGGATATATAGAAGCATTCGGTTAAATTAATCCTGCAGTATTTCCCATTTGCGAAATAATGACTACATTTTCCAATATACCCTCGAGCAATCGATTGATCGACAGTCAAGTATTTTCTGGTATGCGATGAAACTGATTCACCATTATATATAGTTACCCATTAGTGTTTAGCAATGCTGTTAACGAGGGTTAATAAAAGTGTAACGCGTATCCATAGAAAAGGCAATTTCCTGAGGTTTCACATACATTAATAAATAATGCATAAGAACTCAGTCTGGAAGAGTATGCAAAAAAAAGTCTTGTTTATAGTCTCAAAGCACGTGCTTATATAGTGTTAATAGTGTTAATTTTATAGTACGATGGTCACGGATATCTTCCTTTGTTGAAGAAACAATTGAACTGAGGATAAAACGATGAAGATAGAAATGAGTCTTGACACTGACCCAAACGAGGGACTCTTTCATCGTATAAATAATTATACCTTCAAGATCATTGCAATTTAATTGCAGAAACAAAACGAAAAGAATTGACGTATACGTCCGTCAAACTTGTGCAATCTAAATGTGAACACTGTTAAAAAAATCTGTATGAAAATTAATATACATGTGTAGGAAGTTTTTTTGCAGATGCCGTATATGAAATTTAATATACAGTGTATGAAAATTCATAGACTCGTGTTTGAAAAATAAAAGCATGGCGTTGAATTTTAATATACCGATGTATTTGAAAAATCTTACACGTTTGATTGAAATTTCAACTCCGTGCATATTACTATTCAATCACGTATATTAAAATTAATATACAAATTTAGCATACATGAAACTGAAATTTCAATCACACGTGTAAGATTTTTCAAATACATCGGTATATTAAAATTCAACGCCATGCTTTTATTTTTCAAACACGAGGCTATGAATTTTCATTCACTGTATATTAAATTTCATATACGGTATCTGCAAAAAAACTTCCTACACATGTATATTAATTTTCATACAGATTTTTTTAACAGTGTACAATTTCGAAAGCTTCGTCTTTTCTTTAGCAGAAGGTAAAAGAAAAACTACACTTTTTATGAGAATCCTTTTCGGGGATTCGATCATCGTACGTTTTACCGCAATGTATTATAAGTATCCATATTGAAAAATAAGGATATCAAACATAGGCGAGCTTGGAAAGGTTATAAGCGCCGAGGAACAGGTTCGCTTGTGCGAGAGGTAGCCACCTGGCGGATTTTTGGGGTACTGACGAATCTGCAGATCTGATGGGATGGGGTTACGGGTGAATATGTTTGTGAATTTCATTGACGGGTGTGGAATTTTTAATATACACACGTATATTAAAAATGTTGTAAATTCCATACACTTTTCAATGATGTATATTAAATTTCAAATACGTGTATTAACATTAATATACGTTTTAAAATTTATTATACATGTGTGAGAATTTGCATTTCATATACTGTGTTTGTGAATTTCATTGACGGGTGTATATTAAAAGTGTTGTAAATTTCATATTTTTTTTAACAGTGAAGCCAATCGATAGCGAAGCTACGAATACTCCGGGAAATGTTCGATGTAAATCGAAGCCTTTTTTTTAATATCTTGACTTTTTTTAGTCGGATACGAAGGCGGCAGCGTCCAGGAACAGCGGGAACTGATGAACTCTGGGCGTTTGAGCTCTGGTCAGCTATTCGCCACGCCGTTATGATCTCACCAGCATCTCTCGCTTCCTTAATGCTCAATTTCATACCCACTTCTTCCTCGTTCTTTGCCTCTCTGGATATCCGATGCTCTTGGTCTCTCTCTCTCTCTCTCTCTCTCTCTCTCCCTTCCTCCATTTTGCCTGCAGTTACTTCAATGTGTAGACATACATTAGGGTGCCTCAGAAAAATGATTTATATTTTTATTCCGTCTCCGTTCGAGATTCATGAACCAAATTCAAGCCGTAAACTGAGAAAAAAAATGGTTGAATATGCAAAATCGTTTAGTTGAATACGTGCAACTAAATATTTAGTTTTACAATCCAAATTTTTGTTGCCTGAATAATATTTTGGTCAACCGAAGCGCGGATATATTCAAGAAACTAATTATTTAGTTAGACCAAATAAATATTTAGTTGCCCGTATTCAACTAACGATTTTGCATATTCAACCATTTTTGTTTCTCAGTGCATAGGATGCTATTTTTTCATCGAGACAAAAAGGACATTTCATCGGATCTTGGTCGCAATATGATTCTCTTCAAGGAATTTTAATGTTGAAATTTTACAAATGCCTTTTTTAAATTTATTACTCGATGTGTTTCTCAATGTTTTCTGTCTTTTTGTGGCATTTGACCATTGGATATCTGAGGCGGAAACTTGAGAAATGGCCATTGATATTTATTGTACATTTTTTTTAAACAAAATTTTTATTTAGATATGTAGAGATTTTGAGAGATGCATTGATTTGTAGAGATGTAGAGAATAAATATTGGCAGAAAGCAATGGCACTAATGAATAATATGGTTTGGAAAAAAAAATTATCTTGAATTATTTAAAATAAATTAGTTAAATAATCTAGATTATATTAAAAAATTATATTATGTGAAGGAGGAACATCACTGTGACGAGTGAAAAAATTGATTTTTTTCCTTTTTTTAAAAGTATATATATTCAAAAATATGTAAACAAATTTTTAACTCAAAATCTCCAAAATTGACTGAGAAAAACCCAAAGGAAGAGCAGGTAGTCCTTTGGGACTAACTGCCATCATATGGCTCGGGAAAAGATAGTTTAATGTAAGTATAAATATTTAAGATCTATAACTTTGTCAATTTTTAATATTTTTCAATAAAAATTTGTATAAATATAGTTGAATATATACACAATAAGCTGCTTTTTATCTGATCCTCAAATAATCATCCCTACTTAAAAAAAAAAAATCCGTAAATCGGCAATTTTTAGCTCTATCACAATAGCGTCCCCCCTTAATAAGCACTTTTTTTTTGTTTTAGTCACGATTACAAAATCCACGAAGGATGAATTTGAAAAAAATTCTTCGAAGCTCGGAGGGTAATTCAATGAATAAAATGAAGCGTCTTTCAGAAAGACCCTAATATATAGATCTATATACGACAGTGCAACGATGCATCTTACGCACGCATCCCACACCCGCCCGCAGCGACCCGCAGCTATGCACTTTTCTCATATATAGTATATATATGCCTGTGCACTATAATGTGCACGGATTGCTGGGAATTAAAAGGGCGAATTCCCACCACTCTAAGGACTCAAGTCGCTTGACATACGCCCTTGTGTTTATCAGGGTGCGTTATAGCGTATGTAATACACATAGCCTTCTCCTTTAGCCTCGTGCCATGGCGTTTCTTCGGTCGCGCGGTGCAACGGTGGCTTCCCGCTGCGGTATATCCGCGGTCTTCCTCCTCGCCCTCCTCCACCTCGATCTCTCCCGTTTCTCGCATCACCCGAGACACCAAGAGACTTTGAAGATTCATCTCTGTAAACCCCACCACTCTTTCCTTCTCTCTCTCTCTCTCTCTGTCGCTCTTTCTCACGCATTTTCCCGGCAAAGAGATATGAATCTTAAAAGGCTTTCGAGCTCTTGGTAAACGCAAAGAGCCGGAAGACTGTAACGCCTCTAACGAAGTATACGTACATTTCATATACGTACACGTAATGCATATTATACAGGTATCACATACGGTCATGTATATGTCGCATGTAATACGTGTATGTAATATGGAAAGGGACACTTGGGAACAGGGTAAAAGAAAAACGGAACGGGAATTGTGAATCTTGGGTGAAATGTCCGCTCGTCCGCTATGGAATAATCTACAATCGTGCAATCACGCAATTAATGTCTTGAAAGGTTGTACCTTGCAGCACAAAGGTTGCTGGAGGAGTGAACCTCTCTAGAGCAGCAACGCTTCTTATATACCCCCGAGGTGTGCACCGATTCGCCCCCAGTCGCGGAGAGGGGAGACCTCGCAGCGTGGATTGGTCCCCGGTCGCGGAGAGGGGAGACCTCGCAGCGCGGATTGGTCCCCGGTCGCGGAGAGGGGAGATCTCGGGGCGCGGATTGGTCCCTGGTCGCGGAGAGGGGAGTCCATGAGTCACGGATTGGTGCATCGATTGCTCCGTATGAACCGCGGGAATCTTATTCTATAAGATTTGTATATTTGAATATGACTTGTACGATTAAATACGCATTTCCCGAAATTCCGAGCCAATGCTAAATGATAATACATAGTAACAATACTTGAATCTAAATTTAAAAATTATTGTAGATTCCAGGTAAATAATTATTGCAATGAGTTGTAATGAGGTGTAAAAAATTAGTATCTAAGTGCCATTTTCTTGCAAATTACAAAAATGCGATTAGATGGCGTTCTGGTTGACAGTTTTTTTCATGCACAAAGCTAAATTACGTCAGTAAACTATAAAACGCAAAATGCATGATGCTAATATCGTAATCAGCTGACTGTAATCTTGATAAACCGACGGTAATGTGCATAATATAGCGCGCAACGAGGATCCAACTTCCGCGCGATGTCATTAATAAGACAGTATATGCACCATGTAATGTGCTTACATGGTATAAAATGCATCCTCGATGCGATGCGATGCGTGAGCGTCGATGTATATGTGTATACATAGTTGCGCCACGTAATAACCCATTGAATCGTGAGAAACCGTGGCAATCGCATTATCGTGTGCGCGCATCATTGGCCCGGGTCAACCTAAGAGTGCAATCACAGACACGTAACGATGTGATGCATCATACCGCAAGAGGTGCATTCGGAGCCATTTAATAGATAAACAATTTTGTTCAACCATACAAATTCAAAAACGTTTTAAAAATAATTAAAAAATCGATTTTTGTAGTTGTTTAGCTGACTCGTCCCCCCTTAAAGAAATATAAGCCCTAAACCAGAGCTTTCGCGATAAAATTTTGTTGTTGTGATAGCGTAAGAAAACTCAATGAGGAGCTTGAAAGAATAACAAATTTTGTTGAACTCCCCAATTTATGTTGAAAGTAAATCAGAGCAAAAAGGGGTATTCAGCTGGTATAATTCGTTATCAGTGGATTTTCACCCTCTCAAGGTTTTCGTCGCACTATCGATCAGTGACGAGCAGAATGCGATGTAATTCTGCACATGCAATTACTGCACTTATGTACACATGTATATAAATAAATATCTACATAACCGTGAAGATCGTGCGCCTGATCAATTCGTTCGGTTAATAATGATCGGCTTCTATCATCGTTCCTGCCACTCAAAGCGAAACACTCTTCGATAATAATATTAATAATAAATATAGTGCACAAGAATTGCATGTCACTATATGTAAACCTTTCCCTCCGTATTGACAGCATAGAATGCAAATTGCAGGTTCATAGCTACTTATTGACAGCTGAAGAGAATTTTTTCACTACTTCCAACCTCGGATTATCATCTTTTGGGTGAACTCTTTTCGTTCGCTGTACGAACCAGAAAGGGGTTTATTCAATAAGAATAAAATGAGAAGATGAAGCGAACGGATAACGGTAAGTTTCAACGTGTGCGAACATTTCCCATATTATACTAACAAACCTGCCCATGTTAATGCAAAATAATTGCAATGATCATAAAAACACTGGATAAACTAGAATAGTGTTGAAGTTCCATAAAGAACTTCAATTTTGCAAATATTTTGTAAATACCGTCATTGCTAGTGGTGAACATTCGATTAGGCTGGAGAATTTTCATGGTTCGAACGCCGTATTTCTTAAGGGAGTATTCTGAACTAGAATTTTGAAAAAATCATTTTTTTTGCATATTCTTAAAGTTTAGACCTTTAAGAATATATCCTAAAGGAAATTTTTAAATTCCAATAATTTACGGAGTTATAGCTATTTTAGTGACGCATCAACTGCGCCCGTCACGTCGGAGCAAATTGGACCATAAAAGTTTTTCTCAAAACTACTTTTCTCAACACGGATGACTTGATATCTCAAGTTCTACTCAACCAATTTCCTTCAAATTTTTTACCAATCTTCAATGTATAACTCTCTATCGTCCTTACTACTTTAGTATCAATTTTTTTTTTTTTTACTATTGTAAAAAAATTAAAAACTATGAAGAAAGAGTCGAAAAACACCTTTTTTTGTTCAGGCAGCCGCCATTTTGCAAAATTTTCGTTTTTCGTTCTCTCTGAGGTACGAGCTATAACGAAATTCTTACTAATTAACAATCTTTTTTAAAATTTTGTATTGGATGACTAGAAAGGTTGCAATCATGTCAGCCAGAACACCTCTTTTTTTAGCGCCAACTTTACCAGCTTATAACTTATTTACGTTTCATATTGTCTTGATTTTTTTTTGCTTATTGTCAAAATATTAATAAATATGTTGTTAAATAAAGGGATGGGAAGAACATTTTTTTTAAACTTATTTATGTGGACTGTTTGCACACAAATTATGTTAAAAATATGAAATAATTGGCAATGAGAGATACTCACTGTCAAAATGATCAGTACAAATTACAAGGCACTTAAAAAGCTCATTTTTGAAAAAATGTTATTTGCCAATATTCCAAATTCATTAATATTGTTATTAAATATATATATTCTTCAAATACTTTTTACTTTTTTCAGAAAAATGCAACCTTTGCAATCGTGTCAACAAGAACACCCCTTTTTTACCCCCAACTTTACCAGCTGATGACTTATTTAATTTTCATTTTTTTTTTTCAAAAATTTGTTCGCTTATTGTCAAAATATTAATATATATATGTTGTAATAAAAAGAATGGTAAAAATATTTTTTTTTTAATCGAGCTCGACAAAGCGCTCAAAATGTATGTCTCTAGACCAGAATGCCGCTTTAGGACGAAGTACTCGATCAATTTTCTAGGGAGGAATCCAACGGTTTGCATGTAAAACGTAATTGGGGAATAACGCTTTTTTTATGGTCATAATGTAAGTGTTCATTTGTGCGATGAGTAATATCATGAAAACGCGTCTGCACTCTGCCGAGTGCAGAGTGCAGCGGAAGAGTGCATCCAGAGAGCGACAGCTTTGAGCTTGATGTGTACGGTAGTCGCGGGAGAGTGCCGCGCCTGCTGACTCGCGCGGCCGCGCGCGCGGATGCACCACGCGCGCCCGCGCGACCGTTTATTTTGGATCCCGGGACGAGTTCGACGACCGACGACAGAGAAACAGAGATAGAGAGTCGCGAGATACCCCATATATATATATATATATATGGACTTCTCTGTCCTCCATTTTCTCTCTCTCTCTCTCTCTCTCTCTCTCTCTCGCCCTCTCTCTCTCCCTCTCTCTCTCCTACCCTCATCGTTTCTCTCGTTCGCGATGTGCATTCGTAATAATACCAACGATGTACAAAAATCTCTCTTCGATGCTTTGTGCATATACAGACTTACGTAGCATCATTCGTAGTCGCATCGCTGGAGGCTCCCTCTTCAATTATCCATTCGGGCCACGATTAGTTTCAAGCGTGACTCGTTTCGGTATATTCCCCTTTTTTTTATTACGGGATGAAGAATTGAATTGAAAGAAAAAGAAAACGAATCATGATCATTTTTGCGATTCCTATGAACAAGGAAATCCGGAAAGATGCTCGATGCTTCGTATGCAGAGATCGAAAACGTTTGACCATGAGAGCTCAGCCAATTTTGACCATGTTTTATTTCATAGAGATGACGAAAGATATGTAAACACGACTATGCAGATTTTTTAATTCAGTTGGGGAATCCTTGTAGAACCATCCTTGTAGAAATTTCGATCAGAGTAAAGCTGGTCCTTTTTAAATGGGCTTAGGGAAATGGCTAACCTATTCTTATCACGGCTTGATTGCCGATGTCCTCGTTGGCCATTTAATCATCTGGCCCTTTTTGAATGGATCATCTTGCCTTTTTTGAATGGACTTAGGAAAATGGTTAACCTAACCTATTCTTATCCCAGCTTGACTGTCCATGTAATACCTGGTTAGCCATTTAATCATCTGGCCCTTTATGAATGGATCATCTTACCCTTTTTAAATGAACTTAGGGAAATGGTCAACCTATTCGTATCACGGTTTGATTGTCCATGTGATATCTGGTTAGCCATAGCCTGATTAGGTCATCATCTGACTGACCTAATCAGATCCCCAAATTCAAGGATTGGTTATAGCTGCTTGATTCATTTACAATTTTCTTATCAGTGTGCACTGAAAAGAACGGATCGCTACAGTAGCAATTTTCTGCTTAGCCTCTGCGTACTTTAGCCATAAAGTGGCCAAAGTATGCGAAGGCTAAGCAGAAAATTGCTATTGCAGCCATCCGTTTTTTCCAGAGTGAAACGGTTCTAAGAGAGCCCATATTTTGGTCCCAAAATTGTAATGTGGAAAGATCTTGGGAATTCGTTTTACAGGATTTGTAGAAAGCGAAGACAGAGTACAGAGACTATTCTCTGATCTGTCTTGAGTGTTCACTTTTTGATACCAAAGTGGTATCAATCAATTATGCCCTAGAATTGTTTCCAAAGATTTTGAGTTGATCAAGCTGAGAAAATATTTTGTATTGATTTTGAAGGGTCCTGAGGAATAATTAATTAAATTAAATGTCAATTAAAAAAACGAAGCTGATTTCCGGCCAGGATGATAACAAAGATTTGCTTTCCCAAACATTGAAGATACATATCACAGGGAAAAGTTCATGTTCTCATTGTGCGCTGATTAAAAAGCGATAATTTTTAATGTAATACTTATAGCGACCAAGTCAGATCAGGCAGAACGGGTTCGAGAGGCTAGCATTAACTAATGATAGCCCATAAAATTTCTACTCGGTTGATTTTAATCATCAGACGTCACATAGAACGTTGATAGAAATTTAATTAATCTCGTGCGCTTCTTCCTCTAAAAGATTCATCACAATTCTTTCGCTCCCTCTCTCTTTCCTTTATTATATTTCTCTGATATTTTCGGCGATATCCGTGGTAATGGTAGACGAGGTAATGGCCCAGCTATACTCGTCCCCGAGCTGCATTGGTGCTCTTCTCTCATTGTGATAATCTTTTGGCCGATTTGAATGAGTAATTCGAAACTCCCACAGCGCATACCGTGAATAAGCGAGGTAACGGGAGCAATATTTGTTCAGGATCTTATTTTCACCTCTCTCTCTCTCTCTCTCACACACACACACGCACATCATTTCACTTCTTCGTCTCTCTGACCCCTCTTTTTTTTGTTTTGCACCCAGGCACGCGCAGCTGCAACTGCGAAACTCAAATCCTCCTTTCTGTGGTGACCGATACGTGTTTTTTTTTGCTCCGGTCGTGGATCTTCAGCGTGGATATCGTGTTATGCCGGTTTCATGTATATACATCGTATACGACCTATGCTCGGATAACTTGCGGTGAAACCGCAAAAATTCGATCGACATCCAACATTTTACATTATTCAACTCCATCTCCGCCATTTGCGCCACTGGATTATTCTTCTTCTACCCTCATCATCATCTCGACGATTGTCTGGAGCAACGTCTGTAATTAAAGTAAAACCCATCGTCCAGCA
The DNA here is from genome assembly GCA_946863875.1 of Alloplasta piceator. Lineage (NCBI taxonomy): Eukaryota > Metazoa > Arthropoda > Insecta > Hymenoptera > Ichneumonidae > Alloplasta > Alloplasta piceator. Next base: position 12,515,846 of record OX333072.1, read on the forward strand.
AGGGGCGATCAATGATGATCATCGACATCCCATTAAAAATTCCTCTGAAAATCCCCCCAAAAAAAATTGAGTCTCCGCTGCTAGATGAAACTGCTTCAGCAATGGAGCTGAATCTTCTGACTTCAAAAAAATCAATATCGGAAGTAACCTTAACTTTCGATAAAACATCGATGCCCTTGAGAAGTTAGAGTGAATTTTAGATCCTGATGAACGCTAACCTCTGAAAACCGAACGACCTAGTATAAAATAAATTCTGCATCAGCTGTCTGGCGCAAAGGACGTAACTTACATAACCAGAGGTTTCAATCACCCAAGTAACGTCCTTTTGTTTGCTACCCAACGATATATTGAAAAAAAGGACCGTATCTTCGTTCGGTAAGAACGAACTGAAAAGAAGAAGGGATTTACATGGCTGACTAGCCCTTAAGAAATCGAAGCAGATGCCTGTGTTATTACAGGTTTCGCCTTTCGGAATACTACACTCGAGACTCCATCAACGTTATGGTTTGTTTCGTCGTGAAGCTCCAGCGAAACGGAGATGACGCGTTGCACCGTCGCGTACACCACCCTCGTTTTTTCTTCTGCCTCGTCGTCTTCGACCTCCTTTTCCTGCCGCTTCTTGCCTCTCTATTCTCAGTTTCGGATCTCCCTGGCTTATGGACGTTTTTTTCCTCAGCGACCCCCTAGACGTTAAGAAAACTCTGTTGATGGCGGTGGTGGTGTGTTACGAACCATCGTTGCAGGTTCCTAGAAATGTGGCCCCAACTAAATCGCGGGAGGTCCTTCGTTTCTGGATATTTTATGTTCGCTAACAACGACAATCCTTGTGCCGGGGCCAAGAGGTTTTCTTATCAATTCTAAATTCTGTCCGCATCAAGTAATGATGAAGTCCGAGGCCTCATACCTCCAGGCAGTTCATCAAGGGCGAGGACAATTGGAGACCTCGGAAACGATTCCACGTTGACTGCGAGAACGGCCCATCTAGGCCAATAGCCGGAACCATTTGAGTTATACAAAATGGCAAACCCGCTAAAAGTAGCGCGTGCGCGCGAGCGCGATAAAGAGAATAATGGAAATGTGGAGGATCGTTTAGACAGAGAGAATAAGACGACGGAGCAGAGACGAGGAGAAAAATAAAGAAGACGAAGGAGAGGAAGAAGAAAAGGATTTAGCGGGTGGGGTATTCAATATTTCAATCGTGGAGGCTCCTCTCTTCTTTGATCTCTCCGAGTACACAGGCCGCCCACGCCTGCCCACTTTAAGGCCCCGCTTACGCGCGCGCCCGGGCCTCATCTCTCTATATCTTCATCTCTATTCAAGGTGGCAGTTTTTTTTTCTTCACTTTTTCTCCTCTTCTTCCTCGTTCCATTGCCGAACGCGGCAGATCCTTTCTCGTCTCTCCTTGCGCTGTCCTGACGGTTGATGCCAACGCAGCGCCTTCCTTTCTTAGGATCTTTTGCTCTATGAGCGAGGAGGCGATCATCTCGCGCTTCTCGCACATACAAATGTGAATGTGTGTGTGTATGCCGCAATGGTAAATCTCTCCTGCGACTCTTTTCCTCTTCCTTCGTTGTACATCGTACACTCATCCTATCTGAAGGAAGGATCTAGACATATATGGGGATTTTGAGGTACTAATCCCAACGGTGACGAGGGATTAGACTGACGGAACAGGAATCTCGATTCCTCTCTATTCTTCGACTGTACCACCAATCTCTGTTCTTCGTCATCGGCACATCACGAAGAAATCAACTTCTTCGCCCCTAACCAAAAAATCTCTGCCCATTCCCCTCGAAGAATAACCGCTGGAAAAGCATTTCTTTCTTTTTATTCTCTCACAATGAAATGTCAAAAAAGTACCGCTTGTTTCGAAATGCACTTTTTCTTTTTGGAACTGCATGGAAGAATTGTTCAACAAAGTTCTGCTGGAGAAACCTTATTCAGGACGTTTTGATGGTCACCAATTTTCAATGCGAACAGTTTTTAACAATTTCTATATTTTTTCAAATATAATTAAGAAATTATTTTAGTCAAACTTTTATTCTGGTTGACTTGAAAATTTGAGGAAATATTCCGGACATATTGTACTGTGAAATGAAATTTTTTACAAATGAATATTTTGAAATTTTCTACCCCATGTAACCCCTTAACAAAAAATCCATCAAATTTGCTAAATTCCTTAACGGCAGGCACTAAAAGAGTTAGACGAGGAAAAATCACGCAGATAGCAGATTACAAGGATGAAATAACCAGGTACCATCCTTATTACCGGTACACCTGAATAAGGTATCACCGTGTCACCAGTTTTGTTTATCCAGAGATAAATTCTTTTCCGGATGGCGTCCGTTATTTTTTCCTTCGGACTCAATGTTGTTCATTCGCCCACGATACAAAGGCCTAAAAAAACGATCTACTCATGCGCCGCCAAGTTTATTTTAGCTGGTCAACCGTGCACAATCACTCTTCGCGCGATGGCAATGGTTATGGGGAGGATCCAGGAACCATGATGCAGGTATACATGCAGGTAACGCAGGGGCCTATATTCTGGATACAATATAAATATATTGTAGCGGATACGCACATATGGAAATACATAGCATCTCTGATTTATAAAATATAGATATATTTTATGGAATAGCGTAAGAAAAGGATATCTGAGCTAGCGGAGATTCCCTTCTTCTATAGTTCTAGCTGTCGGCCCCGAAAGCATGTTGACCAGGCGCTGCAGGACGTCGCGGAAGGACAAGGACCCAGAACACCTGCGCCCTTCTTTCCATCTTTGCATGAATGTACATGCTTCATTCCATGTCAAATCGACCAATAGTTGGAGTTGACCCCATTCCATTTCGATGAAACTTGGTTGGAAATTTTCTTGTATCATAAAACGAAATTCTACCAATGGAAAAAAATTGAGGACATTTTTTTCGAAAGTTATGCAAAATTCAAAATTTCACCATTTTTTCAATTTTTCCAGTTTATTCTTGAAATATCTCAAAAACTATTATAGTTACGGAAAAATTGTTCTAGGTTCGTCTTACAGAGTATATTTGAAGCTGCAAAAAAAAATATTCCGAAAAAAAATTTTGAAAAATGATGAATTTGGAGAATTTTGAATTTTCAAAAATCGTGAAAATCCACGATCAACATTACATTTTTGGTTCAATTTTTTTAATGTAATACCTTGTACTGATCTTAAAAGATGCTGAAATTTTTAGAATTGCGTTTTTTATTTTTCAAAAATATGAATTTTTTAATTTTTGTGAAAAAACTTTAAAAAGTAAGGTCAAGCAATCATGTAATTTTGTAGTTTTGAACAATAAAAATTACATGATTGCTCAACTTAACTTATATTTAGAGGTAAAAAAAAAATTTACCAGAATTAAAAAATTCGCATTTTTGAAAAAAAAGAACACCTTTCTGAAAATTTCAGGATCTTTTCAGATCAGTACAAGGTATTATATAAAAAAAATGGAACCAAAAACTTAATGTTGATCGTGGATTTTCACGATTTTAAAAAACTCAAAATTCTCCAAATTCATCATTTTTCGAAATTTTGTTTCGGAATATTTTTTTTCGTAGCCACAAGTATACTTTAAGACGAACCCAGAACGATTTTTTCATAACCATAATAGTTTTCCAGCTATTTAAAAAATACACTTGAAAAATTGAAAAAATTGTGAAGTTTTGAATTTTGCATAACTTTCGAAAAAAAAAATTCTAATTTTTTTTTTTTTGGTAGAACTTCGTTTTACGATAAAATAAAACTTCTGACCAAATTTCATCGAAATCGAAGGGGATCGATTCCAACTGTTGGTCGATTTGACATGGAATGACCCATATATATGACGATAGCTAGCGAGAGAGTGGAGCCTGGCATTCATACAATAATCCGTCTTATCCAGCGAGGGATCGAGGATCGTAGGACCCGCAGAATCCATGTATCGGAGAAGGAGGCAGACGCGGTCAGAGATCTTTGTCTAAGTCCAAAACCGAGGGAACCGTTGCTTTTCGCCGACGCGACGATATAGAACGCCGCGTCGATTCTCGTCAATGTTTCTAGCCTCTATCTATCTTCTTTGCCACATAAGGGCCCAAAAAGGCAGCACCTGTGTTTGTGAGTCCCCTGATTCGACGTTTATTCATTCTTGACCGCAAGTCACTCTGTATCCGAAAAATTGTCTTTGATGCGCTGCAATGGCAATTTTTTTATACATTCATTTCTTCAGGTGTCCCTATTGCTAGAGCTAGAGCTATACTTTGAGCTTTGAGAACTTTGAGGTTCATTTGTTCTTACGTGAAATGTATGGTTTTTAAAGGTACCGGTTCATTCGAATTCCGTCCATTTTCCTGTTGCGATGCAGCTCGGAGATTTTATCAATTCTCACTTGAGATATCTCACACGTCCATCGTGAAGTCCACAATGGGAACCTTTTCAGGATCTCAAAAACTCTGCCCTATCTCTAATTTCTCAGAATACTTTATTCCGATCAAACGCACAGTTCATTAGACTCAGGACCGAGTGTCTCAATTTCGAAAATTTCCGTTCCCATCCTTGATCTCCTCGTTCGATCGCCCAAAGCAAAGAGTTAAATCACCGCGTAAAGAGAAAGGAGAAGAGAGACGGCGAGGCATTACGAACGTGAAGGCACGTAAGAATTCGTCCAACGAGCGAAGGATACTATATTAAAATCCGTGTGTGGACCAACTGATGCGCTGGATCCTATTTTCTTGATCGTCCGGAAACGATAGTGATTGTATGGTTCCTCGCACTCCGGGAGGTCAGAGTCACTCATGTGACTTCTCTTTTTCAGGCTGTATTAAAACACACACGCACGAAAAGCTATCTAAATCCTCGACGTGGTGCATCGTCGAAGCAAGGAAAATTCCAAATTCTCGAAACGTTTTTATTCGGCCCGACAAAAAAAACCTTGCATCTGTTGATTACATATAATATATGGATCATTCCATGTCAAATCGACCAATAGTTGGAATCGACCCCTTTCAAGTTCGATGAAATTTGGACAGAAGTTCTCTTTTATCACAAAACGAAATTCTACCAAAGGAAAAAAATTTACAACATTTTTTTTCGAAAGTTATGCAAAATTGAACATTTCACAATTTTTTCATTTTTTAAAGATTATTTTTTAAATATCTCGAGAACTGGTATAATTACGAAAAAATAGTTCTGGGTTCATCTTTGAGACTTGGGACTATAAAAAAAAAATATTCCGAAAAAAAAATTTGAAAAGTGATAAATTTGGAGAATTTTGAGTTTTTTAAAATCGTAAAAATCCACGATCAACATCAAGTTCTTGTTTCATGTTTTTTTATATAACACCTTGTACCGATTTTAAAAGATCCTGAATCTTTCGGAAAGGTGTTTTTTTGTCAAAAATATGAAATTTTTATCTTTAGTAAAAAAAAAAATTATTTTTACCTCTAACAAATTAATTAAGTTAAGTAAGTAAATCGTCTGTTAAGTAAAGTTGAGCAATCATGTGATTTTGTAATTTTTAGCAGTTAAAATTACATGATTGCTCAACTTTACATAACTTAGAGGTAAAAAAAGAAATTTATTTACCAAAATTCATATTTTTGAAAAAAAAAATACCTTTCTGAAAACTTTAGGATCTTTTAAGATCAGTACAAGGTAATATATAAAAAAAAAATGGAACCAAAAAATTTTATGTTGATCGTGGATTATCACGATTTTAAAAAATTCAAAATTCTCCAAATTCATCATTTTTCAAAATTATTTTTCGGAATATTTTTTTGTTTCGTCGCCCTAAGTATACTCTTTAAAGACGAACCCAGTACGATTTTTTCGTAACCATAATAGTTTTCGAGATATTTGAGAGTAAAATTGAAAAATTGAAAAAATTGTAATATTTTGAATGTTGCATAACTTTCGAAAAAAAAAATTTTGCATTTTTTCCAACTATCCGTCGATTTAACATGGAATGACCCATATATATATATATTTTTAGAGGAGAATAAATTCACCATTCATCGGAGCAAAAGGGGAAAAATTCTTTAGACGTAAAAAAAACCATGAAAGCGCCGTGAATTCGGTAAACCGCAAACGGATAGACTTCGGAGAATCATAATCTTGGGACACGCTTTTACCAGATATTTGAGGCAGTCTATTGCTCGGCGCTGCTCGAGCATCCATTGCACTATTTTTTTAATTTTTTTTTTTTCATTATCTTTGCTAACCAAAGATCTCAGAGATAGTTGAAGCGGATCGAGATGAGTTGAGGCGAGTGCGTAATGCGCCAGGCTAGAGATGCAACCCGCGCTCCGGTTGTTCAAACTCGGTTGGCTTCGTATTCGACCAAGTGGAGTACTTCTCCAGGGAGTATTGGAATAGATATTATAGTTATGTATATATATATATATATATACTCATCACAGCAGTGCAAAGATTTGAGCAAAGCGGACGCGCCCCGGAATATTCATCGTTAAGCACACAAAAAAATCGGCCCATTCACGAAGCTAGTACGGGACAATAATGCCCGTTGTACGGTTTTCCCAATGCCGATGCTCTCTTATTGCCTTCTCTACACAAACTCCGTTTTCTTTCCTATACCACTGAAAATCCGTCTCCTTCCTCTCCTCTTCCCTCGCCTCAAGTCGCGATTCTGGTTGATGACCCTGCTGGAAAATCGAACAAGAAGCCAGGAAGAACGTGATTCCCCGGGTTATCGCGTGAGCGTGTCCCGTCTTCGTGGTGCGGAAAGAATTACAATTCTTTCCATTATTCCGGAACTATTACAGAAGCTGCCTCGATCGATTTACAGGGAGAGCGAAAGGTCGTTCCATTATCCAATTAAAAAGTAAATATCGACGTATGATATTTTAATTGCTGAGTCAATAATTGCTCAATGGTTTGATGTACCTTATGCTAGCAGAATTTCCTGTGAAAGAGGATAATACTTATGCATATGGTTGAATATTAGGCTCTCCGTTATTTACCAAGTTGGCTTTTTTTTATAGCGCCCCCGAAATTTTTAGTTCATGACCTAACAAAAAATATCAGACAAAAAAAGCCCTTAATATTCACATTAAACCTTGCCCCAAAGACGATGTATTTCCCGTTTAAATAACATGGGATTATTCCATGCTTTACATTTAATTTTTTTTCTCCGAAACAAGTAAGTATATAGCAATGAAAGATACACATTTTTGTAGGAAATTGAACGCTTTACAAAAAAGGTCTCTTATGATTCTTCTATAAACTCACTCCTTCAAAAGTTATTCAAGGTTAATTCGAAAAAGCTTGTTACAGACGGAAGGAAACCTTCGACCACTTTTGCTCAACGCTTGAAATTTTTGATGCAAAAAACGGGATTTTTGGGATTTTTTTCCAAATTTTTAGCCCATATTTAAAAATCTGAAAAAATTTACAAAAACCCCGTAATTCTACGGAATTCTTCAAATTCTACGGAATGTACTAAAATGTACTTGTTAGCCGAATTATTTTCCATTCTTCGAAATTATTCCTCAATCATTTTTATTATAGTAGTCAGAATCAAATATTTTTCAAAATGAACAATTAGTTTTTCTCTAAATAATAATAATAATAATAATAATAATTTTGCCGTCGAAGCAGGAAAATCTGAAAAATTTTCTATAAGTTCAACTTTAACCTTGAATAACTTTTGAAGAAGTAAGTTTATCGAAAAATCATAAGAGCCCTTTTTTTTAGAGCGTTCAATTTCCTACAAGAATTTGTATCTCTCATTGCTATATATTTAATTGATTCGGAAAAAAAAAATTAAATGTAAAACGTGGAAAAATCCCACATCATTTAAACGAGAAATATATCGTCCTTGGAGCAAGGTTTAATGTGAATATTAAGAGCTTTTTTGGTTTGATATTTTTTATTAGATCATGAACTAAACATTTGGGGAGTACTATAAAAAAAACGGAACTCGGTAAATAACCGACAGCCTATGGAATATACTAATGCGTACGTATGCATTAAGGCAGTTTGAAAAAACACTGCATTTTGCGTATTATTTATCATTGAGATTCCAATACCTTTCCACTTGCAAATAGCTCCCGTACAAACCAAAAACTGATCTATTTTTTATTATTGCAAGACCGGTGTTAAGATTTGTAATAAATGGCGTTTTTTAAATTTTATGAACCTGAATAACGCCAAACTTTTTTATTATTTATTATGAGAAGGAATTGTATGTCAAATCTGGATCTTATGTTTAACAATTTTTTTCAATTGCTTAAACGAAAACGAAAAAATCTAAATTTGAAAAAAAATTGAAAATGGAGTCTTTGTAAAATGGTGTATGAAATATCTCGGTGAAGAAGGAATGACTGTTTAGAAACTTCAATGCGATTTTAATGTCTCAATTCATAGTTAAGTCTCAGTTTAGTTTCAATGCAATGAGGGAATTCTGGTGAGATAAGGATGAACATCCCATCATGTCAATAACATTACCAGGAAAAGATGAAGGAATACCATTCAATCACGAAGCGGATTTGTCGGTGCATGCACAAATATGTTGATAAATTTCTGTCTTAGAGACGAGTCGATGCTGTTTTCGGTTGCTTAGTTGTCAAATTAAATGTCCCCAAAAAATGTACTAGGTCCAGGATTATTTTTTTGTAATAAAATATTTTAACAATAGTTCCATCAATTTTGAACCCTCCCACATGTAATTTAGAAATTATCTCAATCGGCAGAAGTTCTGAGTTGGAAAATAGAGAAAAATAATTAAACCCATGCAATTCCATCATAAATTACGATAACTCATCAGACAACCCCTACATCCAATATCAACCCAAACCATAATAATTCAACCCCTAGCTAAAATTAAATAAAAATCGTGACTTCGACTAAGAGAACATTATTCCCCACAAATCACGTCATTTTGAACTATAAAATCTAGACTGTCGTTAAAACCATACGCACGGAGAAGCATTAATTTCAATGCAGCCATTGACAGAGTCTCAAACGACGCTGCAATTAATGAGTTACGGAAAATATTAACCGGGAAGAGAAGAAATAATTTCAATAATCAATGAGCTTCTGTGACTTTACAAAGCCTTCAAATAGCCTCTGCACACGCGTTATTTCACCACCACTACCAATAATGGCATCAGCTGCTATAAGCGCCCGAAGAGTAACTTGAAGAGCTTCATTCGAGGCCAAGCGAACATAATTTATTCGAGGATAGCGCAGTGTGCCTGTGTTATATATTAACACACGGACACATGCACACAATCAGTGAGGAAGATGGTTCTCCGAAGTCTCATGCAATAATCGCGAAAGATGCTGAGGAGGAAGGGACAGAGAGAGAGAGAGAGGAGGAAGAGGAGGAGGATGATCGTTATCGATAAACCGCTTTGACCACCGGACGAACCTCGATACGCCTTCCTCTTCCTTTCTCGTTCGCTCAATGTTCCTCCAACAGCATCCCATTTATTTATACGCTTTATAATATCCATATAAACATGTGTGTGTGTGTGTGTGTGTGTGTGTGTGTGTGTGTGTGTGTGTGTGTGTGTGTGTGTGTGTGTGTGTGTGTGTGTGTGTGTGTGTGTGTGTGTGTGTGTGTGTGTGTGTGTGTGTGTGTGTGTGTGTGTGTGTGTGTGTGTGTGTGTGTGTGTGTGTGTGTGTGTGTGTGTGTGTGTGTGTGTGTGTGTGTGTGTGTGTGTGTGTGTGTGTGTGTGTGTGAACACACGCATACATGGAAACGCGAACGAAAAACGGGCAACGAGAAACGAAGAGTCTGTGGCCGCGCTCGCGAGCGCAAGATTAAGGTGAACGATTGGTCGGTTGAAAAATGAAGAAACTCGTTCCTCTTCCTGTGTGTTGAGAAATAAGACGAGGAAATAAGACGGCTCGAAGAGGAGCAAGAAAGCCGGCCATTACGCAGTCCGGTTCGTCTCACGCACAAACCGTTCTCATCTCGCACGATATCGCCGTCGAGGACCGCGAGATCCCGTCGTTTTTCCACCTCATAATAATTGCCCTCGACAATTTCCTCGTGTCGCTGCGATCGCAATACGAGAAAAGCTGCGAGAGCCAAATGCTTCTCTCGAAGGGAAGCGCGGGGCTTGTTGTAACGGGGGTAAGTAGTATACTGAGAAAAAAGTTCAGTTAAAACAACTAAATCCATTTAGTTGAAAAAAATTTAGTTGATTCAATATTCAATAATTAATTCAACAAATGGATTTGGTTAACCATAAGGAATGAGGTGAACGAAATTGATTGGTCAATTTCCAGATACAGTTTAGTCAAATTTACACGTTACTGAGTTGCTGTACAGAAATATTTCATTGATTTCTAGTATATTTTAACTAAATTAATTTACCTGTATCAAAAAACAATTCGTATTTTCAATCACACAATTTATTTGGTACAAAGATATCGATTTGATTGAACTGAAACTTTGCCCATTCAAGCAACCATTTAACCGATTTAACTAAAATTTCCACTGTATCTTTGTTGAATTACCAAAATGATCTCGTTGAACGTCCGGAAACAAATATTTGGTTGGGTCAAACGAATTTTTGCATTTTCAACAAAAAAAATTTCTCAGTGTAACACTCATCTTTGACCGGGAATTTAAAACAATTTGATTTAAATTCTTAATCTTAAATTTTTATTTTTATTAAGACATCGAAACGAGAAGACACGAGCTCTGTTTTGGCCACGTATCGTAAAAAAAATACTTGCGAAAATTCCGCTTTTGACTATTTAAATTAAATTAATGGTTCATTGTGTTTCATTGATAGAATGTAGATTTAACTGGCTTTCAATGCTTTTTTTTTAATTCTCCTAAAGTTTGTAGTTTTTGAAGTTGTAACACAAAGCAGGGGCATGCCTCGTATGCGTGTATTTTTTTCTGCTCTCTAATAAGGGTGCATGTATTTGTACATGAGACGTTCCATCCCAAATCGGACAGTTTGAAAAACTTTTTTTTTTCTCAAATTTTTTATATTTTTTAGTACCCTAAATAATGAAAAAAATACTATACAGTAACGAAAATTGGTATTCATAATAATTGAATTTGAAAAAAAATTAATTTTCAAAAATCGAAAAAAATAGTAGTTATGGAAGGCCCACAATCGGACTAGTCTTAAAAGCTGGTGAATGGATAGATGTTTAAAACAAAAAATTTAATTTAAAAAAAATCAAAATATACACTCACTTTTAAAAACGCGATTTAAAGTTTAAAACTCAAAAACCTCATTCAAAAATACGTTGAATATGATTGTTGTATTTTTTCTGAAAAGGCCATGAAAAAAATATGTAAAAAAAAACTTTTTCTTTGGACCATTATTAAAGAAGTTATGACCAAAATACCGAAAAAGAGCGGTTTTTATGTTAATTTAATATCTTTTGAACCGGTAATCAAAAAAATTTCAAAATTTACCAGCAAGGGTCCTTCTTTGATGGTTACTAAAAAATATAAAAAATTTGAGGAAATAAAAAAAAAAAGTTCTTCAAACTGTCCGATTTAGGATGGAACGCCCCATATAAAACATTATTACAACTCGTAGTATAGTGATTACATAGTGTTACAAATTATTTATGGCTTTTTGTGCATTCTTTAATTTTTCTTTACTCTATTATTGCCCAGAAAAATATGCTAAGTTATTGTATTGTGTTTTTTTAGAATGAAAGACTACAAGAGGAAATCCGAGAGAGGATTGAAATCCCAGGATGTGTATGAGTCGGGAGCAAGCAAAGTTTTGGAAATAAGGGTTAACATACGAAAAGCAGCCAACAATTTCGACTTATGTATCACTTTTACTTTTTTAAGTAAAACGTAATTTAAAAAAAAAGTATTGATGATTTTTATAATAAGTGTCATGTTGATTATTTATAGCCAAAGATTATAATCATTATAAAAATGCGATGCGTATGTTTCATGAACAATACAAGACTGATAATCACACTGAGAAAAAAAAATGGTTAAATATACAAAATGGTTTAGTTGAATACGTGCAACTAAATATTTAGTTGTACAATCCAAATTTTTGTTGCCTGAACAATATTTTGGTCAAACGAATCACGGAATTATTCCAGAAACTAATTATTTAGTTAGACCAAATAAATATTTAGTTGCCCGTATTCAACTAACGATTTTGCATATTCAACCATTTTTTTTTTCTCAGTGCAATAAAAACGTGTTCTTCCTTATAAATATCGCCAGTCTTTTGATTGTAACTACTTGCCCCGAGCCTGTCACAACTAGCCCCAATCATGGGGTATAAGTTGTAACGACTCCCATATTTTCAAAAAGTGTCTGGTGTCAAAGATGGTTAAAGATTTTAAATTATTTTTTAATTGGAATTAGTGCTCAGATATATGCTTTACAAACCCTCTTACTCACAATCATAAAAGTATACGTATTTCAGGCAATACAGGCCTTTTTCCAAAAACTGTTACAACAAGCCCCATGCTCCCCTATAACAGACCTGCAATGATGAATATAAACAGCCGCGCATTATGCATATGCAGATGAATTGTTCTTCTGCAATCCGCGCTATCTCCGCACGGAGGCATTTGTAAATAAGATTTATTCAATATTCATGCTGTATAATTCGACTCTACCGTATATGCGTGGCCCTTTTATTCACGAAGTCGTGGGTGGACAAATCGCGTGGGAGGGCGAAGAAACGTGTTTGTTACGGTGACTCCGGAGGAATCTCTCTCTCTCTCTCTTCAGCGCGAGAGGTACCGGAAATGAACGCGCGCCCGCACGCGGTTTCTCTTGGACTTCCGGGACACCTTGCTCCTCGGTTGGTGCGCGCAATTTTCTCTCTCTCTCTCTCTCTACGCTCACTCGCGAACACCTGAACCCTGGGGCTATGGGAAAGACATCTACTGATGCTGATTGTCAAAAGGACGCAAATTGTACGATTCACCGGACGAGGGTCATTCATCGGCCCTTTTGCTTGTTAGCCAACGATGCACAGATGCGCGTTCGTGTGTTGGGTCAACATTTCAATGTTCACCAGCGAACACAGATTCTTCCATAATTCACGCTCGTAATACGCACAAGCAGCCTATTCACAAAGCGTTTATATTCGTTAAATCCATAAAACCTCCGAGTATAAAATCGATTCGGACTTCTTTTCCGGCATCTTGAAAAAAAAAGCCTCAAACGAAGCTGCGGTCTTTCACGCTTCAGTGATTATCGCGAAATCGTCCAGATACTCCGTTGATGACTCCTCTCACTGGAGAACACATGCTCGACTTTTTATGATTACTTTGGAGTAACCTCAGCATTGCAAAAAATCGATCTCTTTGCTCGTGGATGTGGATTTTATATCCTAGCATTAATTTAATCAATTCAGTGAAAGAAATGATTCACTATTATATATATTAGGGCGATTTTTTTCCGACTTTTTTTATTTCTGCCACTCCCCACCCAAAATTTTGCTGCATATGTCCGAAAAAAAATTCCCTGAAAATTACAGCCCTTAATAATAATATTTAGTATCTTCACTTCGCGCGATAAGTTTTTTCATCCGAAATACACTTATATCAAAAACTTTTTTCTTCAAAGTTTTACCACTCCGCGGTTTTTTATGCTATCGCATTGATGTTGATCGCAATTTACGCAGAATTGAACGATCTTTGAAAGTGTCCTCAACAGCGTAAGTGTAACTTACACTGGTGAGACGGTACGGGTCACTAAAGTTTATTTTTACACAAAATTCTCATATTTTTGCTGTTACCTTCGAAATGATTAACTTTACCGAAAAAATGTAAAGAAAAATTTGTCTGGAAATTTAATTTCCTACAAAAAAGGTCCTGTACACCTAATTGCTAAAATCAATATTTCTTGAGATATTGAACCTTAACTTATTGGTGATATGAAAATTTTTTATGGATCATGGAACCAAAAGTTTCAAATCGTTGATATTCCATATCATATCACCACTGGTGATATGATATATGATATGGTGGTATGATATGGAATATCAATAATTTAAAACTTTTGCTTCGATAAGCTATACAAATTTTATACCATAAATAAGTTAAGGTTCCATATCTCAAGGAATATTCCTTTTAGCAGTTAGATCTAAAGGACCTTTTTTGTAGGAAATTAAATTTCCAACAAAATTTCCCTTCACGATTTTTTGGCTAAGTTAATCATTTCGGAGATAACAGTAAAAAATCGAGAATTTTGGGTAAAAATCAAGTTTAGGGACCCGTTCCATATCACCAGTGTAAGTTACACTTACGCTGTTCAGGACACTTTCAAAGATCGTTCAATTCTACGCAAATTGCGACCAAAATCAATGTAATAGCATAAAAAACCGCGGAGTGGTAAAATTTTGACGAAAAACGTTTTTGATTTGCTTGTATTTTAGATGAAAAAACTTATCACGCGAAGGGAAAGTACTTATTATTAATATTAAGGACTGTAACTTTCAGGGCATTTTCTTTGAGACATATACAACAAAATTTCGGGTGGGGAGTGAAAGAAATTAAAAAAAATAAAAAAAATCACCCTAATATATACATATAAAATAGTCGTTTGAGCACACTTCACTTTTTATCTTTATGGTAATCGCTTCTGTAAATATAGTTATAATTTTTTATAGTTCCGGCCATATACTTTTCTGTAGGCTTATTACAGGGTGTGAGGGTTCCACCTGTTACCTTAATTTGTCGTAGAATGAATGGTAATCGTTATTTATCATTTTTTCCATTGATATTTTGCCCTTGGAATGTGCCAAGCCTTATTGAGCAAGCTTTGATTGTTCAAATAATATTATTGAAAAAACGAAGGTCGAAAAATTTCTGCACTTCAATGTACACTGCGAGTTTCTTATTAGTGATAAAGTAGAACCTGTTTATTGAGACACATGTGCACCATTAAAAACGTGCTGTAACAGTAAGATCATTACAGCGACGAAAATCCGGTCTCATTATATAATTTTGGTGTTTACGAAACGGTCCCTGAGTCGAGTGATATATTATACAATATATTTTGTATAGATCGTTTCTATTGATACATTATATTATAGTTTACGGTATGGTTCATGAAATGATTTAGATGGGAGCAGGTTTTTTTTCATTCTCAGGTCATTTACATGCTTGAATACGTCGTAATAATGGCTGACCACTAATTGTTGGGTTGATTATTTCGGTTTAGGAAATGTTGTCGAAACTCGGATCGCCTAGATACAAGGAAATGTATCTACTACATACTTTTATGTGTCCACACAGTAATTCGCGTGAGCAAGTTAATTATTAATCATTTACGAAAAAAAAACTTGCTACCAGTAGTGACATAGCATCTGACCCCACCGTGTATCTTCCGCGATAGCGAACGATAGATAGAAAGAGGAGATATGACCAAAATTCCGGTCAAACGAGTTTTTATCGATTTGCGATTGGTTACGCTGGAGAGTTTAATATAATCCGCGAAAGAGCTGGAATTGCCAACGTCGAGAAAAAGACTTATGAAACTTTTGGTTGACCGAATCTAATCGTTGAAAGAGAAAGAGAGAGAGAGAGACATTCCGTACACGTCGTCGCACCGGTCTAATAATATGTAACCAAATCTGCAAACGCGTCATTTGAGACATCAAGAATTAAGGAATAAGCTTGATTTTGGTACAAATCGCGTCTGGGTTCACAAAAAGCGACATTGCGCAAGCGCTATGATGTCTTCTTGCAAAAGGTCACAGTATAATAGTAAGATTCACCCTAAAAGTTTAGGAGTGTAATCATTTCAGATTTCGCTGAGAGTCGAAAATCTTTCCGTTTTTCACTGCCAAAATCACTGCCGAAATTCATTTTTCACTGTGTTCCCGTAAAGATTAGAATTTTTAATAGTACACTACTGGAAAAAATTAAGGGAAAAAAAAAATTTCCGAAATTTTTAGGGGTTTTTAACAATGCTGTCTACAAAAAAACCATTTTGAAGCTTCAAGTTTCTAGTTTAAAGATCTATCAGCAAAAAAAAAATTCCAAGCTACAGGTTTCGTGCAATCCTAAGAAATAGTAAGAAGAAAAAATTTGGCAAATTTTTATTACTTTTTTTTTGGCTGCAGTTACTTGAAATTTTTTTCCAGCTAAAGCATTGCATGGACTGGATAGCTTGTTTATTTAGCTTCAATTTGCTTTTTTTGAGACCTCGATGCGACCATTTTTCGCTCAGATATCGGACTTTTAATCAAAAAGGATCTTTTTGTGTTTGACCATTCATATCTCAGCAATCAACGCACAGAAATTAAAAGGGGGGTTTCGAAAATTTAAACTGATATGCTCTACAAAGATTGATGATGGTTTTTTGAAAAAAAAAAAAATTTGCCACCCTTACCATGAATTTGAAAAAACAGAAGAAAAAGGTCTATTTACTGTTTTTTTATAAAATCAACGGCGAAATTAAAAATATTAACAAAGCGACTAATGTTGTGCATGAAATTTGCAGCTCAATATACCCACAAAAACCCTGTAAAGTTTCAATTTGATCTATCGAACGGTTTTTTGTCTCAAGCATTCATATTTTTGAAAAAATTAAAGGATCATGTTTATGCCCAAGTCAAGTTTCTATTCAGACTATTCAGCCGTTGGATTTATCCCGACATCACAATTATTGCTGCTATGTGGAATCTTTGAAAGTCACGAAAAATTGATCTAATTAAGGTTTTCAGAAATTTCATTGAATTGTAATTTTTACTTTTCCAGAATTTCAAGGGCTTATGCAATGGCCAATTAACCAGAGTACATGAAAAACGTACTAGTTTCGCAAGATTTTGGCGATTTGCTAGTTTAAAATCGCAAAAACGTAACCGAATTATTATTTAATCGTGCTTCCACGACTTTTTTTAAAGGAACATCCAAAACCCAGTTAATGCAGAAAGCTCCAATCAATTGGATGCCACAATGAATGCAGAGCCTCGATTAATCGAAAGTCAGATGAGCGCGCCTCTACAATGACTTGTGTCTAAAATGGCCAAAGATGTCGTAGTTCGCACAAAAGGCGGTCGAATCAAATTCTCGATCCTTGACCTTTCACAAACAGAAAATACGACGAAACATCACAACGATAAATGGCATCTCTCACAATGACATTTTTGAAGGGAGATCAAGCGCTGCAATTTGAGCCGCGATCAAATTGGATTCAATCATCCGACTTTCCGATCGATGACACATCGGAGAAGCACCCAGTTTCAACGGGCAATTGACAGTGACAAGAAGACGATGGAATACTTGATCGTAGTTCGTTCCACGAACTGACTTCTTCCGGGATCCGGTTCTTCAAGTTCTCTCTCTTCATCTCCCTCACTCTCGTCCTATCGTCATGCTCTTCGAGGCTTCTGAACTCTTCCTCTCTCAGCAGCGTGCTCAGGCTGCGACTCGTTTCATCGAGAGACGCCCAACGGTCGATGACGTACGAGCGCCGTTACGGCTGAGAAACACGGTCTATGATAATGTGGCTTTAAGACCGCCCGGCGATGGTCGGCAAGGTAATACCGAGGGGGATCGTTGCATCCCGATGAGGGAAAAGAGTACCAGGGATCCTCCGGTATAGTGGAGGAAAGATGTTGAAGAAGAAGCGGAATAAGCGAAGGACGAGGCTAGAGATGAGCATGGATCGGAATGCCAGAGTTTAATCGGTCCTGTAGACACTGGACACACGATGTGATTTACGTACGACGATTTAACCGTCCGGAGAAGCGAAAGATATGACCACCACCATTGGCCAAGCGCCTCTTCATAATCGTCTGTGGGAATGACTTGACCGAGACGAGAGAACAGAGAGATCCGATTGACTGACCACTTCAAATGCACATCGGTCATTTGAGCAGCTTATCTCCACAGTTCTGGTGCAATTGATTGACGTAGCTTAAAAGTTCATTGTCTGCTGTGAACTGCTCCGGTTTTCAGGCTTTCTCCTCGATTATTCCACAATCTGTCAGAATCTAGACTTGGTCGAAGTTCTTATATAAATTGGCTAAAACTTTGACGGGACAGTTGATCGGACATCGAGGCGAACGTTTTCCTCGGCATAAAAGGAACAGCTGAGTATAGAAAGTTCATCTCCTTAGGAATTGAAAATTGTATGAAAATCAAAGTAGATGGTCTCGTTTTTTTATTCTACGGGAAGAAAAATTAAGAGCCTGAAGCTATTGAAGCATTTCACGCAGAGAGTGACATCGGCGAAGAATCCTCTGCGTGTGACACGCTTTTAGAGATGAAAAAACTTTGCTAGATTAACCATGATGTATTTACAGCCCAAGGCAACTGGAAACTCTGGATCTCGTGCAATGCAGCCGATATATACATTATATATAAGGCATCATAAACGGTGTATATGACAGCGCCCCTTTTACTACCATGATGTCAGGAAACCTGATCTTCAGAGGGCTTCCACAACTTTGCCGTCTTTTCGTTTTGGGCTTTAACCAAAGTTTCGGGAATATGGCTGCCACGCAGCTAATTTGCCCACATTTATTCTGTAATTAAAAAAAAAATATTAACAACATTATTTAAAAAAATACCTGTTGAATCATTAACTTGGGCAAACGTAAATCAGCCACAGCGACCATCGCTTCTATTTCTTTCTTTTTTAAGATTAATAGAGTCATTAATTCTGTAGCAACGTTTGCCAAAGCGGGGACGTGCAATTTTCCGCTAAGCACATTAGTTTTACGATGATGTGTCAAACGTGTTATTATGGAGATGATCTTGAGCATAAAATATTTTTTAAAACCATGAAACCTCCTTGAAAATTAAGCGGATCCTCCCAGAAAGAAAAGTATGGTCCTATTTTTCCTCTGTTACTTGAGGGATGAGGACTCGTCATTTTTTCCCCCTTCGTAGAAGCCGCATGGAAGTCATGGAGCAAGTGTATGGGGTAGATGGAGAGAACGATCCATTTGTGCTGGGGCATGGGTGGTTATTCTCGCAGCGGGAAGTTTCGTCGGTTACGATGCAAAAGGGACGAAAAGGGACCTGTTAATTTTCCACGCTTGAGGAATCAAGCATCTTTGGGACAAGGGGAGATCTCAGGGGTTCTCTATTCTCGTTTTTTAGACCGGCTTCCGGAAGTTCAGTCCGAATAGTATCTTTAAATAAAGAAAAACAGAAGCGCAACTACCTGCATTATGTTCAAAAAATGGAACAATATTTAGCTCGAAAGTCAATACTTGCTAATAGCAGCCGGGAATTCTACGGAATTTCAGATGAAATCTGATAATCGAGGAATTTGCATGTTTATTCGCTAAAATTTGCAAATCAAGAATATCCGTTCGATCCAAAAAGCGTTTCTAATTTATTGGCCAAGAACGAGCGAAACCAAACGCTCGAATCTATCGCCGCCCAAAACGCTCATCATTAGTGGCTTCTCGGACCGGGACAAAGTCTCTTCCTTCCTCTTCAGCGGACCCTCAAATTCTCCAGGTCATCGAAGTGAAGGAGGGACTGAGAAGAAAGACACATGAGAAAGATGAGGAAGAAACACGATAGATGGATGGAAAAAAAAAGAGGAATTTAAACGACTGGCCGCACAACATCGTCCGGTCCTAGGTCACGGTCCAAAGATCTGTCGCTATCCTCTCCTTCGTCTCAGAAACGAGCTCGAGAACGGAATGCCTTGCAGGATTATTCCTCTTATGTATATATGGCAGCTTGATTCCATGGTATACATATATATATATGGATATTTATACGCGATCCACGAGATTTCTTAACGATCCAGGGAGAAACTGTATATATAACGCTGACTCTACGAGTCAAATCGATCTGACGAAGGTGCCTTAACCCACACAAAAGAGGGGAAAAAATGTTATTTTTATACCTTAATTATATACAGCTTTTTATCCTCTCGGGAACCTTCCAAGACGGAAGAAATCTCGAGAAAAAAAACATAATTAGAATATCGGCATTTGGCGTATTGATTAAATTCTCATATCGATTTTAGTTGTCCAAGGGCAATTCTGAACGTTGTAAAAATATTACTGTGGCTTTGTTATGCAATATAGGGCAACCGATTGGCGTCCGATTATTCGTGAATTTTCAAAAAAATCATCAAAAATATCATGAAACATCGAGCAAGTACGTTGAACTTTTTGGGTCTGACGAAACTCTGCGCCCGCATTCGCATACATTTTTTTTCCATGGAGAATTTATAGGAGAACTAACAATCGGGCTTTAAAATCTGGAAAATTCTTTGAATTGCACTGACTATGGAACATTTCACCTAGTTTATTTCGTATGGCAAACAAAAGATCCATTAATTTATTTTTATACTTTTACAACTTTACTAAGTAAAATAATAAACATAAAAATAAAAAAATAAGCAAACGATAGTCGTCCTCCTTCTTTAAAACTGCGGACAAATAACGCGTTTACCAAGCAAAAATATTAAGTTTGGAAATTAAAGTTATATTTTTATTCATTTTCTGAAGCTACGAATCTTGTAGTTATTTTTAATTTACAAAATTACTGTTTTATCAGAGTATTATTCTAAGGGTTAACACAACTTCGACGCCACACTAATTTAATACTAATTTATAGGACATATAAATACAAATTGTGATTTTGAAAATTAAGGCAGCATACCACCTTTGGCTGCAATTTTTTAAGAGTTTTTAATGGATTTTTTTCACAAAAAATTAGTAGAAACAAAATCGGTTTAAGGCATTTATCACTATATCATTCAAGTTGAAAAAAAAATGTGAATGTTGAAAAACTTAAAAATAGCTTCTTGTAAGGGGCACCAAAGTTTGAGTAGCACTTTCGGTCTGCGTGGCCAAAATCTCCTTTCAGGTGGCTCCTAGAGCAAAAATATAAAAAATTTCTTATTAAGAGCAAAATATTCTATGTCTGTACATAGGGCTTTTTCGAAATTTCGATTTTTTTAAAAATGGTGGTCATTAAAAAAAAAGTGAATTTTTCAGGTTAAAAAAAATTGCTTAAACAAAAATAAAATAACAACTCTACCGAAAAAATCCTACGTACATCCTTAGATTATATTATGGAGAAGAATTATGCAAATTTTCAAGTCAATCCGATGAAAATTGGATGAGTCATTTGGGACGCAGACCGAAAGTGCTCCCCAAACTTTGGCGCCACTTACAGGAGGCTATTTTCAAGTTTTTCAACATTAAACATTTTTTTTCAACTTGAGTGATATACTAATATATGCCTTAAACCGATTGTGTTTCTGCCCATTTTTTTTTGTGAAAAATAAATTCATTAAAAGCTCTTAAAAAATTATGGTCCAATCGAATCGTTATCTACGAAATCTATAATAACTATGTTTTGGAAAAGGAAATTAAAAAATTGTGTCTTTTTTGAAGATATTCTCATATATATAATTTCTTGTTGTATAGTAATTTTGAATAAAATATTAATTTAATATAATTTAATTAACTGTCCATAATAATAAACACTTACTCTTAGTTTTACGCCTCCGCGGTCGCACTGGGTCACCTGTGTCTGCATACAATTTTAAACGGATTGAAATGCTTTAAAAAATCTAAAAAAATTCCTGACTACTCCCCCATGTTTTTAGAATGTAAATCAATGTTTATAAAAGCCCAAAAGTTATTGTTTTTTACGCTGTAAATAGCTATCTAAGCGAATAAATCCTCAAGTGAAATTTTGCTCCGGTCATCTGTGACCCAGAGCGACCGCGGAGGGTTAATTAGGCTGGAGTTTATAATAATTGTTACAATTAACTTTTAGTTTTAGTTTCAGTAAAAATACATTAATTTTAATTGTTTGTTATGATGTAAAAAAATTCCAATTAAATAGAGAGACATGAAAAAGAGATATCGAAGTTTATAGGTCAAGTAACCATTAAAATTGGTAACCTAATGTAAATTACTATGCAGGAAAACTGAAAAATAAATTTTACATTTTCCGTGAAAAATGTTCCCGAACTTACGTGATACAGAGATCGGAAAGTTGGATTGAAAATATGTGATGAACGTTCCAAGTTCTCGGTAATGTCCCGCTGTGAGAAACGTGACTTTTTGTCTAAAGAGCATGAAAAGAGTCAGAGAATTTCTATACAAGCTTCCGCCACGACCTTAGATCCTTGCACAATGGTCAGTGGGGGTGTTCCATTTTGTTTTTCCTCCCTTGAATCAAGCATCCGAGCAGGTGTCTCGCGGTCAGCGGCCCATGAGAATATCGGTCAGAAAGGTTTTTTGCGCCGACGATAAAATCCTGATGGTTCCTTCACCCACGACTTCGGGTCGATTAGGTAATAATGTTTTTTTCGGTTCACGGTCGTCGATTGTCTCGAGAGGACCTTTTCCGACGATTCTCAGGATATTTAGGCATTCTAAAACACGAATTTTCGGAGTATTTCATTTAAGGATCATTAGTAAACGTGCCAGGACTATGAAAGTTGGTGAACTTTCGGCACGTTTTTCCACCGACAAAAGATGTTTATTTCCATTTCATTAATGGTCCGTCTTTTTCCAGTCTTGTCTGTGCATTTTTCTCTCAGTGGTAATGAATCTATATCTGATTTAAAATTCAATTTCCAATATAATCCTCGATACTGAGGACTTCCAATTCGATTGATTTTGTATTTTTAGTATGATGATCATTTCCAAAATGTTATGAATTAATTTTTTTGAAAATCCTTAGCCTTGTGCAAGCATCATGCATTCATATGAAATCACATATTTTGCATGGATGTTCGATGAAATTTTTTTCGATCCTAAAGTGGAGCAGAAGATTTTCGGTGTTTACAGACCAAGAACCACCAGCGATGGTTTCTCGAGATAGAATTGGATTTTACTCTTCCGTGCATCGTGCCTGGACTTGGACGTTTTACACTTGAGCTCTCCTTGCCCTATGTAAATTACGATCCGAGGATTTTCGAGGGTGAAAAAGGGATGAATGCGATAGACAGAGCGGCTCTCTTGTTGTCTTGGATCCGGTACAACGGGTCTTTCGCCATTCTCTCCATATAACTATATACATATTCCTCAACGCGTACCAGTCCCCCTACCCCTCGTTTCTTCATTCCGCAGTGAAACGATCGGTTCAAGGATCAAAGAGGAATGATGAGCGCACCCTCGTCCATGTTTGTAGGGGGTTGTTGCCTCGGTAGCGTCCCTCTTCACGTGTCGCGTGGCCTACATTACCATGACCATATCCTCGCGTATACGACAAACTCATATTACGATTACGTACCCTACTCTCCCCTCTCGATGGTGCATGAGATTTGGCAATTCGCCTCAAAAACCACCCCCGTATCGCTCATTCCAATGGCCAACACCAGCCCAATCGTTATTATCGTTATTCTCGCACCATATTCATATTTTAATATCGCATTAACTCCCGTCATTCCGTCAATCCAGCTTATCGACGATACAATGGAAGGATTCAACGTTATTTCCATTTCTTATTTTCACATCTTCTCTCCTTTCGTGTGTTGAACCTCATAATTTTTGTTTGGTCTACTCTTTTGCTTCCTCTAAACGATGCTCTGTTTTCGTGAAAATTTGTTATCCGAGATTTTTATGCCAATGTGTTCAAAATGTCCCAAAACATCAAGAAATCATATCTAGAAAAAATGTCCGGATAGATGTGTGTGTTTATCCTGAATTTCTCAGATTTCATCGACTTTGTTCGTTTTTAGCCAAAATGGCGTATACACGCTCTAACTTCCGCAGTTTTCAAGATATTGCACTCAAACTTTGTACAAAATTAGTATAGCTATTAAGGTTGTTTGGTACTGAATTTGGCGAAAGCCATCGAAAAAGTAAATTTTTATGAAATTTTGAATTTTTTGAAAAATAGCATATACGCTCTCACTTGCAGAATTTTTAAGATATTGCACTGAAATTTTGCACAGTGTTAATATATAGCTATCGTGGTTGTTCGTTATTAAATTTGGCGAAAATCGATCGAATGATTAAATCGTGATCAGATTTTGATTTTTTTGAAAAATAGCGTATTCTAACTTCGGCTATTTGGGAGACATTGTACTGAAATTTTGTACACATTCAAAATAGTGATCAACGTTGTTCGCTGTTGAATTTGGTAAAAGTCAAATTTGACAAGAAGTAAATTTGAAAGAAATTTGGCAGATTTGCACATTGATTACTCATGTTTTTCGATAGTTAACAAAGCTTCCTTTATGAGGAAGCCAAACGGCTGTTCAGATTTTATCGACTTTTTTCGTTTTTGCAAAAATGGCGGAAACGCTCTAACTTCTGCAATTTTCAAGATATTGCTCTTAAACTTTGTACAGAATTAGTATACAGCTATAAAGATTGTTTGGTATTGAATCGAGCAAAAATCGATCAAAAAATTACATTTTTATGAACATTTGAATTGTTTGAAAAATAGCGTAAGCACTCTAACCTACACCATTTTCAAGATATTGCACTGAAACTTTGTACACACTGAAAAAAAAGTTCATTTAAAACAACTAAATCCATTTAGTTGAAAAAAATTTAGTTGATTCAATATTAATTTGTTTGAAATCATGCAACTATAATTAATTCAACAAATGAATTTGGTTAACCATAAGATATGAGGGGAACGAAATTTTTTGGTCAATTTCCAGATACAGTTTAGTCCAATTTACACGTTACTGAGTTGCTGTACAGAAATATGTTGTTGATTTCTAGTATATTTTAACCAAATAAATTTAGCTGTAACAAAGAAACAATTCGTACTTTCAATCACACAATTTATTCGGTACAAAGATATTTATTTGATTGATCTGAAACTTTGCCCATTCAAGCAACGATTCAACTGATTTAACTAAACCTTCCACTGTATCTTTGTTGAATTACCAAAATGATCTCGTTGAAAATCCGGAAACAAATATTTGGTTGAGTCAAACAAATTTTTGCGTTTCCAACAAAAAAATTTTCTCAGTGCAGTTATTGAGTAGTATAGCTATCAACTAGTATAGCTATCAAGGTTGTTCGCTATTGAATTTGGCGAAAATCCATAAAGGGATTGAAATTTGATGAAATTTTTAATTTTTTGAAAAATGGCGTAAACGCTCTGCTTGTGTAATTGTTAGGATATTGCACTGAAACTTTGCACAAAGCTAATATCGCTATAGAGGATGTTCGTTATCAAATTTTGCAAAAATCAATGGAATGATTAAAATGTTATCAAATTTTGATTTTTTTTGAAAAATAGCGTCTTCTAACTTCGACTATTTGCGAGATATTGTGCTGAAATTTTGTACACATTCAAAGTAGTGATCAAGGTTGTTCGCTGTTAAATTTGGCAATAAAAACCAAATTTGGCAAGAAGTACATTTGAAAGAATTTGGGAAATTTGCACATTGATTACTCATGTTTTTCGATAGTTAACAAAGCTGCCTTCAGGAGGAAGCCAAATTTGACCAACATACTCTCTGATAAAGAAAGCTGTGCGAATTATGGATAAAGATGAGGAAGCAATGTGCAAATGTCCAATTTGCATGGTTTTTTAAATTTAATTTTTATAAATTTGCAGAAATTCACTTATAGGGCTGCATCTGAATAATGTTGTCAAAAAATGTTTATAACAATATAATTCTGTTCATTTATATACATGTACCCACCTATGCAATGAATACAAACTTCATCATCCCCGATCTCGGACGGCTGATGATCGAGAATGATAAATGGATCCTCTCTCCACTCTCATACTCGATTATAAATCCAGAGACTTAATTCGAGGATCAAGATTCCTTTTTCCCCGACCCTTCGCACACACATGCACATAAATACAATTGCATTGTACGGGCAAATCATTCGCGTCTTATGTATAATACAAAAACGCGCGTGTGTCTCACTCTTTACGTCGAGGAAACGGTTTCCCTTCCGTTATTAAGGGTAGGAATGTTCACGCATACATACGTTATTTCGTCCATGGGACGCATGTGTAAGTGGTCTAGCGGTGAAAGAGGGGGTCTTCTCGTCGAGGAACGGCAACATGTTATATAGCCGAGCAAAATATATAATATACATAATGTACCGAAAGCTCCTTTGGTATATATGGAGAACACCCTCCGGGTGCCACGAACTTGCTCATGGTCGTGTGTCGGGACAATGAGTCCCGAAAACGTGTCCCGTCTCTCGCTCCCTCAAAAACTAACGAAAAATCCATGCACATCGACCACTTTCCCACGACTCCTCCTACGACCGTTACAGGTTTCTTTTCACCTCCAAACCCTCGGGCTCACTCTTCATCTCTCTCTCTCTCCCTTTCTCTATTTCCTTCTCTCTATGACGAATAGGCCTCCTGATCTCATCCCAGACGCCAAGACGCTGGATAACGAAATAGAGGGAGAACGGAACTCACGAAGAAAACGAAGAAACGCGTAACGTCGACTTGAAAGATCCTTTGGGCGGTGCGTTGCACGTGTGTGCCTTGCCTAGTCAGTGCCATAGACGAAGGGAGAGAGAGAGAGTGAGAGAGAGGGACGAAAAGGAGCCGGAAAAAAAATATGAGGGACCATCGAGAGGGCCTAGAAAAATACTTGGCACTGAGCGTGACTAACCCACTATAAAAAAGTTCTCGTACCGTTTTTACGTTTCCTTTTTTTGTCCTGCCCCAACCCCCATCATCCTCCTTCCTACGAGGAATCATCGGTGTGACGGACATTCTGACACAAAAAATATAAGAAAAATCTTGAAATTCTCACACATTATGACGAAGGATTTAATGGGAGAATTTCGTCACCATCGAATAATGCGAAAAACATTATTTTGCTTTATTCGATTTAATTTTATTTTATTTTTGACCGTAGTCGAGCCAAAACATTCAATCAAAATCGATGAAAATTATTATTCCGTGACATTCGAACGATTTTCAACAAGAGTAAAAAAAATCAAAATTTTGACGACATAGTTAACCAAATAATTTGATTGCTTCTTTTCTAATCGCAGGTGATTATATTATGTCAGTAGATTTATCGATTAGGTTTGGATAGATCCATTGACATTAGATTTATGTTGAAATCATAATTATGTGGTGATGAAGAAATTTTAAAAATCCTGAAAAGTCTATTATAAGAAGCAAAAATTGATCAAATTTTTGTTTCAAAAACCACCAGATTTTGTTTAAAAACTTATAGGATCGGAAATCGAATGGGGAACACGACGATCCTACAAATTTTTGAAATACCAAAAGTCCTAAAAGTTTGAAAAAATCGTGTCCCATTATTTTTTAACCGTGTTCTCACGAGAATTAAACTATTTTAATGACATATATTATCCGAGAATAGACCTTGATTAATGAGATGGTTCCAGATGAATTGTGTGCCGCGATGAACGAGCAGCCTCCGCTAATTAGAGGTCAAATGAGGGAAATTCTATATATTACGTAATGACTTTAAGTGCAAATAGGTCTGCATTGAATCGTGAATATCGTTCAAGGATATAATTAATCGTAGATTATTTAGAATCAGTCGTCAGAAATTCGTGCTTCTGGTCATGGTTTCTGCTTCAAAATCAAAGATCGAATAATTTAAAGAGGTTCTGAACTAACGAAGTAGTGATGATTCTTCACCCTCTCATTAGAGAACATGTAAATACATCGTGGCGCAAAATTACTGTCATTATATTTATCTCCATCATTCAGAAAGAGAAAGAGGGGAAGACAAAGATAAACAGCGCTAGGGTGACCTATTATTTTTGTCATTATTCTAAAGATAATCGTTATTATCCTGAGGAAAGAAAACAACAGGAACATTTAGAATGGTGCCTGAAATGAAACCAAACATTGTCATCTTCGCAACCAGGATAGAAATTTTGGCTCAAAATATACTGTTATACATATGACCCACGTTTCGAAGATGGAATCAATAACTCTGCCAATATCAAATATATATATACCGTTCATTTCTACTATAAGCTTCATTCTCTCTAATTATTCACACATTCTATGTCCCAAACGAGTGTCTCTGTTGGAGCCATCTGTCGATAAATCGCAAAAGTCTACGTAATTTTAGCTCACACTAAAATACATTAAGATCGAATTAATTGTCAAACGGGCATTTAAAGTAACATGGCAGATGCACTGACACCGTTTATCCAAGATTTAAATACCCCAGTAAAATAGAAGAGCCCCACTTGTAACGCCTCTAACTTAGCAATTCATGACTGACATTTTTATAACAAGGCTCACCAGGTTTTGCAATGAATACCCACTTTAAACGGTATTTCAAAAAACCTCTATTGAACCACCCACTAATTATTGATACCCAGCCATTTCCTGACACTCTCATCGAGTCAGGTGACGAATTCTCAAACCATTTTTCCAGATACACAATTATCCGACCGAAACGGCGTTACCACTTTCCTAAAACGGATCATATACCCAGAATACCTAGTTTTAAAAAGGACACGCTATAGACCTTATGACTGTCATCATCGGCTGAAACCGCAGAGGCAAACCTAGCAACTTTTGCGAGAGATCAAGAGAATGGCAGGATGAGAAATGGCGTGGGCGGTGTCTTCATCGGGTGAGGAGCGACGAGAGATCTACCTGCCTCGGTCATCAAGCTATGTGAATGTGTGTGTGTGTGTGTGTGACCGATTGGGGAAGCACCAAAAAGCCATCACCCTCCTCTCTTGTTCCTCCTCTATTTCCCCTGTTCAACCTCACTGACACTATTATATATATATATATATATATATATATATATATATAATATACATGATTTTTGCAACAGCCGATTCGTCCTGCCGCAGGACCCTCGGCCATGGCCTATGCATATACCTGGTCGTGTGTCGGCGAGGTGCGTCGTGACGCTTTTCGAATAAAGGTACACTTTGTGTGAACGGAAGAGAAGAATGAAAACTGAGGATATATGGCGAATGGAAGAATAAAAAAAAAAGTAAAAAGAATAAAAAGGGAACACTCGGCTGAGGAATAATGGCAAGAGCCCCGGGGCACGGGGATGAAACGTGCCCTCGGTTTAAGCTCTCTGGTTCCGATATACAAACCGGACCGGTATATTCATTCTTATTCGCGGCTCTTCCCCCCATATATACTGTATACATGTACATATTATACCCGACATATGTGTAAATATAAATATATGTACACATTCGTGAATTTATATGTATATATATTAGGGTGGTCCTCATTTAGAGCTTGGACGAATTTTTTATCAGTCGCCCCCCAAATCGACTCCAAATAATTCAAAAACAATACCCTAATTTTTTCAAATTTTTATCTAGACTCCAACCCCTCCCGAAAAATCACATTATCATACGGGTCAATCTATAATTTGAATTTTTCCTCGAATATAAGCACCAATGAACACTAAAAACTTGCAGTTACAGGTTTTTTAAAAATCTATTACACTTAGAATAAAATATATCCTGAGAATATGGCCGACGTACGTGTATATGAAATGGGGAAAACTCCTTTCGGGAAAAGTTAGAGTCTAGATAAAAATCTTAAAAAATTGGAGTATTGTTCTTAAATTATTTGGAGTCGATTTTGGGGGCGTCTGATAAAAAATTCGTCCCAGCCCTAAATAAGGACTACCCTAATATATATATGGTATTTCTGAGGTGCAATGTATATGCCAACGCTTGTACAGTCTATAAGAATAGGTATATATTTTCCTACGATGTGTGTATGGGCCATTTCTTATTGTAACACGGGGGATCACGGAGTGTTGCGCAAGAAAAAAAATTTTCCCACAGGATTTTCACGAACCTGCAGCCATAAGAAAGGCGGGTGCCGCCTTTGCCACACGCGGATATATTTTACGCTCCCGAAACGATCCGAGAACGACCTCGATCATTGTCCTTTTTATATCATCTCAAAATATTATATATTATATATATATATATATATATGTATATACACATTATGGCGCAAGAATACAGGAACCTTCGAGAGGAACCTCGATGGTTCTTCTTCTCATTCCCTTTTTTATTATATTCTGTGAATTTCATCAATTTTTTTTTGCTTTCCTTTCACTCGATCTCGTATATCGCCTTGCATTGAGGAGACCATAGAGTGGAAATAATTTATTTATCAGTGATGTCGAGTGTCGCAACACATTGCGATGAAATTCGAGACAATTTTTTTCAGACAATTCTTCATGTCAATTTTGAAACTCGAGTTTTTTCGTCTTTTCGGTGATGTACATCAGGGTACAACTGTCCGCCCATTCATTAAAATCACGTACACACAGAAGGGCATGAATTTGTAGCATCAATGTATCGAAACGATGAATGAAAATTAAGTGTCGCAGATGAAAGAGATGAAAAGAAATTTACTATTTTTTACTTCATTATTAAATTCATGCTTAAGGGGGTAAACTCATAACGAAGATAACGAGAAACTTCGGGATTTTTTTCAAACGCAACTACTGGACCAATCGTTTTCAACTTTGGAGGCTATTTTATTGTACATTCGAAGACGTGAAAAACATTTTTTTTAATCGAAAATAAGTATTCAGCAGCAGCCTGCAATCAATCGTTGATGAACGAATTTTTCCCGTGATTTCAGATTGCGACAGCTATAGTTTTTTTGTTTTTCATCTTAAACAAAAAACCCGAAACTCATTCCATTCTATATGAAAGTACGCTGTCGATAAGCCAAGAAAAAGTTTCAAAAGTTGAATATTGTAATAATGGCGGCACTCAGAGAAAAACGATCGAATTTTCACCGAACATTTTTATGCAAAAGATGATTGTTAAATTAATTTTTTTTCGAAAACGGAGGTTTATCGACGAGGGTTTGCAATTATGTATCTAAGTCTCTGGTACCTTACAAAAATGTTTTTCAAGTATTCCAATGTATAATAAAATAGCCTCCAAAGTTGAAAACAATTGGTCCAGTTGCGTTGGAAAAAAATCCCGAAATTCCTCGTTATCTTCGATCATTTATATGAGTTTACCCCCTTAAGATAGAAACATTGGAGGGGGAGAGAGAAAAGGAACAGGCCATCAAGAATATGTACAACCAGGTAGTTTAAAAAAAAATCACGGTTTTTCCAATTAAGAGAGTATTCTGGTCTAGAATTTTGAAAAAATCTATTTTTTTTTTTGCATTTTACATATTTTGCATACATTTATTGCATTTTGCATATTTTGGTAGTAAAAATATTCAATTTTTCGCAAAAAACGACCATATTTATAAAATGTAGCGTAACTCTAAAACTACTTACTGAATTTTCGTGAAATCGCTAAGAGGGTAAAAAGTTGCATACAATTATTCTGGATTCAATGAAATTTGTTCAGCATTTTTTTTTTTTTTTTTTTTCAAATATTTTTCCTGTCAACGAGATGTTTTTTATCTAAAACAATCGGGTTTCTTACCTCTGGGGACAAACCCCATGTAAACGGCTTTTTCATTGGAAAACCCGTGCAGAAGAGGTAACAGACCCGTTTGTTTAAGATAAAAAAAAATATGTCATTGACAGAAAAAGTTTTTGAAAAAAAAATTTTGGACAAAAATTCTGAAAAAATTTCAATGAGTTCAGAATAATTGTATGGAACTTTTTACCCTCTCAGTGATTTCACAAAAACCCAACAGTTTCAGAGTTACGCTACATTTTATAAAAATGGGCGTTTTTTTGAGAAAAATTGATTTTTTACGAAAAAAGATCATACGGAACTTTTAAAAAAACTTTTTTTTTAAATTTCATGGGTTGTGCGTCAAAATTTCAACGCTAAAAAAAAAGCCGAAAAATGACCATGTTTCCAAGGACGTAGCGGGTTAAAAAAAGGTGGACATTTTTTTTTTGAAAAAGCGAAATGAAGCTGAATACGTCCACTTTGAAACGCCGCTTGTTTAATTGAAATATATCTTCATTTTTGAAAGAGCAGTGAAAAATTTTGTTCAGCGCGGAATCGGAAGCGACCCAGTGCCGTCTTTGAAGTCCTGTGTGCAGTAAGAGGAATAAGCGAAGGCCCGCGCTTTTTCTCGGTAAATTAAGCAAAAAATATGATCTATCTAGCAGACACAACATCTATCTCAATCGGCCTCTGGTCATCGTACGAAACACTTGAGTAGCGCTTTTTGGGTCGCTACAGACCCAGGGTGGACATATACTTCTCCAAAAACTCATGAAAACGACTTTCACAATCTTGTAGCTGGGAATCTCTAGTTTGCAAATCACTATAATCAAATCTATTTAGCGCGATAAACACAGGAAGAATCGTTAAAAACGTCCGACAAGTCCTACAGGCCGATTTTCGGACTTTTTTGCATTAATTCACAGTTTTTTTTAATGAAAATATTGCGGCGTTGCATATCCTCAGTCCTGAGATTGTAACGATTCGATTTTACTACTTACAAGCTAAAAAAATTTGTTTTCAACGTGTTTTATAAGCAAAAGAAGCTGTGGGTCGCTGTAGACCCAGGGTGAACCGATCGAGGACGCAAGAAAATGGGTCAGGCTAATATATATTTTTATGAGTGTTGAGAAAATCTTGAAGCAATAACCAATCATCAATCCCGACAAAACGCATAAAAATCTTGTGGTTCAGGTTTGAGGAATGCATCATATACACCGCGCCTATGCTTCCATATCATAATCGTGACTATCGTGTATCGCGACGAGAGTGCAGAACGTAATACAGGAAGACCGCGATCGCGGCATGTTTCCCGCGAGCTTTCCTCTCTCGCCTCACTTCGCGTATGTCGTGGTTCGTAAAGCGAGAGAGAGAGGAGAGAGAGTGCATATCAGCAAACCCGCCACTGATATACCTCAGCATAAATATATATATATATATATGTATATCCAAAGCGGGAGAAAAGATCGCGAAGAGGCCTCTCCGCGAAGAGCGCTCGGTAAATCACAAAAGTCGTTCCGCGCGTGAAAGGGATAGTACATGTATATGTATATACGTTTCTGGGAGATAAAAGAGCATAGGATAGACATGGAATAGGAGAATAGTACTGGTAAATCCTCAAGGCGTGCTGTAGGTGTCCTATTAGTATTTACGGATAAAATGTCAAGCCCCGATAAACGAGCCACGCGCGGGCGGATGAGCAATCTTTGCTCTCGCGTCTCTGCATGAGCGCAGATGCTGCAAGTTGCACTCTCTCCAGTTTTTTTTTTTCAATCATGTGTATGTACGTGTATATATGAACCCTATCTAGGTACCTTCTTGTGTCCCGTGTGGAGCAACCGCACAGACCTCCGCGAGCATGTTACGTAATTCTTTCTAACCGAAGACCCCGCGATAGAGGTGTCTCATCTCCCTCAAAGCCGACCTCTTACTCTCCCATCCTCGTCTATTTCGATGCTTCTTTTTACCGATTCTCCGATTGCCTTTTCTCGCTTTCTCTCGTTTCCAATGTACAAAAAGCGTGACACTCCTCCGCCGCCTTCTGCATAGCTGTGAGCTCTCGTTGTCTGTTCAGACTCTGTTACGTTCATGTAAATTTTGCGAACGAAATGCGGGAGCCAGAATACGAATGAACAGGATCGATCATCGGCGATCGTGGAAATTTTGTACGCAGCTGGTTGGAAAAGATTGACATTGAGAGATGCGGCAGCATCTCTCAATATCATATTTTTATTTAAGGTTGTTGAGACCCAAATCGCAAATGATGAGAAAATTCTGAAAATTTGGTATGTTGTTCAATGAAGTATTTAAGAGGTCGTGTAAAAATTTCACGACGATTTGGCAGCTCGTTATCGAATAATTAAGATTAACGAATTAAATAAAATTCAATGTAGTCTTATGGAAACTGATATAACTTTGCGATAAGTTTTTTTTTGCAATGCCTGCCCCGAAAGTGCGATTTTCGATGGGTGTTTGACGTGCGGAAAGTGGCTAATTTCTCAACGATGCTTAACATTCCCGAACTTGTGCGGGAATAACTCTATTTATAGCTCACTTTACCACATTGATTTACGAAAAAACGGATTTTTTGACAGTTGATCGTTTTTTGTTCTACGATTTTAACGTAACGTCAACTTATGACAGTCGCATTTTCTGAGGGAATACGGAATACAGAATGGATGAAGAAAACGAGCGCCCAAGAGCATCTACACCCGTGGAACTGATTGAAGCCGCTATATCGGCCGAAGAGAAATTATTACCGAAGAAATCAAAGGACAAATATTTGAACATCTATGCAAAATTCATGGAATGGAGAGTGTCTAAAAAAATAAACTTACTGCTGGTTATATATATACAAGTTCTTATTTGAATATGTCATTGGTTTTATTGAATCTCAAATCCCACTTTCGGGGCAGCCATTGCAAAAAATAATGTATGCTACATGTGCAAAAAAAACGAATTCCATCGCGCGTGAAGTTGCCGCATGAGCCGAAGACTTATGGTGTATTTCACACGAGTACGAGTGTGAAATGCACCATAAGTCGAGGCGAATGCGGCAACTTCACGCGCGATGGAATGCGTTGTTTTCTACACTTGTAGCAAAAATTACTATTTTTTACCTCTCAATTTTTTAATATCTATACAATATACTGAAAGCAACGGAAAGAAAACGAAGTTTATTGATAAATATTTTTTTTATTTGTTTAAAAAAATGTTTTTAACAAAACGTTAATTTCTTAATAACGAGCTTCCTAATCGTCGTGACATTTTTACACGACCTCTTAAATATCTCATACAAAAACATACCAAATTTTTAGAATTTTCTCATCATTTTTTATTTTAACCCTTAAGGAGGTTGAAGTAATGATGATAGAATTCTGAAAATTTGGTATATTCTTACATGAAGTATTCAGGAGGTCGTGTAAAAATTTCACTACGATTAAGAAGCTATCTATTGAACAATTAATATTCAAAAGTTTCATAGCTTCTAAACAACCTTCAAAATAAAGAGTTTGGAGCCATAGCTAAAGAGTTATATTTTAGTTTAGTTTAGTTCTTAGTTATTGTATAATGATCAATGGATTGTGGTTATGCGAGAAATCATTGAAAAGAAGTCGAATTTAAATTATTGCTGAAAAGATTGTGGCGTGTTAACTTTCCTGAGTCATTTTATAAAAATTAAAAACGAAGAAATGAAGAAGCTTTTGTGCAGACCCGAAAAGTCTAAGCATAGTTTGGCGTTCACATCATAAATTGACTATGAACACAATTAAGTAGATGGGAAATTGTGATTAATTGACGATATCAAGTTGAAGCTGTGATTTGATTTTTTGTTTCCTCATAAAAGCTTGCATTCCGTGCGAACGTTTTTGAGTCCTAAAACTAAAACTAGAGCTGGACAGTACTTGAAGTAAAATAAATTAAACTATATTTAGAAGTACTTAAAAAGTACATACTTCAAGTACTGTACTTAAATTTTCAAGTACTTGGCCTGTACTTCAAGTATTGTACTTGAAATTTCAAATACTTTTCTGTACTTCGAGTACTTTTTCAAGTACAGGTATCAAGTCCTTTTGAATGTGTCTTGCTGATGGTTGCATGTACAAAGCCTTTGAATATGTAATTGAAAATAATATTTCGTGTCGTAGGCGACAGTTTTTTGAAGACGAACACGAAGTTGAAGTAGTTTTAACAATACATGTATTATATTCTTCATTTCTTCTTTTTCAAACCTGTATCAAAATAAATCGTAATTCCAATCGTCAATGCTATTTTTGAGTTATTTTTAATTATTTGTTTGAATACTTCTATTCCAATCTGCCTAACAGCCTAATCTCAGAGCACATGGTGAAAGTATGTTTTGATACAAAAAGTACTTGAACAAAAATCAATTGAGAATAAGAAATAAGATGTAAGCACTGGAACTTGCGAGATATCCCTGAAAACTTAAAAAGTCGTTCATACTTGGTACTTGATTTCCAAGTACTTGTACTTCAAGTACTTCAAATCTTAAGTACTTGAAGTAATAAGTACGTAGTACTTCAAATCTTAAGTCCTTCAAGTAATAAGTAGGTAGTACTTCAAATCTTGAGTACTTCATGTAATAAGTACGTAGTACTTCAAGTACATACAGAACTTTTTACTTTTGAAGTACTTTCCAGTACTTTGCCCAGCTCTGGCTTATAAGACTCACCAGAAACGTCCTTTGTTAGAATCGTGAATGTCAATTTTGAATTTACAATTTAGAATTTTCTTCGTTTTTGCCTCAAGACATACTTGTCATTCTCCAAAAATGATTTTTCGAATTCTGGAAGAATCTGTCTGTGCTGGAAGGATCAATGATGTGACCAATATCGTGGAAGTTTATACGGCGATGACGCGACGATGACAATGGAAATTTCGATCCAATTGACACGGAGCATCTCATATCAAAGCGTAACATCGTGTCTTGTTTGTAAAAGGATAAACGCGGGAATAAATTTAGCTAAGGCGCACGTCATCCGAACGGACAGCCCACACGAGATCGTGGTTGAGGAAATTTTGGTTTCGCACGGATATTATTCAAATAACATTTTGCAATGATGAAAATTGTTGGTTTTGCAAAAGAGATCTGGTTTTTAGGTCGATGATGATTGACTGTGTAAATCACGATACGAAGCATATGCACAGTTAACCAATGTGATTCAGCCTGAGCCATATATCTATACGTTCTGAATTTGTGGTACTGGAGATAGTATATAACAGCGGATACTGACATGTGATCATGTAACTTTTACGCAGAATTAGGTAAATTCGCTGTGAGGATAACGGGTATCATTATTATATTTGCATGAGCTTTTACGCGGTGTATACTCTCGCAAAAGCCTCAGGCTTCTCCATATATAAATATACATATATATACAGAAACTCATGTGTGTGCATTGTATATGCACATATTATATCGATATATATATATATGGACTCTGAAAATTTCCAAGTAACTTCCATCGTTTATTAAAGGAAGAGAAAATTGTTGGTTGCCGCGATCGCTCACGATATATATATAACAGATCGTCGGTGAGCGCTTTTATAGTCCTTAATAATTGGGTCAATAAATCTTGTCGGATCGATGCCGCAACGACGATTAATCTAGGATTTGCAAAATTAGAACGCTTTTTATATATCCCCATTTGCCTCCCCCAATCGATTTTACAATTCCTCTCTTTTTGATCGTCCATACGCCACTTTAGTACCGACGACGAGACGCAGTGTGAACTTTGAGCCACGCGGAAGGACCAAAAAAAAAAAGAGCGAAAGAAAGGGACGAAGCGGAGACGGTTTAATGTATGATGCATAAAGCACGCCCGCGTTGGAGCGCGAGATTATTTCATAAGAGGTATATATATATATATATGTATATACAACGATGATGGAGGCAGCGACGCGTCCTCGATACGGAAAAGTTCATCCGGCAGCGAGTTCTCTTTGCCGCGGTGAAACGAGTCGCGAGAGAGGTGAACTCGCGGTTCTGATTGCGCAAAACTGCGAGGATATTATATACATATATATATTTATAATACATACGTGAAGAAGAGAGAGAGGGAGAGAGAGAGAGAGAGAGAGAGAGCGAGAAGGGGGCTTTGAGGGGGGGGGGGGATATAGTTACGTGAAGATAACGCTATGGGCATACACCCTGTGACACCCTGGATAAGTAAAGTGTCCACGGAGATAAACCAGACACGGCAGGATCTTACATCATTGGATATAGGCGCGTAATAGGCATTCGCCACAAGCGGGAACTTGTCTACTAAATAATATAAAAAGCTATACCGCCACAAACGTCAACGAGTAGGTAATAACTCCATCAGACTTCCCTCCCTTCTACCTTCTTGCACATCGTTAATGAAGTGAACAAAAGGATATCAATCGGATTCGCCGTTTGCGAGCTAATTAGCGCTGAAACAAAGTCCCTGACGTGCCGAACGAGTTTTTCTCAATGAACTTCGCAGAATGGAGTTTTTCTCAATGAACTTCGCAGAATGGAGTTTATTTAATTTGCGCGATTGTCGGTGATAATTTATTGAAAGGGTCCTGTCAAGGACGAGAATTAATCAGAGCTGGGCAAAGTACCGGAAAGTACTTCAAGTACAAAGTACCACAAGTACTTTAAGTGCCAAGTACCGGCAGTACTTGAAGTACTACGTACCTATTACTTGAAGTACTTAAGATTTAAAGTACTTCAAGTACAAGTACTTGAAAAATCAAGGACCAAGTATCAAGTACTTTTCAAAACATATTTTCACCTTGTGCAATATACTGAGATTAGGCTAAGGCAGATTGGAACAGAAGGATTCAAACAAAGAATTAAAAATAATTCAAAAATAGCATTGACGATTGTAATTACGATTTATTTTGATGCAGGTTTGAAAAAGAAGAAATAATACATGGATTTTTAAAACTATTCCAACTTCGTCTTCAAAAAACAGTCGTAGATGACAATTGAGTCCCCGTACGTCACGAAATATTACTTTTGAATTATATATGGGTCATTCGATGTCAAATCGAACAAATGTTGGAATCGACCCCCTTTCAATTTCGATGAAATTTAATCAGAAGTTTTCGTTTTTTATAAAACGAAGGTCTACCAAAAGCAAAAAAATGAAAAAAATATTTCGACAGTTATGCAAGATTCAGAATTTCAGAATTTTTTTAATCTTTCAAGTTTATTTTTCAAATATCTCAAAAATTATTATAGTTACGAAAAAAATCATTCTGGGTTCGTCTTGAAGAGTTTAAGAAAACAAAAAATTCGGAAAAAAAAATTCATATTTTTGAAAAAACAAAAAAAAACCTTTCTGAAAATTTCAGGATCTTTTAAGATCAGTACAAGGTGTTATGTAAAAAAAATTGAACCGAAAATTTAATGTTGATCATGGATTTGCAGGATTTTTTAAAATCCAAAATTCTCCAAATTCATCATTTTTCAAAATTTTTTGTCGGAATATTTTTTTTTCGTAGTTACAAATATACTCTTCAAGAACCTAACACGATTTTTTCGTAACTATAATAGTTTTCGAGATATTTAAAAAATAAACTTGAAAGATTTAAAAAAACTGTGAAATTATGAATCTTGCATAATTTTCAAAAAAAAAAATTTTTATTCTTTTCCTTCGGTAGAACTTCGTTTTATTAAAAACGAAAACTTCTGACCGAATTTCATCGACATCCACATTCCAACTCTTGGTCGATTTGACATAGAATAACCCATATTCAAAGGCTTTATAAATGCAACCATCAGAAAAACATATTCAAAAGTACCTGATACTTGTTCTTGAAAAAGTACTTGAAGTACAAATACGTATTTGAAATTTTAATTACAATACTTGAGGTACTTCAAGTATTGTACTTGTACTTGCAGTAACTGGCCTGTACTTCAAGTATTGTACTTAAACATGAAGTACTTTTCAACTACTTCAAGTATTGTACTTAAACTTGAAGTCCTTTTCAACTACTTCAAGCATTGTACTTAAACTTAAAGTACTTTTCAACTACTTCAAGTACTTAGCCTGTACTTCAAGTATTGTACTTGAGCTTGAAGTACTTAAAAAGTACTTCAAGTACTTACTTGCACTTACTTGAAGTACTTAAAAAGTACTTAAAAAGTACTTCAAGTACGTCGCAAATACGGGT
The DNA here is from genome assembly GCA_946863875.1 of Alloplasta piceator. NCBI lineage: Eukaryota > Metazoa > Arthropoda > Insecta > Hymenoptera > Ichneumonidae > Alloplasta > Alloplasta piceator. Next base: position 12,555,263 of record OX333072.1, read on the forward strand.
ACTTCAAGTACTGCCCAGCTCCGGAATTATCAAAGCAGAATACTAAAATGATCTCAAACGCCAAGTATTGTCAAAAAAGTCTGAAATTCGTATTAAATTCAGACTCTGACTATTTCGAAGAAAAAAAATCAGAGGCTCTACAAAGGGAAAGGTGCTTAGGCGAGTGTCCTTTAATCTTTTTGGACAAAATCGCACAAGAAGTTGAATTTTAGGTTTCGGCTACGATGCATCTAAAAAAGGACAATCAAATACACACGACAAATTTAGGATCTCATAAGTCATCATCCTTTCTATTGTGTCTTCTAAATAGACGGTGGGTGAAGTCCCTTATAGGAACGGCGCTGGTGTTCCGCTTGTGGGAAAGCGCTCCGGTCGGCAGCGCCTGGCGGATTAATCGAGAAGCATCTCCAGAACCATCCGTGATATACGAACTATCAATTAATTCTGCAAGTTTATCGTTGGAGTCGGTAAAAAATTCGTGCACTTACAGAGTAGTTGATTAAATGTTTCTCTCATCCATCAAATTCCATACCGGTATACTTAATCTCGTTAGAACGTCGCAGGGATGCTGCACTATCGCGGATAATGATAGCAACGATGATCTGGAGCTCTGAACTGATTCGCACGCAATCCACGCGCAAAGAAAACTCGAGGATAAGACCGAGCAAACGCAAACACAGATACCAAACTCCTGTGCCCACAAAAGGCGATTGGTCGCTGTATATATTATAGTCTCTCTTTCTCTCTTCTTCTTTCACTTATTTCTCGTCTCATTGCCTCTATAATATGTATATATCGATGCATGTATATATACGTATGCATAAGCTATATGCATTGATCGCTCTCACTCTTTCGCACACGAAAGAGGGACCACTCGCAAATTGCTTTTCAAACTGCCTCCACCTTCGTTCTCGTTTATTTCCAGTGCATCCGGCGATTTACGTCCTTCCTCCTCGCTCCCGGCAATACCAATCCAACCATCAGGAGCTTGATTCTCGTCCTCGCGCCTTTCTTCTCTCGCTTCATCGAAACTTGTACGTATACATTTATCTCGCTCTTCCTTGCTGAGCTCTCTTGCCGTGAGCTCACTTGTATATCTTCAATCGTCCCTGTCGTTTTCTCTCCCTCTTTCTTTCACTCGGTCTACGATCCTCTCTTCCTCTCGAGTCCTTATCTCGTATAACCTATCTTTCGCTTAGCGAGCGAGGAAGAGAGACGAGGAAGTCGCCGACCTACTCGTCCTGTTCTGGAATTAAGCCCATCTCTTCTCTCCGAGACTTCCGCGAGTTTACACCAACGATTGATCTCTCCTCCTTTGACTTCTTACGAGAAACACCATCCCTCTCCACCAACCAGACTATGTTTCTCTTTCTAGCTCTCCCTTCCCCTAATTATGGCCTTTTTCCATCGTTATTTTCATATATTCTGCTTATACAGATCCTGGAACTCATGAATGTGGCTAATTTCCGCCAGACAAACTTTGACCTACGATATTGAGCTACAGAATTAAATGGCTGACTTGATACGCGAATCATAATGAAAGTTCAACTCTCTAGAAATGGGACCAGGACTGGTCCAGCTTCGTGAATTCGGTTGGAGGCCAAAATTTCGAGGGATCGATATTTCAAAGGTCTGGAATGTGGAATTCCAAAGTCAGAGTCAATCATACGATAGTCTGTGATATAGTTGATGGACTTTTCATTTAAGAAAAATATTTTTCTCACTAAATCACCCTAGAATGGACATATGCAAAAAAATAGACTTAATTCGTTAAAAAAATAATTCGGGAGACTTTTCGTTGGAAATTAATTATTTTCTAAAATCTTAATGTCACATTCATCAACAAAATTGATGACTCTCAATCGCTCAGTCTTTCAATCATCAAAAATCATGAATACTGAGTGAATGATAAAAAATTGTAGTCAGTACTTTTCTTTAAAAAAATCAAACGTCGAAATAACTCAAACTGGAAATATTTATCGATGATCTTCCCAAGCGAGCATTTCCCGAAAAATCCGGACCCAGAGACGTGCTCTCTGATGCCGATCGAAAGATTCAACTCGCGGTCGCGACGATTCTTTTGACGTGCATTCATGCGCAAAAGGAGCCAGAAGCCTGCTCCACACACACACACACACACACACCTTAGGTAGAATGCCTTTTAAAAGCTTTTAATACATCAGACTCACGCTTCAATACCACCGAGTTCTCCATACATGTATACTATTTTTTCTCTCTTATCTCTTTCTTCCTTTTCTTCCTCCCCCTTGAACTTTATTTCGAAAAAAAACATCTCAAGGAAACGAGGTCCCTATCGAATCCACCAAACGAAGCATACTATTCAAAAAATGTATCCAGCCTGCAGATTCTTCATGATGTACCGGTAAATCAGATTGAAAATCAAAGTATTGAATGAACAACCGTGTAGAAATTTTAATTACTCAGCTCACCTCTGCACCAACATAGTTAACCATACTTTATGTATAACAAACCATTGTTTAAAGTGAAGGAAACACAACGAAACTTTTGTGTCAAGGAGCGAGGCCAAAGAAAAAAAGCTGAACTTGGGCAGAGAAGTTAAACTCCGTAAATTGCATTCCCGCTTCGTGGAAATAAAACCTTATTGGAAAAGATCTCAGGCTGCAACAGGCTAAGCAGGGCATTACGATTTATAATATCCTTTGTACCTTTGCGCATCTTGTCCAAGAATCTTTTGGATGTTTTCCTTTTATCACTGTACCTTTAGGAACATTCCAAAATATATTACATTGACAAGACGCTACCAAGTTCTGCAGTGCATATATCGCAAGTTAGTCATATTGGTCGAATCCAGCCTCGAAAATGATTTACTGATATCCTTCATCATAATTCTTCTCACATCTAGTTCTTCCTCTGGAGAAAAATAAGAAATGATAACTGAGATACAGAAATTAGCTCAAAGATCCGAATTTCCAGAAACTTCATCATAGCGAAGGATATTTTATCAAAACAAGGCACAATGAAAAAAAGCCTTAGTTGGTCCAACCAAACACTTAGTGCTCTGAGTGCCAGAAGAAAAATTGGTTGGATCAACTAGATTATTGGTTATCACAACTATCTGTTGGTTGAATCAACTAGATTATTAGTCGTCACAACTAAGTCAACTAAATAATTAGTTGAACCACCCAACTATCTAGTTGATCCAACCAATTCCTCTTCTGGCGCTCAAAGCACTAAATGTTTGGTTGGACCAACTAACTCGTTTTTCCCTGCATTAAATCCTGTATGGCGGAAAGACTCTGGCAATTATGAACCGTATAACCGCTAGAAATTGTCCGTAATAATCCACCCGCGAATTTGAGGACAGCACAGGAATGACACTTCAGATCAGCAGCTTAAAGTGTGTGTTGCCACTTCGGGAAGAGGTACCCTCGAGTTCGAACAACATACTGGAAAAATTCGAAGAGGTTGTTTTCTTTTTGTGCCCGATGTCGATGTATGAAAGACCCCCGAGCCGTAAATTCAACATCCTCGATCACGTATGCCCGCTTACATAAACGGGACACGTTACCGTGTACCCGGCGTTCTCTCGCCACGATCGTGCCTCGCCTCTCTCTATCCGTACACTTAACACGCAATTTTAGCGAGCTTCGGCTACGTGATCAGGTTTCGATTCTCTGGGCCAGAGAGAAAGAGAGGGAGGGAGACAGGGCCCAGTGGGCACACATAGCTGCTCGCAATCCTTAACCAAACCCAAGCTATGAACACGGTTCGTATGTGTGATGGACATCAGGCAAGGCGCGCGCGTCTTTGAGCGTTCAAAATCGGACGTTCTTCAACGCACCAAGAATCAGGACGGACGATTCAACAAAAGAGACAATGAGGCGAGAAGGACGTGGGCAAAGGAACGAGACAACGGAGAATACGAAGAAACGACGACTAGCGCTCGGTGCATAAGAAAAAAAAACAGTAAGGAAATAAACAAAGGACATTGAACGATGAGGGAAGGAGGTTTTATACTGAGCCCGTATGCTCGACACTTCCGGTTCAGGACGATCAATCGCTATAATTCCATTCCTGGATTTACATTAAACCCTGTTCGCTGGTCTGCAAATACGCGATCCAAAATGGTGAAGGTACTGTTTGAAGAATCGAATTGTCTTTGAAGTTACGAAATTGACTTACCATTTATTTAATTTAAAAAATAATAAGTTTAGAAAACTTGATTTTCATCTTTGCAGTTTTTAATCAATGAAGGGCTGTCGAGACTTCAAAAATAAATATTTTAACTTCATCGTCATAAGGACTGTGGCCAGGATATACTGAAGGTGGATGCCTGCTCCAAAGGGTTCATTTGTATTCAAATGCTGTGGAAATCATTCCAATATGTACCATAACAAATACCTGCAAGATATTAAGAGATGAATCATTTCTATCGATCCGCTAAACTAGAATACCTAGAATGCATCATTCGAAGTGGACGAAAATGTTCCAATAACTCGGACGATCAGCGAGAATTCTGAATACCGAAGGTTATTATTCCATCGTATGTAAAAAAATCTCCGCATGATGCACAGTGAGGAGGGGCATTGATAGTTAGCCTCAACGTTTGCGCTCGAGTAAGCAGGGGATCCCTGGGAAAAAGAGCCAAGAGGTGAATACGCTTTTACAAACACTGGAGGACAACAAGGATGAGCAAAGTGCCTCAAAAGGTGGCGAGAGTGTCATGATGGAAGAAGAGGGGACGAAGAGGACACATTATAATCGGGAAGGGAGACTAGACGAAGAAGAAGAATAAAAACGTGGCATGGTCCTGACGGAAGTACGCCCAATTTCCTTTTCTGACCGATCATTACGCTACGTTAACTCTCACTACTTTGGTGACTCCTGAGAGCCCGAGGAACACGAGTCCTCTTCCCGTGTGTGATGCCCTTTTGTATAGACTGGTCTGCACCTAACTCTCGACCTTTTTGCCGTCCATACATTTTATTTCGTACCCGAAGAAACTTCCATGGATATTGATGACAACGACCCCGCACTCGAGACCAACCAAACTCTGGGTGGTCGTGGATTGAGAGAAAAAAAGAGAAAATGATTTTTAAAAAAATGCTCTGCTGAACTGCTGCTCCTCTCAACTTACTTGGGCTTCATGATACCTCGATCGATCACGCCTCCTCTTCTTCGTGATTCCCGTTGCCATTGAACCAACAACCATCAAATTTCTGGCCTCTTGGCGTGAAGTTACCGTAAATGCGGAGCACCACGCGAGTCGATTTTATAAAGGTCTTCCGTTGTTTATCCAGGAATCGCCATCTCCATTTGGGTATGATCCTGAAGAGAAAAAAATGGTAATTCAGCGGCACGTCAGTCACTCCGGATTCTCACTTGGTATTTTTTTATTGCGGTATTTTATTCACGGAGGTCACTTTATTTCAACGAAATTACACGTTTCATTCGCGAGATTGGTATTATCGCGCGATATTTATCATTCCAATGCCATTTAGCGTGAGGTTGCACCAAACTTTTCGGAGTAATACCAACGGGTCCTCCTTTGAGAAAACCCGAAAGAAACGAAATTTAAATAAAAAGAGAAAGGGGACGTCCCGTGTATATGTATGTGTATATATTGGAGAAAGTGACGCTGCCGTGAGAGAGTTGTACGGATAAGATTGTACACCTGTGTATTCGATGTACAGTATGAATTCTATCGAATTCGAAGCCTTGCATCACTTGATGGAGATATTCAATCGTCCAACCCATCTTCTTTGCAATCGATGCTACGGTTTTACGCATTAATGGGTTTGTACACTTTATAGTGCCCTGATATAAATATTTTTACTTTTTACCCTTACAAAAATTAAGTTTGTGTCTATAGAGCTATTTGCAGCTGTCGAGCTCAGATTCTCAATGCAAATACTATTGTTGTCAAGGGGGAACTTCATTGGATTTTGAAAAATCGCTTAAAGCTTTCTGTTACAAGAAAAAAATTTGAAAATTTTCTTAAAATCTTAAATTTTGTGTGAATATGCAGTCTTTGATGAAGACTATTGAATTCAATTTGAAAAATATTGCTTAAGGTACTAGTCTACTTTAGAAGGCCAAAAAAGCTAATTTTGAAGATTTTTTTTCTCAACTCCTTTATCAGGTATGGCTGTAAAACTGTTTTTACAACATTGTTTCATCGTTCGAAAATACAAAAAAAAAATATTTTTTATTTTTATTCTTTGAATAATTTATAGAAGGCGCTAAAGTCGAAAATGTCTTGTCCCATGGCCGACAGTTAATCTCAAGATTGGCAAGTACGAAAAAAAGCATTTTAAAGTGAAAAAAGCAGTTTGAAATGAAAATGAAAAATTGAACTTTTCACAATTTATTTCTAACATCCGCCATTTTTTTATGGATTTTTTTATTAACGCTGGTAGATTGTTGTGTAAGAAACCTTCCTCTTTAACATGCTTTTTAATTTTTTTGTGTCGTACTTGCCAATCCTGAGATAAACTGTCGGCCATGGGACAAGACATTTTTTAAGGCTCGACTTTGGCGCCTTCTATCGATTATTCAAAGAATCAAAATAAAAAAAATTTTTTTTTTGTATTTTCAAAGGATAAAACAACGTTTTGAAAACAGTTTTATAGCCATATATAATAAAGGAGGTGAGAAAAAAAATCTTAAAAATTTGCTTTTTTGCCTTCTAAAGTTAGACTGGTACCTTAAAAAGTTGGGTTCAAAAAAACTTCTAAAAATTATGTTAAAAAAAGTTGCGATGACTAATTTTACCTTTCTAATTTAAACTTACTTTTTTAATTTTGTAGATATCGAACACAAATTTCTTTTTTTATAAATTCACGATAAAACACTGACAGCTGGTGTTACATTTTGAAAGAGTCGCCAGAAGCATTCAGACTTGGAAAAATATCTATATTTTCACAAAATAATTATAAAATTATGAAAATTGGCGATTGATCAATAGTTTTCAGATTGTTTGCTGTGTTGATCGAGCTTCCTTCATGAGTTACTCATAATTAAAATCACTCATCATAAAGAAGTTCAAGGACCTCTTCATAAAGGAGTCTTGGTGAACGATGGAAAGAATAACCCAGGGCAAACAATTTCTAGTTTGCACGGTTTTTCATTTATCATTACTTTCTCTGTAAAATGATTCCAAATAATTTTATTTATTTTTCCGTTTATTAAAATCGTTTTCGCACGTGTCTGCTAATGACCTGCAAAACGTGTCGAGACGATCCGACAAAATGGAAAAAAGTACGTAGAAACGATCGTGTTTGGCCAGACGCAGCGTATAACTTCCTAAAAAAGCATAGGCCTCTTCGCCTATTGCACTGAGAAAAAAAAATTGTTGAATGAACTAAATCTTTAGTCGCATACGCACGACTAAATATTTAGTTGTACAACCCCAATTTTTTTTGCCTGTATCATATTTTGGTCAACTGAAACGCAGAATTATTCAAGAAACTAATTATTTAGTTAGGACCCAATAAATATTTAGTCGTGCGTATGCAACTAAAGATTTAGTTCATTCAACAATTTTTTTTCTCAGTGCACGAAATAAATCAATATTTTATCCACTACTACAAGATCATGCAAATTGCGAATCATCATCGCGGCTTTGTGACTTCTTCGATGAACCACAATAAGAGTCAGGATATTGCGTCAAGTCTACCGGAGTTGTACTCGACCATCTCCCCAACGAAATTTCAACTCACCTCCTACCTTAATAACGCCGTACGAAAGAACAGGTATTGTATGGACCTAGGCTGATATACAGATTACACTGTGTATCCAAACAAAGACACAGGCGATACAAACGCAACCGTTCTGCGTCAGAACAGAGTCAACTCGATGATCTCTCCGCACAAGCGAGCAACATTTCCAATCGAAATGTCATCGGGCTGCGTGATCTTTACTATTCTTCTGCTCCCTGTACCATTATATTTTCTAGTCATTGCATAAATTTATGTACAAAAGTTGCAATGACTTCTCTGTCTTTCTGAGTCTGCCAACCGATAAACTCAATTTACAGAATAGAAACTGCTCAACACCTGACTTTAATTTTTTGGGAATTCCATCGCAACAGTTGGATACATTCTGGCTCTTCGTTCGTCACCAAAATGATTCTTTGTACATTCTCGTCTAATTAGCAAAACACGTCGTCGTAAATGCACCAAACGTTGAGGGAGGGAACCCGGATAATAACCCATAGAAAATTTCTTGTAGGTACACGTGTGTATATTCACGGGTAAAACGGAGGACACACGGATGCAGATCAGAAAGTTTACGGATGACGTATACATATATAATGTGCACGGAGAGTGTGCATCAGATATGTGCCTGTATAGTCGAGAGCTGCGAATGCACGTTGCGGTCGAGCCGGTCCACAACCACTTGCACCGTTCAGTTGCACAAGTAACGCGCTTTCCTCGTGACATAATATTATTTAACCGAGAGAATAATGCGCGCGGGCCTCGGGCATTGCATAACCGCGCGCTGGTTCGCCGTCTTTTGCCGCTGGTATTTCACGTGGATACCGGTATTATAAGCTATACGGTCTCTGCGCGGTGGCTTGTACACAGCTTGTGGTACCGCGAGCGAGAAACCCTCTCGGCAACTACGTTGTCGCTGTTTCTTTGGCTACGGGTTTTCCTTTTCTTACATAAACGGGAGATACGCTCGATGGGCCGTGGGAGGGTGGAGAGGGGCTACCCCTTGTGGCCTCTTCTCGATGACTACCAGAAATCAGCGAATATCGGCAAGAAAGCATTACAAGAAGACGGATAGTGACTTTTTCAACCAAAAATCTGGAAAATCAAATTTTCTGTAGACTTTTCTTCAATTGAAAGCTTGTTGAGTGGCCAAAGAAGAGCATGCAACAATGATCATGATCCAAAATGAGGCCATCATGTACTGGTCGATAATACTCGAAATATAATCGTTTACAGGAAAAATCAGGTGTTTGATTTTGAATAAATGGCACTAGAATAGTGCTTGTGAATAGATGGCACTAGAAAAGCGCCATAAGAGGTTCGGAGGTTACAATCCATTTGCTCTTGACCTGTTACAAGCTATTTGATCTAGTACTGAGATTTCGAAAATCATTTTTACACGCTCAAAAGGTGAAACCTCAAGTCGATCTGAATTAAGGGGCTAGGCCACTCTAAGATTTTCAAAAAATCTATTTTTTTTGTTTGTTAAAAGGGTCCCTCAGTATCTATAGATTTATATTCCAAAAGATTATGTGTGTGAAGGTTCCAAAGTACTCGATTTTCATATTCTTGTGCAACCCCTCTTCATCCACAGCGATAGCTTTCTATAAACTTTAAAGGCGTTTATCTAAAAACTACATTTTTCAAGTCGGCCGAATTCATGACTCAAACAAATTTCAACCGATTCATTTGAAATTTCAACTGAATCGGTACATAAGATAAGATTTTACACTACATAAGATTTTTTCATTATATTGCATAGTTCGTTTTTTATAAACAATTTCCTGACGATTTTTTCATGGCATTTTATACTTTTTGCGCCATTTTTACAAAAAAACCACGGATCAGAAAATTCCTACAGTGAGAACAAATTTTTGTTGGAAATGCAAAAATTTGTTAGACTCAACCAAATATTTGTTTCCGGACGTTCAACAAGATCATTTTGGTAATTCAACAAAGATACAGTGGAAGTTTTAGTTAAATCGGTTAAATCGTTGCTTGAATGGGCAAAGTTTCAGTTCAAAACAAATAAATATCCTTGTACCAAATAAATTGTGTGATTGAAAATACGAAATGTTTTTTTGTTACAGCTAAATTTATCAAGTTAAAATATACGAGAAATCAACGAAATATTTCTGTACAGCAGCTCAGTAACGTGTAAATTGGACTAAACTGTATCTGGAAATTGACCAAATAATTTCGTTCACCTCATATCTTATGATTAACCAAATCCATTTGTTGAATTAATTATAGTTTCATTATTTCAAACAAATTAATATTGAATCAACTAAATTTTTTTCAACTAAATGGATTTAGTTATTTTAACTGAACTTTTTTCTCAGTGTACTTACTTCTACAGCTATTCCTATATATAATCGAAAAAACTTTGGTGCCTCATCATAATCCAAAAATTATAGAATTATTAAATGCATCATAAACCATCTTTTTTGTAAATCCGATTAATTTTATGGTTTCGCTAAAAAAACGAAATATGCCCTTTTTTGGTTTGTACAGTGGCCTAACCCCTTAAATATAGAGTTCCTACTTGATGTAGAATAAAAACAATAGCTCTTCAGCAAAGTAACTCGGTTTTCTTCATCAAGCGTGCGGACACATTTTAATGGAGTTTTTGAGAAGTCATGTTTTTTTATTTTTGTTCAATCTCGATAAGCTCCTTTCGTTAGTTACAATATATTCTATGAATTCATCGAGGAATTTGTTTTGATCCAGTGTTTAATCAAATGAAAAGTTTAGTTAACGTCGTAGCTTTGCTTTTCTAACAAATACCCCGGGTTAAAAACTATGAATATTAACAAGAATGTTTCGTAGTGAATTCATCGAGTATCTATATCTAAAATCTATCAAAAATGCTCGCATCAGTCTAGATCCGACTACAATAATGCTTATGAACTTATTGACGTAAGCTGAGTTATTCTTGTGTAAAGTTGTTATCATACAATATTTTTCATATTGAGTAAGAGTTCCTTAATCCAGATGAACCTAATTCGCACTAGTTTTTTCTGAAAAACCGATACAAATAATTTTTAGAAACTCAACTAGATTGCCTTGGCTATAGCACAAAGACACGATTAACCAGGAATCAGTCTAAATTTTAGTCTGAACGAAGAATTCAAGTTCTCACCTGTGGTTACCTTCAAGAAAGCGAAGATGACGATTCTAGGCGACTTTTATTTCAGTAAACACAAATCAACATCTGCATCTAAAATGCGCAGAGTTCTAGATAAGTGTACAGGATACTCTTATCATAATGACTCGGTGATAGATGTCAGAATGGATTAAAAACGAGTAAAAAGCAGCGCAGCAGCTTATGACGAAGCTGGAAGTACACTTCCAGCAAATCGAGTCACCACTATCACGCCGTTCTTGGTTTTTCCACGAAGAGCCGGAAATTAAACGATCACGGGAATATCCACCCCGAATTTTCTGTAAGATATTACATAGTATGATTCCGTCAGCCTAAAAGCCACAAGCTATTATCAACTCCACATCCGCACTCTCTTCAAAAGCAAACGAGCGAAAGAGCCCGAAATCTGTTTTATATTCTTGCGGCGTAAATGAACAAAAGGTACAGTAATCGATCGCCGATCGATCGAGTATGTCTTCCACGATGGATCCATTCTCCGATCCATGACTTATTTGACTTTCGTCCGTGCAATAAATCCTTTTTGAGTTACTTCGAAATCCGAAAGTAACCCAATATATATTCGAACGACGTTTCCTCTCTTCACGATGATGGAACGAAAGAGCCTTTCTGCTCTTTGTCTCTATAATCTTTCACTCTCTCTTTTTGTCTTTTTTTGCCTCTCTCTCTCTCTCTCTCTCCCTCTCTCTTTCGTTCTTTCTTTCTGTCTTCCACTCTCTTTCTCTATCTTTTTCCTTCTCTCTGTCTTTCACTGACTTGAGACTGAATTAACGTTCGCGGGATATTGCGTATACATGAACAGAATGCCGCGAGTCTTTCCGTTTCTCGCGGTTTATATTCTCCGTTACATAATGCACTTCGGGGAACCAAGTACAGCTGGATCCGACCCAATCTTCTCACTGCAAGTTAATCTAACTGCACTGAAATTTCATATTGTTGATCTATTAAGAGTATGGGTACCCCGCGTAAATTCTCCATTATATGCTCCTGCAAACTGATTATCCGTGTTGAAACGAAATTTAAGGATTATTGCAAAAAGGGAAGAACAAGAGATCGCGCGATACAAGTGTGAATGGATCATGCTCGTTGTATGGAAAAACAGAGAATGAACAACGAAAGACAGAATTGTTTCGCTTCCTGGAGTTAGTAAGTTGGGGAGCGTGGGGCTAGTTGTAACAGGGGTAAGTTGTAACACTCAATTTTGACCGGGAATTTAAAACATTTTGATTGGATTTTTTTGCTGAATGTGCTTCTTATAACGCGCAGCATAACGTAAATACCGCTAATACCCCGCGAGACATCAAAATAAGAGGATATGCACACGAGCTCTATTTCGGCCAGGTTTCGTAAAAAAAATACTTACGAAAATTTTGATTTTGACTATTAAAATTAAATTTATTGTTTATTGTTTTTTCCTTGTTACATCGTAAATTTAACTGGCTTTCATTTGCTTTTAAAAATTATTCTAAAGTTTGTAGTTTTTGAGATATTTCATTAAGTAGGCATAATGAGCCCATGGGGCAAGTTGTAACATGTTACAACTTGCCTCATGCGCGTGTATTTTTGTTCTGCTCTCTACATGTATTTGTATAAATAATATTATTACAACTTGTAGTACAGTGATTACATAGTATTACAAATTATTTGCGGCCTTTTGTGCATTCTTTTACTCTTCTTTACTCTAATATTGCCCAGAAAAATATACTAAGTTATTGTATTGTATTTTTTTTAGCATGAGAGACTACCAAAGATTATAATCATCACAAGAATGAACCACGATGAATTATACAAGACTGTGAACCAATGAAAACGTGTTCTCTCTTATAACTGTTGCCAGTCTTTTCATTGTTACAACTTGCCCCGAGCCTGTTACAACTAGCCTCAGACATGAGGTAAGTTGTAACAGCTCCCATTTTTTCAAAAAACGTCTGGTGTAAAAGATGGGTAAGGATTTAAAATTATTTTTCAATTGGAATTAGTGCTCAGATATATACTTTACAAACCCTCTTACTCACAGTCTTAAAAGCATACATATTTTAGGTGTTACAGGCCTTTTTCCAAAAACTGTTACAACTAACCCCACGCTCCCCTATATTAGGCTGTACCATTTGGGGTGGTTTATGAAAACTTGTTGTTTTCTGCTTAGAGTGTGGCAAAATAAATCGAGTTCTTTACTTTTCTTCCGTCCTCAGGAAGTACACTACTGCTCAAAAGTTTGGAAACACTTGCCCCGATTCCACGCCGCATGAAAAGTATCACTGCTCTTTAAAAAAAAAAGATATTTCAATTCAACAAGCGGCGTTTCAAATGGGACATATTCGGCTTCACTTCGCTTTTTCCAAAAAATTTTTTTGATTTTTTTTGAACCCACTACGCCTTTTAAAACATGGTCGTTTTTCGGCTTTTTTTGGCGTTGAAATTTTGACGCATGGCCCATGAAAGTTTTTGGTAATTGTTTTTCGCATGAAAAACTTATAGGAGGGAACTTCAATTTCGTTTTTTAAGTTTTGTCCGATTTTTTTCGCAAAAATATTGAATTTTTTGCAAAAAACGAACGTTTTCATAAAATGTCGAGTAATTTTAAAACTATTGGGTTTTCGAGAAATTACTAAGAAGGTAAAAAGTTGCATACAATCATTCTGACTTCATTGAAATTTTTTAAGAATTTTCGTTTCAAATTTTTATTCAGCTGATTTTTTAAAAAATGGGAAAGTAATTGCTCCATACAAAACCTGAATATATATATTTTTTTCAGGCCGGGCATTAAACATGAATTTATATTGCGACACAGCAATGCTTACAAAAAAAAATTAATTACTGGCATATTTGCAAAATGTGTTCATACTAAACTTGTTAATTTTTTAAATAAACATTCCCATGAGATTGTCTACGTGGGTTAAAATTTCGTATAAGGATCGAGAGATTGGGATGTATGTACATGTGCTCCCGGAAGAGATTTCGCTGCACCGTGCGGTTTGCGCATCGTCATTGCTGTAAACAGCGGCATATCGGTGCCGTGTCCGGCACGGTGCCTTCTTCACCTCGCTCGAACTCTCGGGGTGTGCCCTCGAGGCATCCCGATTAAATCTTCTCAGCGAGTTATAAACGTGCGCGCTCTGTGTGTGAGAGAATGAGCGCGGAAATTATCTACGCTGTGTGCTCTTCAACCAGCCTCCATATACGAGACAGAGAGGGAAAAGCCGAGATGGGCCTTTTTATATATATATTAGACTGATTCAAAAAAGCGAGTATTTTTTGTTTTTCGAAATAACATATTTGATACTTTCGAAGAGGTGAAAAAAGATGCCTGTTAAAGGCAGAGCTCTTAATATAAATATTTAGATATATCTCATCGCAAATTTGTATTTCCCTTTCAAATAACACAGGGAAAAAATATTTCAAACTTCGACATTTTTGAAATAGTATATTTTTGGACTTTGAAATAACACAGGGAAAAAATATTTCAAACTTCGACATTTTTGAAATAGTATATTTTTGGACTTTGAAATAGTATTTTTTTCAATATTTAGAATTTATTTTGAGACTTTTTTATTGTTAACAGGTTCATAAAATTAATAATTAATCGTTGAGTCTGTTTATGAACAATAATAACAACAGTTTTTATTTATTCACGTATTTTTTTGGAAACCTTACATAAACGATTATTTCCCGAATTAGAATATTCCTTTGCCAATACGTTTCCGTTACTCATTGGAATAATTGAATGAAATTTTTGTGTGATTGACTTCGCAGTATTGTATCGCAAATAAAATCTTTCCTTTGCATCTAAATAATGTTTCCCAGGTGAAAATTTGACAGCAATATTCGGTAGACTATTTAGGTTCAATGCCCACTCGTACAATTCCCGAACTGTTGTTATTTGCTCATCGATTAATTATTAATTTAAAAAATCTGTTAACAGTGAAAAAGTGTCAAAATTAATTCAAAATTATTTAAAAAAATACTGTACTGTAACAAAAATTGTTATTCATAATAATTAAAGAAATAAAAATTTTAATTTTCAAAAATCGAAAAAAATAGTAGTTATTGAAATCCCACGATCGGACTAGTCTTAAAAATTGTTGAATAGATAGATTTAAAAAAAAAAAAAATTTGTAGATAAAAAATGACACTTTTAAAAACGCGATTTAAAGTTTAAAACCCAAATAACTCATTCAAAAACGCGTTGAATGTTTTTGTTGTATTTTTTCTGAAAAGGCCATAAAAAAACAAAAATTTTGAAAAAACAAACTTTCAATTTGTACCATTATTAAAGAAGTTATGACCAAAATACAAAAAAAAAGCGATTTTTTTTGTTAATTTAATATCTTTTGAACGGGTGATCAAAAAAATCTCAAAATTTAATAGGAAGGTCTTTTGATGGGTACTAAAAACTATAAAAAATTTGAGGAAATAAAAAAAAAAGTTTTTCAAACTGTCCGATTTGGGATGGAACGCCCCGTATATATTAGACCGTGAATAACTTTTAAAGGAGTGAGTTTATCGAAAAATCATAAGAGACCTTTTTTGTAGAGCGTTCAATTCCCTACAAGAATACGTATCGTTCGATTCGGTACATTGACTTGAAGCCGAGGTATAAAATTTTCAAGTTTGAAATTTTCTTCCCGTGTTATTTAAATGGGAAATAGAAATTTGCAATGAGACATATCCAAATATTTATATTAAGAGCTCTACTTTTGACAAGCATCTTTTTTCACCTCCCCGAAAGTATTTAATAAGTTATTACGAAAAACAAAAAATAGTCGCTTTTTTGAATCTGTCTAATGTATATGTATATATGTGTGTATATTTATATGGTGTATCGCCGCTGGGGCCTTTGCAATTCGTAATTAGCGAGATATGCAGCGCGGCAGCAACTGCGAGAGCCTCGTCTGAGCTCGAACGGCTGTACCTACTGTGGCGCGGCCGCCCCCACGGACCCAGAACTCATGGCGATAACTCATGCACCGTTCGATCCTCTCATTCTATCTCAAACCAACTTTCGAAATTCTCAGATCATCATCATCATCATGTTCTTTTCATACTCTCGTTGTCCATTCTGGTGATATACATTATAATTACAATGCTCCGAGGATTTCCCAAACTTGATTTTTTCAATCTCAAAACGACGTTTCAAAATATTTTTGCACCCTAGTAGATAATTTGGATCTTTAAAGGATTTTCTTAAGGCGGTATTCTGGTCTAGGGACATACATTTTGAGCGTTTTGTTGAGCTCGGTAAAAAATGAAAAATATTTTTACGATTCTTTTTTTTACAATATATTTATTAATATTTTAACAATAAACAAAAAAAAATCGAGAAAAAAAATGAAAAAACCCTGCAAATTGGACATTTGCACATTGCTTCCTCATCTTTATCCATAGTTCACTCAACTTCCTTCACCACAAATTATGGCGATCAAATTTGGTTTCCTCATAAAGGAAGCTTTGTTAACTATCGAAAAACATGAGTAATCAATATGCAAATTTGCTAAATTCTTTCAAATTTACTTCTTGCCAAATTTAATAACGAACATCCTCCGATATCTTACAAATTGCACAAGTTAGAGCGTTTACGCTATTTTGCGAAAAAATTAAAAATTTCATAAAATTTTAATCGATGAATTTTTGCGAAATTCAACAGCGAACAACCTTGATAGCTATACTAGTTCCTTACAAAGTTTCACTGCAATATCTTAAAAATTGTGCAAGTTAGAGCGTTTACGCTATTTTTCGAAAAATTCAAAATTTGATTAAAATTTTATCTTTCGTTTAGCATAAAAATGAAAAATTCTTGGTTATGATATCAACTGCAATGAAATTGCTCAATTCTATCTGATCCTTTATCTGCAAAAAAATAACTAACTAATAAATAAGAAAAAATTCCTCTTGAACTTCTGAAAATCCGACCACTTTTGTTGATTACACATAAACAGGTGATTATTGACATCCACAAAATGAAGATTTTAGTGGTCATTAAAATTACCAATTAAGCCATCTTTTTGTATGCAATTAAAATAGATATTCATTAATTAAGGGTGCAAAGAGAAAAATTACATCATTCGATAGGCGAGCATCATTATTAGGTAACGACAGGACGATTTCTCAAGCCAGAAGAGATTTGAAAACCTTTTGTTCATTAGGTGCAAAAAGACATACTGATAAAGTATCATGCGTGCTAAAATCTTGCTCTGCATAGTATACGCAAATATCGGATTCTTATCAATCTTATCAATTATTCAAGGATTGCATCTTGGCAATCCTCGAAGCGCTAATCTGTATCCCTTCGCGTCTCCGATGCGCGCATCTCCGTTCGTCGGCCATACGATATCTCGAGGTTCTTTTTCTCTCGCGATGGCTCTGCACCTTTTACCATAAATTGCACCGCGGACGCCCGTGGAGAGCACTCCGGAATGAGCTTCCTCATAAATATCGTCTTCCGGGTTGGTGTATATACAAGACATAATCGAGATGGACGCTTAATATTCCCAAGAGCGGGCGAAGCGCCGAGAAAGCGATATACAGCCTCCGATGTTCATTCAAACCCTTCGTCGTTCTCTTTGAATTATTAATTATACATCCTCCGCACACAACGGACAAAAAAAAAGCAGCGAAGATACGAAAAGATCGAGCAGTGGCGGCAAACACGAGAAGCAGGGTTGCAAGTAATGCATTACTTTTTGTAATGCATTTGCATTTTCATTAACCATTAACCATTAAATTTTAATGATTAATGGAAATAATTTTATTGGTTAATGGAAATTATTTTTCTTAACCATTGAATTTTAATGGAAAATATTTCCATTAACCATTAAATTTTTATTTATTTATTTATTTATTGATTTATTCATTCATTTATTTATTTAGTTATTTATTTTTTGGCACTTTCAAGAATAAAAGAAAATAAATAAATAAAAATTTAATGGCTAATGGTTAATAGTTAATGGAAATTATTTTCATTAGCCATTAAAGAAGTAATGGTTAATGCATTACTTTTTCATTACAAATTTTGCAACCCTGACGAGAAGTAACATCCCGTAGTAAAAAACTCCATTGAATCGCCAATGGCAACCAATGGTCCTCATACGACTCCATTGGACAATGAATGCGGACCCATTGAGATTTCCGCATTTTTCAATGGCGTATAGGAACGATCGTTGATCAGTGAATGGATATCCATTGAAAAGTCACCATTGCCCAATGACGTCCATTGGACAGCAAATGCGGATGAACCGAATGATCACCATTACTCAATGATGCCCATTGGAAAGCAAATGCTGATGGACCGAGCCATTAGCATTGCCCAATGGTGTCCATTGGAAGGCAAATGCTGATGAACGAAATGATCAGCTTTACCCAATGATGTCCATTGGGAAGTAAATGCGGATGCACTGAATGATCAGCATTACCCAAAGATGTCCATTCGAAACCGCGTCGCGTTAGTTCCGAGACTTGGCGTGAGATGTCGCAGGACGGCAACCCGCTGAACTCCCATACGGATTATGTGAAGAGTATGCTTATCTAGACGAGTGTGAGCACGGAATATTAGCAGAAGTCGGTGTCCAAAAAGTCCATGCAAGGAGTTCTTGCCGACTGATGCCCATGGGATAATCCCTATTCCGTTTGAAATGGGGAAGTCAATCCTCACTGGAAAATCCCTATTCGATTTCAAATGGGGAATTCAATGGCGAAAATGTTCTTGGGCAATTGGGCATTCATCTCCATTGGTATTTTGGCAATGGGGAATGAATGGCGATTTTTCAATGGTGACGAATGGAGTTTTTTACTATATGAAAGAATCTCCATTGATTATCGCCATTCATTCCCCATTGCCTACAACAAACAATGGAGATGAATGCCGAATTGCCTATGGGGATTTTCTTCATTGAATCCCCATAGGATGGGGAAGTCAATCCTCATTGGAAAATCCTCATTCGGTTTCAAATGGGGAATTCAATGGCGAAAATCCCTTTAGGCAATTCGGCATTCATCTCCGTTGGTTATTTTGGCAATGGGGAATGAATGGGGATTTTTAAATGGCGACGAATGGAGTTTTTTACTACGGGATTCGCAGGAGTGGGATTCCCCCTTCTCGACATCGTGCAGACATCTCGGATTACAGTTTACGAGCGTTCCTCTATAATAATCGTCGCAAAATATAACGCAATGCCTTCATCGTATACCAAACGTACGGGGAAAATACCGAGAAGGAATTCTCTCTGGGGAATCCGTGAGAATTAGGATAATATCCCGGGGCCATGGCTCCGCCTTCGTGTGCTTCTTTCACCGTCACTTCGGACTCACCGTCTATGCAACTAAACTCTTCGTACAGGATCATGTCTTCGGGCATTTGCAAATGGTTCAGCGCAACACGCAACCAATATCGAAAGCTCAATGTCGCTTCACTGTTGGTTCGTTTGAAAAAATGATTTCATGTCATATTGTCTTGGTCACCGAGATACGAAGAACCTCATCACAAAACGAAAGTTGCCACGAAAGACATGAACTGTGAAGAATATTTTTTTTTAAATTAATTACAGAGCTGGGCAGTACTTGAAAGTACTCGGTACTTGCAGGTACTTGAAGTACAGTACTTGCAAGTACAAAGTACATAAAAAGTACTTCAAGTATTGTACTTAAATTTTTCAAGTACTTCCTGTACTTGAAGTACTGTACTTGAAAATTTCAAGTACTTTTCTGTACTTGAAGTACTTTTTTCAAGTACAAGTATCAAGTACTTTTGAATGTGTCTTGCTGATGGTTGCATGTGCAAAGCCTTTGAATATGGGTCATTCCATGTCAAATCGACCAATATTTGGAATCGACCCCTTTCAATTTCGATGAAATTTGGTCAGAAGTTTTCTTTTATCATAAAACAAAGTTCTAGCAAAGGAAAACAACAATTTTTTTTTTCGAAAATTCAAAATTTCACCATTTTTTCAAGTTTATTTTTTTTAACATTCCGAAAACTATTATAGTTACGAAAAAATCGTTCTGTGTTCGTCTTGAAGAGTATACTTGGAGCTACGAAAAAAAAAATACTCCGAAACAAATTTTTGAAAAAGGATGAATTTGGAGAATTTTGCATTTTTCAAAATCGTGAAAATCCACGATCAACGTTAAATTTTTGGTTTTATTTTTTTTTATATAATACCTTGTGCTGATATTAAAAGATCCTGAAATTTTCAGAAATGTGTTTTTTTTTGTTTAAAAAATATGAATTTTGGTAAAACTTTTTTTTTACCTCTAAGTCAAGTGAAGTTGATCAATCATGTAATTTTGACTGCTCAAAATTACAAAATTACATGATTGCTCAACTTTAAAAAAATGCATATTTTTGAAACAAAAAAAAAACACCTTTCTGAAAATTTCAGGATCTTTTCAAATCAGTACAAGGTATTATATTTAAAAAATGGAACAAAAAATTTGATGTTAATTGTTGATTTTCACGATTTTAAAAAATTCAAAATTCTCCAAATTCGTCATTTTTCAAAAAATTTTGTCGGAATATATTTTTTTTCGTAGCCCCAAGTATACTCTTGAAGAAGAAACAAACGACTTTTCATAACTATCATAGTTTTCAGGATATTTAGAAAAAAAAAATTGAGAAATGGTTAAATTTTGAATTTTGCATAACTTTTGAAAAAAAAAATTAATTTTTTTCCTTGGTAGAACTCGGTTTTATGATAAAACAAAACTTCTGACCAAATTTCATCGAAATTGAAAGTGGTCGATTCCAACTCTTGGTCGATTTGACATGGAATGACCCAAGTACCAGAATTTACGAGACGTGCCGAAAACTTGAAAAGTACTTGATACTGGTACTTGATTTTTTCAAGTACTTATACTTCAAGTACTTGAAAAAGTACTTAAAGTACTCGACGAGTACTTGCAAGTAACAAGTACTTTGTACTTCAAGTACCACCTGCACTTGATACTTCAAGTACCTACGGTACTTTGTACTTGATACTTCAAGTACCTACGGTACTTTGTACTTGATACTTGAAGTACTTTCAAGTACTTTGCCCAACTCTGATTAATTACAAAAACAAAATTGCCAAATAGCGATTCTGAGAGACTTATAGGTTTAAGGATCCGATTGCTCATCGAGTTAATCACTTTGGAATAAAAATAAGGCTTCTTTTCAACGCCCCCAGTCAACCCTGAATCAATATTACGACTCGAACGTCGTCAACAAAGAATAAATCTTGAAAGCCTAAAATTAGTGTTAATTTCTCACTATTATAATTTCGCTCTACCATCAGCTTATACTCTTATCACTATTAATCAGAGCTGGGAAAAGTACCGAAAAGTACTTGAAGTACAAAGTACCGTGAGTACTTGCAGAAGTATCAAGTATCGACAGTACTTGAAGTACGTCGCAAGTACCGGGTTCTTCAGGTACTGCCCAGCTCTGCTATAAATCCTAAATCGATTACCAAACCTGGCACTTTGATTATGATCGATTACTGAATCTCCCGATTTCATTATTGCACGATGAAGAAACGCAACGAACCAGGATCGTTTCAGCCAGAAATAAAGGAAGACGTTTTTTTTATTTCTCTTGATTGCGGTGTGGCCGCGGTTCGCGTGGCCTGGCATCGTTCAATGAACTATCAGTATTCAACTCGGGACTGGCTCGTCTGTTGTACGGTGCTTGTACGCCTAAGATACGTGGACGCGTGAGCGGCCTTCCTCAGCAGTGCGTAAGGAGTGCGTGCCAAAGTGATTCTCGATTTCGCGACGGCCCCAAAGGTCGAAGAAATAAACTTGCGGCGAACAGGAGATAGCGGGTGGCATCGAATGAGCATATATAATAAAGATATAGTACATATATAGCAATGCCTCATGCGAGCTACGGGTGCGCCATCAGCTTTCAAGCAGAATGCACAATTGAAAATCCAGCCGGTTGCTAAAGCATCTTCGAGCAAACACGGAATTTTAAATGAATTTTCGACCAAGCTTGGCCACTGATATGGCTGTCATAGTGGCAGACAATCAGAAAAAGAACAAAAATAATAATTCATATCGACTTTTTCCTTTCTTCATCACAATTGACAAGTGGTGCCAAGGGAATCGTTGATTTAACTATAATTCCTAATCCAGCATTTCACCTTTCACTGGCTTTAAACTGCAGAATAATCCAGTTAACAGGCTGGAACAGACAGATTTTTGGAGTTGGTACAAGATTTTTGGGTTTGGATCAGAAAGACTCTTGGAGCTGAAGCAGCCAGATGTCTTCAGCTGAATACACATTAAACTGATTCAAAAACAGCGACTATTCTTTGTTTCTCGAAATAACGTATTAAATACTTTCGCGGAGGTGAAAAAATATGGCTGTTGAAAGCAGAGCTCTTAATATAAATATTTAGATATGTCTCATCGCAAATTCCTATTCCCCATTTAAATTGCACAGGAAAAAAAATCAAACTTTGAAATGTTATATCTCGGCTTCGAGTCAATGTAAGGGTTAAAGTTAAAGGTTAAGGTTAAGGTTAAGGTTAAGGTTAAGGTTAAATTTAGAGTAAATGTCACTTTCTTTTTTTAGTTTCCAGCAAAATGTTGAAACTTATTACTAATTATCGTAAAATCTTTTTTGGAACAAAAGTTTAAATTGCATTAACATAAATAAGCTAATTTTTAAAGAAAATGACCAACAGTAGTTCACCCATATTCACAGTCTAATATACATATGGGGCATTCCATCCCAAATCGGACAGTTTGAAAAACTTTTTTTGTTATGTCCTCAAATGTTTTATATTTTTAAGTACCCATCAAAAGACCTCTTGCTGGTAAATTTTTAGATGTTTTTGATTACTTGTTCAAAACTCCAAATAACAGCTCTTTTCGGTATTTTGGTCATAACTTCTTTAATAATGGTCTAAATAAAAAGTTTTTTTTTGAATTTTTTTGTTTTTTATGGCCTTTTAAAAACAAAATACAAAAAAAATATTCGACATCTTTTTATATGAGTTTTTTGAGTTTTAAACTTCAAATGGCGTTTTTAAAAGTGAGTGTATATTTTGATTTTTTTTTAATAATTGTTTTAAACATCTACCGATTCAACAACTTTTAAGACTAGTCCGAATCGTGGGCCTTCCATAACTACTATTTTTTTTCGATTTTTGAAAATTAAAAATTTTCTTTTTTCTATAAATTATTATGAATACCAATTTTCGTTAGTGTATAGTATTTTTTTCATTATTTAGGATTTATTTTTACACATTTTTATAAAACTTTTAAAATAAGTAAAAAATTTTAATTTTCAAAAATCGAAAAAAATAGTAGTTATGAAAGGTAAAACTCAAAAAAGTCATTCAAAAACACGTCAAATATTGTTGTTGTATTTTTTTCTAGAAAGGCCATAAAAAACAAAAAATTTCTCAAAAAAAACTTTTAATAATATAACCAAAATACCGAAAAAGAGCGGTTTTTTTGTCAATTTAATATCTTTTGAACGGGCAATCAAAAAAATCTCAAAATTTACCAGCAAAGGTCTTTTGATGGGTACTAAAAAATATAAAAAATTTGAGGAAATAAAAAAAAGTTTTTCAAACTGTCCGATTTGGGATGGAACGTCCCATAAATATTAGACCGTGAATAACTTTCGAAGGAGTGAGTTTATCGAAAAATCATAAGAGACCTTTTTTGTAGAGCGTTCGATTCCCTACAAGAATACTTAATCGTTCGATTCGGTACATTGACTTAAAGCCGAGGTATAAAATTTCAAAGCTTGAAATTTTTTTCTCCTGTGTTATTTAAATGGGAAATAGAAATTTGCGATGAGACATGTGTAAATATTTATATCAAGAGCTCTGCTTTTAACAGGCATCTTTTTTCACCTTCCCAAAAGTATTTAATACATTATTTCGAAAAACAAAAAATAGTCGCTTTTTTTAATCAGTCCAATACACATAGAGAAATGCACAAATACGTGATTACGAAATCCTTGTACCATTTACGGATATAGCCGAGAGTCTGGCAAGCGGATTCACGCGAGAATCTGCGCCGATACCCTTCATAGGTCACCCGCCGGCCGAGATACCACATCCTGACCATTTTACCACTATGCACAACCATTACCAGCTGGAATGGAGGTGAAGAGTGCTGTTGCGGGAGAGTGCAGGCGTGAACTCGTGGCTCATTCACTCCAAGCCGAGGAAAAAAGGATCCCGGTTCATGGCGAAGGAAGAACCGTTGGGAGACCCAGAAGCCAGAACAAACCTTTCGATGCTCACATAACCGAGACAAATATAGGAATACAACGATAAGACACCTCGCTAACATTTTTCGACCGCCAATTACCAAAAACAAAAACGATCCTTGATCATCAATCGCCACGCTCAAAACCGCGAAGGTTTAATGGCACTTTCAATCATTGCTGTGTTTCCAAATAATTACATCTCAAAATTCATTTCGGTGAGAAGAAATGGCGTGACAAACGTTTCCGGTTTCACAAAACCCGATTATTCAAGAGGAGAATTCATGTTATGTCATAATGAAAACCATTCGCGTTCTCTGGATCCACCGCGAATTATTTATGTATACATTGGAGAACCGATGTGAAATAGCCTAGAGACAGGAACGTCCATCCTGGGATATTATACTTTATACATAATACACATATACGCCTACGACATAACCTTTACGGAAGGCGAAAGAAGGTGCGCTCACCGCATTCAACCAGTATCCCATACTTTGCTACCAGAATGTATTCTCGCACATTTGTATCTACAGTCCAATCTTCCATAACTTGGATATAGATTTTTTTTCGTCTACAAGTCCATTTGGGTTATCAGCATTTTTTTCTATCATTCCGCCTAACACAGCTTGATTATATTCCTGCAATAACTTCAACTCAATGACCTCCAGTGACGCAGGATTTTTCATTCGAAGTTATCATGTCAGAAACTCGACTCAAAGCCACCAAACTTTATGAGGGCCCGGAAAAATTGGTTCCAACTGAATTCAACCGCATCATAACATCGTGGAATGTTCTTCTGTAGTCTTAGATAAATGCCAACACGAATTTTGGTCATACGAATGATAATTCAACAATTTCGACGTTATCAAGCGTCAAACTTCGAATATTCCAAACAATTGCAGAAACTATACCATTTTTCTCAGAGCATGTAAATTGAAAATAAGGTCGAATGAGGATTCGGTTAAATGTTAATTACTTTTCAGCCTCTGTAGAAAAAGACCCTTGATAAAAATGCCTATGCAAACTTTCTCAGAAGCCAATGACAAATGAATTACGACGTCAGTAGATTTCGATTGAAAAATTGGCTGTTCGAAAAAAACAGAGATCAAATCTGCGCTGAAACTTTGGAGAAGGTTCACCCCCAATAATGATATCTGAATCATGTGGAATCATCGCAGAAATGGAGGATCAACGATTTATGGGAACATGGACTGTAATACTTAAGAACACTTTTGTGGGTATTCGTGTTTGTGCGCGTATCCCCCCATTCTGGGCTGCGGCCCCCTCGGCCGATCTCTTGCTGCTTCGACTTCCGTGTGACCGGGAGGCCCCCGAGGGCCAAACAGCCCGAGCGTTTGCGACACGACCAATTTCCTCGATTTTAATTGCCACGCGCGAGCCGAGCTCCAGCGTACCTCGACCAATCCTAATAGAGTATAGTGGTACCTACATATACATGAATATAAACGTTATACCTGCATATATATATATATATATATATACATATATATATAAATATATATACAGATATACGTATATAGTATCATTGGGCCCCTTCGGCACTCGGACGGACCCCGCACATCACGTTTCGCTCGATCCTGCTTCCCCCGCTGTGGCTCGCGCGCTTCTTGCCATGTTGGGCCATAACGGTATTAAGTATCCATTCTCGTCTCCTCTCTTTCTCGTTGTTGCTTCTGATAGCTCCTCGGCCAACTTCTTCAGAGAGACCGGTAGTCTTCTCCTTTCTCTCTCTCTCTCTCTCTCTCTCTCTCTCTCCCTCTTTCTCTCTTTTCAACTCTTCTTCCTCATCCTTGCTTCCTTGATCTCTCCATCTTTATCATCCTCTTCTTCTCCCTCTCTCTCCGATTCTCTTTCTATTCTACTTCTGAAATTCGTATGCAATAAATGCACCTAAATGCAACCTACACGGTGCACCTCGCGTTCATATTTGTATGCTTATATCGGGATCAGAGTTGTGAAAATAGTAATGTAAAACAGTAGTGCAAAATAGTAATGTAAATATTACCCATTACTTTAAACAATGTGTATTGGATAAGTTTTCCGTTACACATTACAAAAGTAACGTGTAATGAACGGATGTTCCATTACAAATGAAAATAGTAATGTGTATGAATGCATGTTCCATTACAAATAAAAAAGTAATGTATGGTGTATGCATGTTCCATTACAAATAATAAAAGTAATGTGTAATGGTTGCATGTGCCATTACAAAATAACAAAATAACGTGTAATGAATGAGTGTTCCATTACAAATTACAATTGAAAAAAAGTAATTTGTAGTGGAGAATATTCCATTACAAATTAGTGTATTTCCCCGACAATTTGGAGCAGGTACTATATTTTGCTCAAATTTTTCAATGAAAATAATTTATGTGTATCAAGTTTTTGTTAACTTTACTATCGTAGTGGTAAAAGTATGAACAGTGATTGTTCGGAGTAATTTTTACTCCATTCTTGAATTGTAATTTTTACAACAACGGAGTAAAAATTACTCCAAAAAATCACTGTTCATACATCCACCACTACGATAGTAAAGTTAACAAACACTTGATACACACAAATTATTTTCATTGAAATGTTAATAGACTGACCTTTAAGCAAAATAGTACCTGCTCCAAATTATCGTAGAAACACTACGATAATAGAATATTCTCCACTACCAATTACTTTTTTTTCAATTATAATTTGCAATTATAAATGCTTGTGGGCGCACTAACTTTCGTAATTTTGCACCTACCACGCTGATTTTTTTTGTGACGATACATTCAATGACAATGACAAATAATATTGAATTTCAGAAAAATCGCTCGAGAAGTTCGGTTAAAAAAAATTTTGAAATTTTGAAAAACGGATATTTTTACAAAATTCATATTTTTTATTATTTATATGGGACTAGTTATCAATATTTGTATTGTTTTATAAGGGCTCAACATTTTCGTTCTAGGGGGGTTCTTTAAAAAAAAGAATCGGGAAATACAATCGAGGGAAGCGTGGTTTTTCAAATGGCTCCAATGTATACGGGCCATTCCATACCAAGTCGACCTGAGTGTGACCCTCGACCTCGCTGATTTCGTTCACGATTTTTCATATGATTCTTCCAACTCAAAATAGCAGTCAGATTTTTTTTCAAATTTATTTCGAAAACCTCAAGGGCCGTAATTTAAAAATCTAAAAAAATTCTCAAAAATAAAAATTTTTGACCTCGATTTTAGGTTTTTATGAAGAAGACGTAAAAAAAATACATGCAGAAATTGATCTACCGTGAAAAGTGGGTTAAATATATTTATCTTTAACCAACAATTTCCAAAAATAGTTGGTTAATTTCTGCATCTATTTTTTTTACGTTCTCTTCATAAAAACCTAAAATCGAGGTGGAAGCGAAAGCCTGGACATCATGAATTTTGGGTCAAAAATTTTCATTTTTGACACCGGATTTTTGAGAATTTTTTCAGATTTTTAAATTACGGTCCTCGAGGTTTTCGAAAAAAATGTTCGAAAAATCATAACGTACTCAAGTTTGGTTTAAAAAATTTGAAAAAAATTCCGAATGCTATTTTCAGTTGGAAGAATCATATAAAAAATCGTAAAGGAAATCAGCGAGGTCGAGGGTCACACTCAGGTCGACTTGGTATGGAATGCCCCATACATAGGCACGGCAAAGTGGCCCGAGACTCACAGACAAAAGTCCAATATACAGAGACCCAGTCAGATTCCCCCTTACTCCACTACTGTAACTTGCCTTGCAATTACCGTTGACGCAATAAGTCGCGCCGCCACCCGAAGAGAGGCTCCGCGGGCCCGCGATCGCTTTCTCTCGGCTCGGGACTGCAGCATCCGCGCGACGATCTCTACATTTTTTATTTTTTTGTTCCTCGTTTTTTAAATACTAAGGACGAGAAGCTGACGGAGTATAAAGACTGATCAGACAGACAATATGACAGATTGTTTATGCTAAATTATTAAATGTATTGTTTAATAAATATTAAATATTAAATTAAATTAATATAACAAATATTAATATTTATTAATTAATTTTTACTCCCTCAGAAGGCAACTTGGATTAAAAATTTTTTTTTCTTGGTGTGTGGCCTGCAATTTATTGTATAAATTATGGATAACTTGAGAAAACTTCGAGCTCTCAAGTAAAAATTTGGCACTCATGGCGAGGAATGATTGATAATTTTATTAGCTCCTACCATTTTTGAGGTTTATCAATATTGAATTTCGCGGAAATGAATTGATAAACAAAATTTTTGAAATTTTCCAAAAAAAATTAAGCACTATTCAACCTGCAAAATTGTTTAGATACGCTACAGAAATTCTTTAGACGATTATTGTAGCGAGCAAGATTTTTTGGAAATAAATCTGTCGAAAATCAATCGATATGGTCAGTTTATCTGAAATTTAATATTTTGTACACTTAATAATATGGTAACCAAAATTATTTCGTACTGAATTTTGCAGAAATATCGGTTGGGATTAAAATTAATAAAAATATAAATATGGACATTTAATTTAATTAAATTGTGACTTTTTTCCTACAGAAAAAAAAGTCACAATTAGAATTTATATTAATAGAAATCGCAGCGAACGTGTCAAGTCACATTATACCAATTAAAATGCAAAATATAACTTTCCAGTCACAATCTTGCACTTTGGTTCCTAATCTTTCTCATCTAATCATAAAGTATTCAAGTTTCAGGAGAGAATGTTCAAGTTTCTAATTTGCAGGTTCTCTATCTTCCCATTCATCATTCTTCTCATTATCATTATTACCGTCACAATTTCTTTTCGAGCTTCTCCTTATTTATTGTTGTAAACGCGCATCTTGATTGCTATTTATCTGGAGTTTCGATCGTGATTCGAGCGCGCCATTTCCGGTTTCGTCGTGCTCGTTTTTTCGGCGAAATTTATAAGCCCGGCGATACGCGTCTCGCCTCGAAAATGTCCCGAGAAGGAGAGTGACAAGAGAGTATGTACATATTTGCATATGGGGCATTCCGCGTCAAATCGGCCTAACCCCCCGAATTTTGATGTCCAATGAATTGTGGGTTTCGTTTGGCCCAAAATATATTACCTCAAATTTGTTGAAACTTTTATTTCATTTTTTAGCGGTTTTCCGATCTAAAAAATAAATAAATTGAGGGAAAACCCAAAGAGGGGCCTTTTTCAAATTAATGAAAAAGGCCCCTCACAGTTTCTGTTTTGGGTCCTAGTTTTACAAAAACTAGGACCCAAAACAGATATTTTCATCATATTCGATAATGGGCCAAAAATAATTACTACTTTTTTTTTCAATTGTGTTTGAATCATCCGTTTTATTTCAGGTCGTCGAGGCTAATAAATTTTCGAAAAATCTTGTCGTTCACTCTTAAACCAAGAAAAAAAAATTAAATACAAAAAAAAATTGTAATTATTTTTGTCCCATTATCGAATTATGACGAAAATATTTGTTTTGGGCGCTAGTTTCTGTGAAAAAATTTGCATTAATTTTTAAAAGGCCCCTCTCTATAATTTCCCTCAATTTTATGATTTTTTAGCCCGGACAATCCCTAAAAAATGAAATAAACATTTCCCAAAATTCGAGGTCATGTTTTTTGGGCCAAACGAAATCCACGATTCATTGGGCATCAAAATCCGAGGGGATCAGGCCGATGACCGCGTGATTTGACGTAGAATGCCCCGTATGTATGAAGGTGTCCGTGTGTGTTACATGACAAGGATATGTTTATGATGACCACGCACGCACAGGACGATGCTCTCCCATCGTGCGAGTCGCACAAATGAGAGTTATCGACACGATGTGTTCCTTAATTTTCTCGGTCCCACGCGATATGCAGCCACCGGTGTGAGCTACCCACTTAAAATTTATTTTCATGTGCGATGGGCTCACCGAGAGCACGCAAAACGTATTTTTGATGCAAGTCTCCAAGTCCAATGCACGGCAGACGCCCTTAAGGGGGGGGGGGGCGGGAAGGGTCAGAAAATCGATTTTTTTTCCGATACTATAACCTATAAGAAATATTGTCAGAAAATTTGGAGTCATTAGGAGCCAAACTATTATGGAGTCATTAGGAGCAAAACTTGAAAAGTTTTGCTCCTCATGACTCCATAATAGTTTTCGAGATATTTAAAAAAATTAATTTGAAAAATTTAACAAACGGTGAAATTTGGAATCCTGCATAACTTTCGAACAAAATTTTTTTAATTTTTTTCCTTTAGTAGAACTTCGTTTTATGGTAAAAGAAAACTTCTGACCAAATTTCATCGAAATTGAAAGGGGTCGATTCCAACTATTGGTCGATTTGACATGGAATGACCTATATATATATAATATAGTTCATACAGCGAGATTTTTTTACCTGTTCTACTAAAATCCCCATAACTCGGTCAATTTTAAGAATTCTTGCAGAATCTATGCGTCAGGTGACATTCGGGATTACAATTAGAAAATAGAATAAACTAAAAATCAACCATATCATAAATTATGCATACCCTCTAAGGTTCAACAGAGTCCACACCCATAAAATCGTGGAAGCATGAAGCACCTGACGCGACAACCGGAGGAAGAGTAATCTGAAGTATGGGACTCGAAGCAGAAGCACGTAGGTTGAATGACGCGAGAATAGAGCTCACCACAGTAATCGGACTCGTGCTTGGGTGCAATACACATACGTATGCCCACATAACATACTCTGCAAAATATATATATGAGGCATTCTCCGTCAATTGCGCCACTTTTTTTTCGACCCTCTTAGATCCGTGCCATAACTTGTCACAGTTTAGTCCCACTAGAAAGTTAGTCTCTGCGATTTTTTTCAGATTTTTTTAACGGTGAATTAAGGAGTTATATTTTAAAGAATTAAGGAGCATATACTTTTTCGAATCCATATAGCTTAAAACGGAGAGGATGTACGAAAAAAATATTTCTACAAAAAAATTATGTTTTTCCATCAACTATTGAATGCAATATGTGTGATATTTCTATTCGTGTTGCAAAGACTATTTTCTGCAAAAAACAATGAAAATTAATTTTTTTCGCACGGTCCGACACCTTCAATTCTGCTGTCAATTTTATACAATCTCTAATAGTATTAGTGGGACGTACAGAAAAATCCACAATACGGCAACTGATTTTTTTCGGGGTTAACAAAATGTTATTCACAAAAAATTGCATTAAGTTATTTTTTCGAATCCATATAGCTTAAAACGGAGAGGTTGTACAAACAAAGTATTCCTACAAAAAAATTATGTTTTTCCATCAACTATTGAATGCAATATGTGTTATATTTTTATTCGTGTTGCAAAGACTATTTTCTGCAAAAAAAAATGAAAATAAATTTTTTTCGCACGGTCGGACACCTTCGATTCTGCTGTCAAATTTATACAATCTCTAATAGTATTAGTGGAACGTACAAAAAAATGCACAATACGGCTACTGTTTTTTTTTTTTTGCGATTAAACAAATGTCATTGACAAAAAAATTGCATAAAGTTATGTGAATAACATTTTTTTAACCCCGAAAAAAATCAGTTGCCGTATTGTGGATTTTTCTGTACGTCCCACTAATACTATTAGAGATTGTATACATTTGACAGTAGAATTGAAGGTTGCCGACCGTGCGAAAAAAATTAATTTTCATTTTTTTTTGCAGAAAATAGTCTTTGCCATACGAATAAAAATATAATACATATTGCATTCAATAGTTGATGGTAAGAACATAATTTTTTTGTAGGAATATTTTTTTCGCACATCCTCTCCGTTTTAAGCTATATGGATTCGAAACAATATATGCTCCTTAATTCCTTAAAATATAACTCCTTAATTCACCGCTTAAGGAATCTGAAAAAAATCGCAGAGACTACTTTCAAGTGGGACTAAACTGTGACAAGTTATGGGACGGATCTGCGAGGGTCGTAAAAAAAGTGGCGGAATTGACGGAGAATGCCCCATATGCAATATTTTACATACATAGAATGTAACCTATTGGACGTACGTCGCGATTCGAATCACGCGCGGACCCGCTCTTGTAATACTTGGAACGGGACGACCCAACCGGAATACGCTTATAGCGTATTACGAGCGAATTCGCGACTCGAGCTTCTATCCCACTATTTTCTCTTTCTCTGTCACCCGCACCCTCCACGTCCCAATCGAGAAACAAAGTACCGTCCACAACGAACTCCCCGAGCAATCGCCTATTTGGCAAAATGATAATCAGTATCGTTATCACGCACCAAATGTTCCAGGCCCATAATTACGATCTTGTCGTCGAGTGTTGTTTCCTCTCACTAATAGTCGAGCGGTTTTTCTTTGATACCGATATTGAAGGTATTTAGCAAAAAAAAATCCTCCCACGTTTTTTAATTTTGCATCATGATAAAGGAAGCTCCGCGATGAGGGGAACAAAAGTTTTCCATACTTTTCACCTCAAAGAGTTCTCAAAAATCTCAAGGAAGTCCAAAAAATTGTACTAGGAGCCAATAATATGTTTTCGGGAAGTTTTGCAACAAAATGGGAAAAAGCATCTTTCTTGTGCGACAAAAACATTATTTTGTGATGTCTTTTCCGCATATTTCGGTATTAATATTTTTTCATTCAGTTTCAAGGGTTCTTTTTTATTCAAGATGCGAGAAATTATGCTTCTAATTGAAAATAGACATTTCAAAAATTTGGAAAAAAAAATTTCCGAATTTTTCCGAAAAATCGCTTGCTGTATCTTATAAACTGAAGAGCTCTATCTTGTGGAGAATTTTTTATTTACCGTGCATATTTATCTCCTTGAGAGATGAGAACGTACCAGAGATGTAATAGGGGATCGAGGCTGGGGCACGACGGCCCCCCTAAGGCATTTAATACGTTTTGTGGCTTTCAACCATCAAATCAGTTTACTTTTGTTCCAGAGTTGCAAAAAATGCATTATTTTAATAATGCATTATCGATTTCATTAATGATTATTTTTTAACTTAATAATGGGACTTAACTTCCATTATACATTATTCATTCAATGAATAATGTTATTAAAAAAATATCGCATTATTTTTTTAGTTAATAATGCAAATGTCAGACCATTAAGCATTACATAAGTACTGGAAAATGAAAAAATGAAACATCATGCATTACGTTATTAATGGGTACTTGGAAAACCATTACATTATCCGTTGTTGAAGTAATGGATAATGTCGAAAGAGTTACATTACTCATTACTGAAATAATGAGTAATGCAAAAATGTTCCATTATCCATTATCAAAATAATAGATATTGCAAAGTAGCGTTAATTTTTCATTACTATAATACTGAATATTTTGAATAATGCATTATACGGAACAAAAAATGATTTATGCATTCGTAGTCCAATAGGACAATGCGATAAAAACTTCCTTTTATTTACGGAAGTAGAAAATATGGATTGATGAAACCGATTTATGCTGTAGGTTTAAATCTAATCTAACAAATAAAAAAAAACAAAACAAAGTACCGAATTATATTTTCGAAGTAAAAAATTAGGAATCTAAAGAAACGAATTTCCCTGTAAAAAAATTGAGGGAATAACACATACAGTCTGAGATGTATCATTCTTACGCATTATGATTATAAAAAATCACACGAAAAGGAAGATTTCATTGACATTGCTCTCTACATACAGAAATTATATTTATTCCTCTAAACCAATTCTCAAAGTAACACATTATTTATAGATGTAATGCGTTATTTGAAGTAATGCACTGCTCGATGTAATGTGTTACTCAAAGTAATGAATTGCTCAATGTAATACATTACTAAAAGTAATGCATTACTCAAAGCATTATTCTTCGGTTTTGGACCATTCATTACTATAGTAATGACATTTTTTTCTACTTTGAATTACGACAATGGCAGCGTTTAGCATTATCCATTACTGGTGTAATGAATTATGTTACGTTTTTTGCATTATTCATTATTAATTTAATGCATAATCATTGGGTTTCACATTTTTCATTACAAAAATAATGCTTGATGTTTCTATCATAGAATTTATTATTATTTCTAAAGTAAATAATGCATTATTTTTACATTATAATTTCGGCAACTCTGTTTTGTTCTATCTTGAATGAATTCACTGACATTTTGCCGAAACTCACAAAAAAAAATGTTTTCAACGTGAAAAATAATTCTCTTTATCTTGCAACAATTTTTTTAACCCAAACAAATTATTTTTCAATTTTTTAGATAATAGATGTTTTCATTGAAAAATTTTCAATTTTGTTAAAAATAATGTTTATTTCAAATTTCTTTTTTGATGGTCCATTTTACTCCGGATGTAGTGCTTGGCCTGAAAATGGATGAACAAATCAAATTCATCATAATTTGAAGAAAAAAAGAAAGTCTAACTTAACCTTCCGTGGTCACACTGGGTCAAAACGACCCCACGACTACTTTTCTTTTTCTTCTTTACGAATTTTTTTGAATACATAGTCATTTGATTTTTCATAAACTAATTTTTAATACATCAACTTTAATGTTTGAAGGATGTTCTGTAATTTTTTGAAATTTTTCCGACCGATAGTTTGGTTACAATACTTGTTCAAAAATGGACAAGGTCAAATCAAGGTTAATTTTTTAGGGCGATCCATTATGACCCAGGTATCACGGATCGGCCTAAAACCGAGTCAATACATAAAATCTTAAGGGGGGCCATCGTGCCCCACCCTTCCCTATACACGATGGTGAGTCCGCAAGACCGCCAGAGCTGGTGGTTTCCGGTAGCATCGTTTTATCTACCTCTCACTCCTTCTATTTGGTCCATATTCTAACTGTATGCCTTCCTGCAGCCTGGATGCTCTCTTCCGCCAGCTCTCATCCTCCAATGTAAAAACATTGAAAGAGAGGACTTATCGACGGTAATTTTTCTCATAAATCCGCAATGTCCGTTAGTAAAATGGGAACATTTCGCCCATCAAGCCCGAACCGGATGACGATGAAAAAAAAACCTTAACGCATCTCCGGGATGCTTTAACGTTTCGCCTCAAATAATACGATGAGCATTTGATAACCGGAAATTATATGTACATATATCCGGCGTTTCTCTACAATTTTGTATCACAAGGAAATTTCACGGTTAAGGATACGTCCAGGCAAAATGACGAAGATATTCACGTTCGCAGGAAATTTTAAGGATCGCTGGAGGAAAAAGCTCAAAACGTATAAACTGTAAACATCCGGAAATAATATTTCACTGACTTCGACATTTCATGGTTAACCATACCATAAACTATTCTAGCATGAATTCTAGCGCTTTGGATCTCCTTGAACTTCTACAACGTCCAGTAATCCGAACTAAAAATATGGGAACCAGAACTATACAAATGATAACTTCAGCTCAAGAAGTCATTTCTTGATAATTAATCAGTTGGAGTTATAACTTTTAAACCTAGCGTAGCAATATTTTAGTTATGATCACTATAAAATGCAGGAGTTCTGGAAACTACTATACATATAGTTAACTATTTCTCTTACTTCGAAGATCAATGATACTTTGATTAAATCTCATCAATAACTTAAGTAGCCCATTGTGACGGGTTCAAAAAATCGATTTTTTTTTACAATTTTCGCAAGAAAAACATCTTAAAAATATACTCTAAAAGTTTCAGACCGAAATTTGAAATATTTTTTAAGTTATAGCCAAAAGAAGAGAGCAATTAACTAATAAGTTATTGTTAAAAATGACTAATTATTACGGTTTGGCAATCACCAGAAACTGTAAACCTCTCGAAGAAATAAAAAGAGCTTTGAGATAACTTTCAGGAAACGGAAGAATTGCTCTATGCACCAGGCATAGCTGATTAATGTAAGTATAATTTTTTTATACAAAATCTGTTGACAGAACTTTAAACGCGTTTTTCTCGAAACTACGTTTTCGAAATTTCGAGAAAGCACTGACTAAAGCTTATTCAGCCGATTTGTCTTAAAATTTTACCCGTTATTTTAGACACACATAGCTAAATACCTAAACTTTAAAACATTCAATTTTTTAGTAATAAATTAATTTTTTTAAACAAATGATAAAAAAAAATCAATTTCGATGACTTTTTTGTTCACAAGTCCGCCATTTCGTTTTTTTTCTTAAAATATGCATAATATAGGTTATAGACCTAGAATTATTAAGCCTACAAAACAATAATCTCTTTGAATTTTTTATTCCAGATTACTACGGAAGGCTTTGTGCTTCCCCGAAACAAGTCACCTTTTTTCGAGGACTCCACTTTGACGTACAAAATCATAAACGAATTCATGTAAAATTAAGTAGACAAAAATTTGTTGTACTCTTCAAGATACAAATAATAACATATATGTAAAGATTTCAAAACGATTGCATGTTATTTTGTTATTTTAAAAAATTAATGAAAAAACGTCGAAATTTCGGTCGTCACAGTGGACTACTACCTTAAAGACGGAAAAGGGTCTGAGATACATAAAAAAGCATATTTTTGTGATTTTTTCCTTCAGAGTATCTTATTTATTAATATTTAAAAAACAATTACATTATTAAGCATCATTCTAAGAATATTCTGCTAAATTTTCATAAAAAAATATTGAAAAATAAGCCAGTGGTAGTGGTGAGAACCGAGTCACCTCAAAAAAAAGTTCATGATTGTTCCATCTGAAATTAAAAAACCAAAAAGATTTCTTTGGTACATAAGTTTATCTTGGAATTGAACGAAGGAATTAACAAAATATTCATTTTTGAATTTTTGGTAAAGGTGCAATAAAAAAACTCTGATTTCTGCCAAAAAATTGCTCTTTTCGTTTAATTAAAAAATAAGTTGTAATTGAAAAGAAAAAATCCTTCGTTCAGAACCGAGTATTTAGTATGTAAAAGAAGTGTGCAAAGCTCAGGCGAAATCGGTCCAAAGGTTTTCGAGAAATTTTGACTACCAACTCAAAAAAAGAAAGTTTTGAGAAAAACGCGATTAAAGTTTGATACATGAATAAAACAGAGAATTTTTTTTTTCACTTACATAGAATCGTCGATTCACTCCTTTTTATTTATTCGATAATCTTGGCCATATGGTTGCGCCTCAATAACATTTTTATGAACTCAATTGTCCGGAGACCGGAGACTCAATTGTCTATATCTCGAAAAGTTTTGCTCCTAATGACTTCAATTTTTCTGACAATATTACTTATAAGTTGTAGTATCAGAAAAAAAAATCCATTTTCCTAGCCCTTTCTCCCCTTAACTCACCTCATCTCATCTCTAACCTTTTGCCATTGGGAGCATTCGTGCGATTTTTTGTTTCAGAGGCTTAAAAATGCGATAACCAAAACTCTCAACAGATGGATCTAGCAGAATTTATTTGCCTGGCGAAGAATTCTTCCGAGACACGTTCTACTAAGGGAGAACCGAACTCTTTCGAATTTTCGTACAACGGTCATCACACCGAGAGAGACATTGTCTCGAGAAACGACAAACGTTGAGTCGAGGAAACTTGTGCACGCTTTCGTTAGTATCCCGCGCGTATGCTCTCTCGCCTCGGGATCCCCTCGTTAATATTCATGTCGCATTACTTCCTGTTACGTACTCGAATGTACACTTGCGGAACTCCACTGTGGTCGTTCGTATCGGTGTAATCCAAAGTGACTCTTGATGGGCGCACAAGGGATCCCAACCAGAGCCGAATGTTTCACACATACCCTCAAGCACAAAAGTTTACGAGAGAGACGTTCGATAATTCACGCAGTGCCAAATATACGAATAAATACTGAAATTCGTCAAATACAAAGTCTCATCTTGTTCGGACGATAAAAAAAATCTGACAATTTAAAACATGCTCAAACTTCTCACCTTCTTCCATGAGACAAACCTCCTTTAAATTCGGAGATCAATTTTAGCTTTCTTAAAGAAAAATCGAACTTTAGAAACTTTAGGAAAAAGGTCAAAAAGATTGAATAATTGAGTTTATAATTTTTTTTACCATCCATCTTTTCATAACTCTACCTCTATAAAAAATGGAAAAAAATATTACCAAGTAGAATAAATCGATTAATTAACGAGTGCACCAAAAAATTGTTGCTAATAAAAAATACAAACAAATGACAGTCAAAATCGAAAATCTTGATGGGAAATTGTTATTTCTACTCCCAAGAAGGTCCTTTTCATTAAATGTTTATGTCACTGATTGAAAGATTGCAAATTTCATAAAATTTCAATGCTTCTATTGATTTTTGCAAAAATTCAAACGTCATATTTTTGGTCACTATAATACAGCTCAATCAGTGATCGGCAAAATCGATATTTTCGTCAATTTAATTACCGCTAATAATTATTCTGTGTTAGGAAATTTTATAATTGTTCCAATAAATATTACTCATTATTAAGGCACTCGGTAATTAGGCAGTAAAGTATTTCTAATATTCGAAAATTCGATAATTCATGTTCGATTATTATCCAATAAACCTATAACTCGTAATTTTGATAAAATAATTACTCATTAACCAAGTAATTAAAATGTTGCTCTTATGAATTACTGATTTTTTTCAAAATTAGGTGATTGTTCCTTCTAATTATTAATTATCCAAGTAATTAAATACTTAAGTACTCTACTTAGTAATTTTTTATGAAATTAGTTAATTATTCTTTCCAGTTATTAATTATTCGAATAATTAGACAATTAATTCTTCTAATTACTAATTTTTCAACAAATTAGTTAATTATTCTTTGCAATTATTAATTATTTGATAATGCATATTTATGCTTGTAAATTTGTTTAGTGAAGTTAAGCAGGAACCCTGATAGCCAGTGTTGTACTATAAAAACTTTGTCATCCGTAGCTTGGCATCAATTTGACGCCAAGTTTACATAAGTTTTTGGTGAGCAACATTTGAATACAAGTTGATCGAAATCTACGGCCGGTAATTGAATACAAGTTGTAGGCAAACTTGTACACAAAATATACTCCAACTTTTGTACAAGTTCACTCCAATAACATCTACAATTATTTGTAGCCAAGTTGTACTTAAATTGTGAAGTAATTTATAATTAATTAGTAAATTATATATCTAAATTATTAATTATTCAAATAATTGGTAATTGAAATAGTTCAATAACTAACTACTTGAATAATTAGTAATTTAGATATATACATTACTAATTATTCTAATAATCAATAATTGACATAATTCAATTATAAATTATTCTAATAATTAGTAATTAAAATAATTTAATTACTAAATAATTTAATGATAAGTATTTTAAAGAATACGATTACTAATTTTTTTAATAATGAACAATTCAAAGAATACACATATTCAATATCCAAATAATTCGTAATATTGGTCTTTAAATTGCTGATTATCGAAATACCTAGAAAAAAAATTGGATGATAATATTAATTTTGTAAATAACGATTAATTAAAAATTTAAAATTTTGTTTTTGCCGATCAATACAGAGTTTCAGAATTATACTTAAAAACACGCTCGAGAGAAAATCACGAAAACAAAGTTTCCTTCATGAAAAGTCAATGAAAACAGGAATGATTTTGACGTCAGGATATGGTCCGAAACAAATTTGAGGAATCAATGGATAGTTTCACAATTTTCAAATGTATTCAATGAGCATTCGAACGTTTACGTATGCCGCTTGAATGAAGTATACTGAAATGGTTTTTGTTGCGTACGCACATACGTAAATGGATGTTCGTGCTCGGAGAACCCGGAGGTTTCTCAAATCGATGAAACGGTAATTGGGTCAATATATGCGAGGATTTGCTAATCGACCACTTCGTGTGCGGAGAAGTGTTTCGTTGTGGAATATCCTATCGATATGTATGCACGCACTGTATCGCAGTCCCTAGTTTGTGCCCAGCAATCGCGGCTAAAGTCGGTAGATATACCCATATGTAACTGTAACAGAGGCCATGTAATCCGAATAACGACAGACTCCAATGGAATCCAATGAGAATAATATTCGACGATTAATTCGACTAGAAGCTTGTCTTTGCTGAACTAATTAATTAATTAACTCTATATACGAGCAAAGATTTTTAATTAGAGATATTTATTGAAAATTGGGATAAGTGATCAAGGTACGAAAATGGGACAATCATTGACTTTTGATACTGACCATAATGATGCAAAAAAGTATCCCAGTTGCATCAAGAATATCACGAAATTGATTTGAGTATAAATCAGAGCTGCTCAGTACTTGAAGTACCCCTTACTTGCGACGTACTTGAAGTACTTAAGGGGGTCGTCTAGTGTGAAACCTGTTTTTTTAATGTTTTTTTTCGGGAATTTTTTTTTGACAAACCATTCAAATAAAATAATTTATGAATTGTGTATCATTTTTATTAACATTTGAACAAACTTTGTGAATTTTTTGAAGTGAATGTATTAAATATAATCGGAGATACACCGCCCAACAGGAACACATATAAAAAAAAAAAAGTGCTCCACTGCTGCCATGATTCCGACCGTTCTGCTTATCTGAAATCAAAAAACTAAACGCCATTTCAATTGTGAGACTTGAGGCTCTACCGTGAACCAAAATAAAGTCAGAATTCCAAGAAAATCATTTTTTTACGCTTTAGAAAAAAAAATCGATTTTTCGCATTGAATATTTTTTCTAACCCGTAGTAAAAAACTCCATTGAATCGCCAATGGCAACCAATGGTCCTCATACGACTCCATTGGACAATGAATGGGGACCCATTGAGATTTCCGCATTTTTCAATGGCGTATAGGAACGATCATTGATCAGTGAATGGATATCCATTGAAAATCACCATTGCCCAATGACGTCCATTGGACAGCAAATGCGGATGAACCGAATGATCACCATTACTCAATGATGCCCATTGGAAAGCAAATGCTGATGGACCGAGCCATTATAATTGCCCAATGGTGTCCATTGGAAGGCAAATGCTGATGAACGAAATGATCAGCTTTACCCAATGATGTCCATTGGGAAGTAAATGCGGATGCACTGAATGATCAGCATTACCCAAAGATGTCCATTGGAAACCGCGTCGCGTTAGTTCCGAGACTTGGCGCGAGATGTCGCAGGACGGCAACCCGCTGAACTCCCATACGGATTATGCGAAGAGTATGCTTATCTAGACGAGTGTGAGCACGGAATATTAGCAGAAGTCGGTGTCCAAAAAATCCATGCAAGGAGTTCTTGCCGACTGATGCCCATGGGATAATCCCTATTCCGTTTGAAATGGGGAAGTCAATCCTCATTGGAAAATCCCTATTCGATTTCAAATGGGGAATTCAATGGCGAAAATGTCCTTGGGCAATTGGGCATTCATCTCCATTGGTTATTTTGGCAATGGGGAATGAATGGCGATTTTTCAATGGTGACGAATGGAGTTTTTTACTATATGAAAGAATCTCCATTGATTATCGCCATTCATTCCCCATTGCCTACAAAAACCAATGGGGATAAATGCCGAATTGCCTATGGGGATTTTCTTCATTGAATCCCCATAGGATAATCCCCATTCCGTTTCAAATGGGGAAGTCAATCCTCATTGGAAAATCCTCATTCGATTTCAAATGGGGAATTCAATGGTGAAAATCCCCTTAGGCAATTCAGCATTCATCTGCGTTGGTTATTTTGGCAACGGGGAATGAATGGGGATTTTTAAATGGCGACGAATGGAGTTTTTCACTACGGGTAAAGCGTTTAAAAAAATGATTTTTTTGTAATTCTGAATTTTTCCTGGTTCACGGTAGAGCCTCAAGTCTCACAATTGAAATGGCGTTTGGTTTTTTGATTTCAGATAAGCAGAACGGTCGGAATCATGGCAGCAGTGGAGCACCTTTTTTTTTTAATGTGTTCCTGTTGGGCGGTGTATCTCCGATTATATTTAATACATTCACTTCAAAAAATTCACGAAGTTTGTTCAAATGTTAATAAAAATGATACACAATTCATAAATTATTTTGTTTTAATGCTTTGTCAAAAAAAAATCCCGAAAAGAACATTAAAAAAACAGGTTCCACACTAGACGACCCCCTTAAAAAGTACTTCAAGTATTGCACTTAAAATTTCAAATACTTTTCTGTTCTTCAAGTACTTTTTCAAGTAAAGGTATTAAGTACTCTTGAATGTTTCTTGCTGATGGTTACATGTACAAAGTTTTTGAATATGTAATTGAAAATAATATTTCGTGACGTATGGACATTAGAGTGGGTCAAATAAAATGACTAATTTTTTTTCCCTCGATATAATGAAAAATGTATTGTTTGGCATCTCAAAAAAACCCTCTGCAAGTATTAGCCCTTCATATTTAAATTAAGAGGTCCCTCATCGCAAAAATGTATTTCCCATTTGAATAACACAGGAATTTTTTTTTTTAATTTGGGAATTTTATTAGACTTTAACCATTGAGGTTAGGAGAGTTTTTCTAGCACATTTTTGTAGAATATTTGATGCTCCACAAAAAAGCTCTCTTGTTAATCGATAAAATTAACCGTTCAAAACGAGGTAAGTAGAATCCAGAGCTAATTATCACCAATTATTTATTGAACGGTTAGTTTTATCGATTAGACACAAGAGAGCTTTTTTGTAGAGCATCAAATGTTCGAATTCTTTGTTTAAATACATCTGTTCCAATCTGCCTAAATGCTTAATCTCAGTGAATTGCAAAAATTGAAAGTATGTTTTGCTGCAGAAAGTACTCGAATAAAAG
This sequence comes from Alloplasta piceator, assembly GCA_946863875.1. Lineage (NCBI taxonomy): Eukaryota > Metazoa > Arthropoda > Insecta > Hymenoptera > Ichneumonidae > Alloplasta > Alloplasta piceator. Next base: position 12,598,030 of record OX333072.1, read on the forward strand.
TACTCGAATATACCTTAAAACCTGAAAAGTACTTGATACTTGGTACTTGATTTTTCAAGTACTTGTACTTCAAGTTTACTTAAAATTTTAAGTACTTCAAGTACTTATTTAAATAAAGGGACAAAAGAATGTTCGGTTACCAAGAGTAATTATAAATACAGTATAGATAGAAAATCTACTATTGATAATTGAAGAATTTTCGATGGAGGATCAGCAATAAAGGGAATCAGAAAAATAAACAAAGCAGAAGCACAAAAGAACAACTGTAGCCGGTCCTTTCTGTATAGTAACAATCAGTCCACGATCGATTCTGCTATATCATTGCTTTATTTTCAATAAAAAAGTTTGTCGAATCCATCAATCAATAGAAGACATTGAGTCCATAAAAATCGGAGATCTCTCGTAAAAAAAAAAAAAAAAAATAATTGCATTAATTACCCTCTTTTCTGCAACGACCCCCAACTAATTCCAGAAACCAGCGGTAAATGTCATTGCCACTGTACTTTCAAAAAAAATTAAACACCGGTATAAGACATCTCCGAAAAAAAAAAATCAAACATCGGTAAAAGACATACCCCAAAAAAAATTAAATTTATCGACTGTATTTCCTTCTGGAGGAGAAAAAAAAAACAAACTTCCTTATTTACGTAACGTGTTCCTCCACAAGTTTGGTTCAAGCTTTCCCGAGTCCGGTGTAAATGTCATTGCCACTTCATTCGTGAATGTAGCGAGAGGCAATTAATTTCCATATACTGATATTTGCTTAGCCGATTCGCGAATGCGATACGGGCTCGTATTTTGCAGCCGAATTGACGCATGACATTCTGGTTGTTGGTGGAAAATTTTTATGGGGAAAATCAACACGGAGAAGGGCGGCGACGGCAGAATCGTGGACTCTAGCGGTTGTCTCGACACGCGTGATTCGTTTCAATCTCGCACGTTGAATCACCGTGGAATGTCACAACGGTGATGAGAGTGAGATTCACGTTGTTGTTGGTGTGCTTTACCGTCGGCCGGCTGCGACCGGCTGGTCGGGACGGTGACACCGGTCTGTCGAACACGCACGACCACGAGAGACGATCAATGACCAGTAATCGCTTGTGTATAGCAAGGGGAAACGATACGGTGGCAGAAATAGCGAGGGAGAGAGAGAGAGAGAAGGGAATGAAAAGCGCGAAACACCCAATTACGAATTCACGGACGTTCGAACACGTCCCAACGACCTTCGAATCCGTTATTACATGTCTACCGTGAGACCTGGCTAGCTTATATCTATATGAGGCATTCCCTGCCGATTCGACCTGGGACCAGAGTTGCGAAATTTTTAATGAAAAATTAATGCATTAATCATTACTTTTTTAATGGTTAATGTCATTTTTTTCCATTAACCATTAAATGTTAATGGTTAATGAAAACTATTTCCATTAACCATTAAATGTTAATGGTTGATGTAAATTATTTCCATTAACCATTAACCATTAAATGTTAATGGCTAATGGAAATTATTTCCATTAGCCATTAACATCTTCATTAGCCATTAAAAAAGTAATGATTAATGCATCACTTTTTCATTGAAAATTTCGCAACCCTGCAATAGGGAGATGCAATCAAAATCGATATTTTTTTTCTGATTGGATTTGATAGATGTTAGTACTTGTCAAAAAAGTAACGCTCAGAAAATTTCAGCTTTGAACAAAATTTCTAGAGGTCGCTCAAATGACTTGATATTATTTTCGATTTTGACCAACGATCATGATGTAGAAATTACGATTTTTCCGTGTCGCAACAAAAAATATAAGTGTTTAATGGAGTAGAGTGATTCACACATAATTGAGGTCCTTAAAAAAAAAAAATTAACGGGCGTGCAGGCCACTTAGATTTTCATTATCATTTTTTTTTTCAAGCACCCAAATTTTGGGTGAATTATTGCTTCATTAAATACTTATATTTTTTGGTGCGACAAGGAAAAATCGAAATTTCTATATCATGATCGTTAGTAAAAATAGAAAAAAATATCAAGTCATTCGAGCGACCTCTAAAAATTTTTTTTTAAGCTCAAATTTTGGAAGAGTTACTTTTTTGACAAATACTAAGAGCTGTCAAACCCAATCGAGGAAAAAAAATCATTTAATGGTTAATGGTTAATGGAAATAATTTACACTAACCATGAACATTAACCATTAACATTTAATAGTTAATGGGAATAATTTACATTAACCATTTTTAAATGTTAATGGTTAGTGAAAATAATTAATAAGAGTTAATGGTTATTGAAAGTGTAAATGCATTTAAAAAAAATAATGCATTATTTGCAACCCTGCCTGGGACTGAGCCGTCACCTCTCGGATTGGGCCCGCGATTTTTTGTTTGACTGTTCTGACTTTAAAAGGAACTCAGTTTTTTAAAGATTTTTTAGACTTGAATTTTCGACAAATTTTTTACGTGATTTTATTGATCGACGCAATTTAAAAATCTGAAAAAAATTCATAAAAAACGTGTGTCGAATATCAAAATTTTTAAGCACAGAGCCGGAGTGGAGATATTTTTTCTTCTCACTATTTTCAAGCTTTTTCCGAAAAAAAACGTTAACAATATTAGAAGCGGGAGTCATTTTACTAGGGATGGTTGCTGAAACTTGTTCATATGTCAAATCGACTTTTTGAAAAAAATTTCAAATTTTTGGGAACCATTTATTAGCAAAATAAAGAGGAAAAAAGTCTCTTGCAAAAAATATTAAATTTTTTTTTTCAAAATCCGGTGTGACATATGAAAATGTTTCAGCAACCATTCATAGTAAAATAACTCCCGTTTCTAATTTTTCTAACGTTTTTTTTAGGAAAAAGCGTGAAAATAGTAAGAAGAAAAAATTTCCCTACTCCGGCTCTAAACTTAAAAATTGTGATATGACACACGATTTTTTAGAATTTTTTCAGATTTTAAAATTGTGTCGATCAATAAAATCGTTTGAAAAAATTGTAGGAAATTCAAATTGAATCTGAAAAATGTAAAAAAAAAACTGAGCGCCTTTCAAAGTGAGAACAATCGTATGAAAAATCGCGGGCCTGATCCGAGAGGTCAAGGGTGAGACCTAGGTCAACTTGTAGGGAATGCCTCATATATATATACATAATACGTTCAACTATGCGTTTCCGCTCTACTGAGAATTCCCGTGATCGCCAACGCCAATCTGAGCAGCCTTTTAAACGAGCCATCCATCAACCTTTCGCACGATCGTGAAACAATCAAAACACATGCTCGCTCGAATCTACCGATCATTGGAGCAAAAATGAGCGGAGCTTTGAGGCGGAGAATTTGAACGACGAAATATGCGGTCCTTATCTTTAAAAAAACACCCGACAGCTTCGTTTTTTTTTTTTTAAAGTAGACAAGATTTGTGGCACATTAACAAAATTTCAGGGTCATTGACTGACTGGTTTTATGAATATGCGGATCTTGAAGAACCTGATTTATCTTGGGGATAATTTAATTTTTGCGCGACTTAACCCTCTCGACAACTTTCGACAGATGTGTCGAGTAGGAAAGAGCGTCAGAGCATATTATAAATCTTGACAGAGAAGGATAACGTGTTAAATGAAATTAATTGTCGATAACTGGAATTACGTGAATACTGGTTTAATATTGTAATTTGTAGGCTATTTTCGCAGTGCAACTTGAAATCTTTCGATGTTAAGGGGATCCCCACATGGAAATAAAATATATCGGCAAATATTACGAAAATATATATTTTTAGATATATTAAGTATATTTTGTCCGAAAATGTAAGTATTACAAATATGATTTTAGGTATATTTTTAATCTATTTAAAAATATTACAATATAAATATAAAAAATGTATTGAAGATATATACTAAATATATCAAACATATATATTGAGTGCATGTTCTATATATTTTGGATACATTTTTAATTGGTGTTTAAATATACACAATATGTATGTAATAAATATATTTTTATGCACGATAATCATATATATCTAAAATATATTTAATGTATATTTCAAAGAAATATTTTCTGCCGAAAATGTACTTATCACGAATATATTTTTGAGTATATTTCTTATATGGAATATACATATTATATATTTAATATATATCTGATATATATTTTAGATACATCTAAAATGCATTTAGAATATATAATGTACACCTCAAATATATTTTAAATATATTTTTACGTATATCGAAAAATATATTTTCCGGTATATTATATTTCCTTGTGGGTTGAGTAAGGGTCAAAAGGTCGATTTTTTAACATAAATATAATACGTTGAATACAGTAAACCTGACCAATGGTCCATCATTTGACGTATCGAATGAAGCAATTTTTGACGCTAGTTGGAACCCTTAAGGTGCAGCGGTTCTGTCATAAATTAATTTTTGAGTTTAATTACGCTGTCCACGATCCTGACCAAATCGCTTGACGGATCTTATCTTACGATGTCTCATTTTCTTCGTAACACTTTTCCGCACTGCTTAAGCGCGTTACATTTTTTTTTTAGGTCCTTATTATGGAGTTATAGGCCACTTTTTGAATTTTGGACCCATTTTTTGTTTCAAAATTTCAAAAGGTGGCCCGTAATTCTATTATAAGGACCTAAAAAAAAATGTGACGCGCTTGAGCAGTCTGGAAAAGTGTGACGAAGAAAATGAGACGTCGCAGGATAAGATCCGTCAAGCGGTTTGGTCAGGATCGTGTACAGTAGACTAATTAAAAAAAGCGACTATTTTTAATTTTTCGAAAAAACATATTAAATACTTTCGGGGAGGTGAAAAAAGGTGCCTCCTAAAAACAGAGCTCTTAATATAAATATTTAGATGTGTCTAATCGCAAATTTCTATTTCTCATTTGAATAACACAGGAAATTTTTTTTCAAGCTTTGAAATTGTAAATCTCAGCTTCAACTCAATGTACGAAAATGAACGAAACATATTCTGGTAGAGAATTGAACGCTTTACAAAAAAGGTCTCCTATGATTTTTCGATAAAGTCACTCCGTCAAAAGTTATTCAAGGTTAAAGTTAAATTTAGAGTAAATTTCACTCTTTTTTTAAGTTTCCGACGAAATGTTGAAACTTATTACTAAATACACTCTAAAGGTTAAATTGCATTAACGTAAATTACCTAATTTTTAAAGAAATAACCAACAGTAGTTCACCCATATTCACAGTCTAATTGTACATATATGAGGCGATCATGTCACTTCCGTCGGTAAAAAAAAAATTTCACAAATAATTTTGAAAAGTCGAGTTATTTTATTGAAAAATATTCATAGTGTCGAAATTTTTAAAAAAAATTCTGACGTTTTTTCTCGTTGATTGCTATTTTTCAACATTTTTCCATTCAAATGGCTGTATCTTTGTCAAGATTTGACGTATTTACATTTGTAAAAAAAAACCGAAAATCTGCGTCTTTTTATGGCCTTCCAGAAAAAAATTAATTTAGATTTTATTGAGCAAGTCGAACGTCCGTTTCAGGGCATAATGTGCAAAAATATTTTTTTTCTCAAGGAAAGATACTCGTTATTTTATTTTTTTAAATTTCCTCGAATTGTGAATACGAAAAACGAATTTTTGGTATTTTTTATATTATGGGATTCCTAAACACCGTGAAGTAACAGCTATTTTTTTTTAACGGTGTTTAGGAATCCCATAATATAAAAAAATACCAAAAATTCGTTTTTCGTATTCACAATTCGGGGAAATTTAAAAAAATAAAGTAACGAGTGTTTTTCCTTGAGAAAAAAAAATATTTTTGCATATTTTGCCCTGAAACGGACGTTCCACATGCTCAATAAAATCTAAATTAATTTTTTTCTTGAAGATCATAAAAAAACGCAGATTTACGTTTTTTACAAATGTAAATACGTCAAATCCTGCCAAAGATACAGCCATTTGAATGGAAAAATGTTAAAAAATGGTAATAAACAAGAAAAAAACGTCAGAATTTTTTTTTTTAATTTCGACACTCGGCAAATATTTTTCAATAAAGTAACTCGTTTTTCAAAATTATTTGTGGAATTTTTTTTTTACTGGCGGAAGTGACATGAATCGCCTCATATATATTAGACCGTGAATAACTTTTGTGGGATTGAGTTTATCGAAAAATCATAAGAGACCTTTTTTGTAGAGCGTTCAATTCCCTACAAGAATTCGTATTGTGCGATTCGGTACATCGACTTGAAGCCGAAGTATAAAATTTTAACGTATGCAAATTTTTTTTCCTGTCTTACTTAAATGGGAAATAGAAATTTGCGATGCGACATATCTAAATATTTACATTAAGAACTCTGCTTTTAACAGGCATCTTTTTTCACCTCCCCGAAAGTATTTAATATGTTATTTCGAAAAACAAAAAATAGTCGCTTTTTTTTAATTAGTCTAGTGTACAGCGTAGTAAAACAAAAAAATTGATTAATGAGTGAACCGCTGCATCTTAAGGGTTCCAACTAGCGTCAAAAATTTCTTCATTCGATACGTCAAATGACGGACCCCGTAGTAAAAAACTCCATTGAATCGCCAATGGCAACCAACGGTCCTCATACGACTCCATTGAACAATGAATGGGGACCCATTGAGATTTCCGCATTTGTCAATGGCGTACAGGGGTGACCATTGATCAGTGAATGGGTATCCATTGAACATCAAATGCGGATGAATCGAATGATCATCATTACTCAATGATGCTCATTGGAAAGCCAATGCGGATGAATCAAATGATCATCATTACTCAATGATGCTCATTGGAAAGTCAATGCGGATGAATTGAACGATCATCATTACTCAATGATGCTCATTGGAAAGCCAATGCGGATGAATCGAATGATCATCATTACTCAATGATGCTCATTGGAAAGCCAATGCGGATGTATCGAGCGATCAGCATTGCCCAATGGTGTCCATGGGAAGGTAAATGCTGATGAACGAAATGGTCCGCTTTACCCAATGATGTCCATTGGAAAGTCAATGCGGATGAACTGAAAGATCAGCATTTCCCACAGATGTTCATTGGAACCCAAATGCGGTTAACGATGAAATGATCAGCATTTACCAAGGATACCCATTGAATAATAAGTAACTACGAATTATACAATGATCAACATTTATCAATAATGTCACTTCATTGATGACTGATCGAATGATGAGCAGCATTCGTTAACGATGTTGCAATCCATATTCGAGATTCAATGCTGAACAATTGAACCCATCGATCGATGAGAATTTTTCCGAATGCGATATTTCTCAAACGGCGGTGAATTAATAAAATTAAGTAAGAGTAGATGTCGCTGATTCTCATATATGAACCAAATATTTTCTTCAATTGTAATAAATGCTGATGATTATATCGATGGTCAATTAATATTAGCAATAAGCTCGGAAATTATTCGAAAGTAATTTAAAAAAAATATATTATAAACTGCTCATCAAGTACGCGTACGTTTGGGATAAATGATTTTTAAAACCGTTTATTTTTAACATATACACATAATTTAATCAGTCCTCAACCCGATTCGTGAGAGGAGAAACGTATATACTTTCATTATCAATCGTCATCTGAATACACTTACAATCTATTTTCTCAATTCTGAGCTTCAATAATTTCTATTAAATGTAATAATATATATAATGCGTATATAATTATAGGTCGTTATGCTAATATTAGCATTATGATTAACCTTACTTACTGATAATTTACATCATTTGATTATTTAATGCGTAATTCCATGTATATATAGCAATCATATGAAAGAACCTCCATTGATGATCCCATTTATTCCCCATTGCCCACAAAAACCAATGCAGGTGAATGGCGAATTAACTGGGGAGATTGTCTCCATTGAATCCCCATGGGATAATCCCCATTCCGTTTCAAATGGGGAATTCAATGGTGAAAATCCCCTTAGGCAATTCGGCATTCATCTCCATTGGTTACTTTGGCAATGGGGAATGAATGGGGATTTTTCTATGGTGACGAATGGAGTTTTTTACTACGGGACCATTGGTCAGGTTTCCACGTATTCAACGAACATTTATATTTATGTTCAAAAATCGGCGCTTTGACGCTGACACGCCCCCTTAAGAATTCAACTTCTATTAAGAATTCAACATCTTCTACGATATTTCACTCTTTGCATCCTGTATCTAGTAAATTTCTGTAATTTCGATCCAACATTTCACGGATACCAGAAATACATCGAAAAAGCTCCATCAGCAAATTAGAAATGTATCGGTCGATTATTTTGGGATGTGCGTTTTTTTTTTCATTTTTCGTCCATCGTGAAGGATGATGCGCCGAGAGTAGAAATAGTTATTTGGACACGATCGAGCAATTAAAGCGAGTGCCATCGCTTTTTCGAGTTTGTGAAATTTTAATGCCATATATATGTATAGATCGGCGCACTTGCGATGGCGTTTGATTGGAATGGCTAGAAATATGTTCAGGATAGAAATAAGGGTAGTTAAAAACGGAAGGACAGTCGCGTGACAAGTGCACCTTTTAAATATACATATATTCTCCGACAAATTCGATCGTCTCGCGTCTGGGTCGAAGAAGGCGATGACCCCATGCAGTCAACTTTGGACCCGAAGAGACCACATTTCACGTATAAATATCGATATCGAGCCGAATAAAATGATGCACGTCGGTTTTTCTCGCCGTTTTTCACAGTCGAGAAAATCGACGTGAATACATCCAGATATAAATATTTTAAAAAAAAAACGACACAAGCGCAAATTTGTCAAGAAAATTTTTCCTCGTTGGCACGATCCTTCGTACGATGGAATTAAATTTTCTATTTAATTCAGTTTGGCCCATATTCACCCGAGATATTTTTTCATTTTTGATATTCAATATTCGACGTCGAGACGCCACCACTTTTTCGTCGAATTTTCGTAGTAATTATATAGTATATCAATTACACCGCCAAAAATAACGAGATTTCGGCGGGCTCTCGGTTCACTTAATAGAATTTACTTGGATTTCGTTATGTATCTCTCGCTATTCGTCTCTTCGCTCTATTATTACGGAGCTTCTCTGTGTCTGGTAAAGATATTTTCGCTGGTTCAATATCGGGCTTAAGTTTCACGAGGAAATATAAAATCCTCGACGGCGTCACCTCCGGGTTAGCGACGCGATCCCCTTCTCGATTTTCTTGAAGCAACGTAAGCTCGTTCGGTCAAATATCAACGAAGGGTTGACGAACTTTCCGATCGATTCTTCTACGTGAATTTAATTTCGCGCACAGAAGAGACGAATAATATTTTCTGTCTCTTCGCGCGTCTTCGTAGCTCTTTGTAGTCTCTTCTTTCGGGCGCTTTTAAGGGGTTAGGCCACTCTAGGATTTGCAAAAAGTCGATTTTTCGTTTTGTTTTGTTCTGTTTTGTTTTGTTAAAAACAACGTAAACTAATTTAAAAAACGGCATTTTAAAGGAAAAGGATTCGGCTTCATTTCCTGTTTTTTAAATTATTTTTCTCAATTTGTTTTTAGATTTGGACTCTATTTTAAAAACAACTGTTTTTCGCCTTTTTCCCCCTCTCTTCAGGTGCACCCATATTCTGGAGGAAATTTTTTTAATACATTTTTACGATTGGATCCATAAAGGGGAAATTTTGAGCTTCAATTTCCTTTTTTTTGAAAACTTTGAGCGATTTTTTTTCCCAAAGTTATTCTGTTTTTTGTGAATAGAGGGGAAATTTGCAAAATTCCGTATAACACGAATACAAAGAAGATTCATGAAAAACTTCAAGATAGCAAAAAGTTGCGTCTGTTTTCGTTGAAGAGGAATTTTTACAGATTTTTTTTTCCAAATTTTTTTTTCCAACCGAAAATAGGAGAAAAAAATGTGGGAAAAAAATGTGAACAAAATTGCAATGTGTTGAAAATGGTAAAATGAAGTATTTTTATCTGTTGAAATTTTATCAATAATCTCATAGTTCTCGAGTTATGATAATTGAATGATCTGAGCTTCGACCCAGAAAATGAGAAAAAAAAATGTTTGAAAAAAAAAATCTGAAAAAATTCCTCTGAACTCAACAAAAACAGACGCAACTTTTTGCGATCTTGAAGTTTTTCAAGACTTATCTTGGTTTTCGTGTTATACGGGATTTTTCAAATTTCCTCTTTTATCACAAAAAATTGAATAACTTTGGCAACAAAAATCGCTCAAAGTTTTTAAAAAAAAAGGAAATTGAAGCTCAAACTTTCCCCTTTATGAATCCAATCGTAAAAATGTATATAAAAAATTTCCTCTGGAAGATGGGTGCACCTGAAGAGAGGGAAAAATAAGCGAAAAAAAGTTGTCCAAATCTAAAAACAAATTGTAAACATAATTTAAAAAACAAGGGATGAAGCCGAATTCTTCCCCTTTTAAATGCCGTTTGTTAAATTAGTTGGAAATGGCATAAAAAAACGTTCCAGACCTTTTTTGAAGTGTTGTCCGGAAACTTTTCGCCAATAGTGTATAGAATTATTAATCATAAAAAATTTCAAATAATCATTGTTACAAAACTAAACGCTATAATCGATTCCTCCACCTTTCTCTTTTAGGAGGCTCGAGCTGGGATGTACAACCGAAGCACAAAATCTCTCCATAATCAGGTGTAAACAATGAGAAAATTCAGATGTTCCAGCTGATCAAATGACTCACAACTAAGAATTTCATCACAACTAAGCTCGTGAAGCTGTTTAACGAAATATGCCTTCATCGGAGAAAGTCATGGATTGCACTCGGTTCCTTTGGTTGATCGGTCGATGCTACCCGTATATCAATCTAACGACCATTTTCATGAGATACGTCAGCTTTATACGCGGTATTCCAAGACTAGACCCGGTTTAGTGCCGGCATTTATGACGTTTGTGTTCACCGAAGATGTAATAAGCCGTGAGGGCTCGACGAAGATGACGAGTTCTCCGATAGCAAAGCAAGCATTTTATGTATACATTATACATGTATGTGACATACACGTACACCAACGACAAAGGTGAGAGAGAGGAGTGAGGAGAGAGAGAGAGAGAGAGGGAGAGAGAGAGAGAGAGAGAGAGAGAGAGAGAGAGGGAGGGAGAGGGAGAGAGAGAGAGAGAGCGAGAGAGAGAGAGAGAGAGAGAGAGAGAGAGAGAGAGAGGATCCCTGATGGAATTCCAGGCGTTTCCTACCTCCTAGGAATCCAGTCACGGTCTCTACGCCATCCTGAATCTCAAATTATGCCTGTGCTTGACCGCGACTGACTCTCCCGATCGTTTGCTGCCGGAATTGCCTCAGGGGCTTCCCACACTTGGGCAAGTTATACCGTATCGTATCGCATAAGTATATATATAGCACATGCGAGCTTTTGAATACCAAGTTATGCAAGTAAAATTGTCGCTCCCATACGAGGTCAATAAACAGTTGTGAAGCGACAAAAGGCTTGACTCTTGGAAAACTATCGTCATTTTTTCAATCAGTCGTTACCGGTATATTCCAATAAAGAAGCTAAAAAAGTTCAGCAAGCATTATTTTGGACACTTCGTTGTATGAATTATCGATCCTTCATAATTTGCGAACCGTTTGAGATTTATGGTGTAGATTTTCAAGATTTCGTTGTTTTTGCGAAAATAGCGTAAAAACTCTAAATTGTCGAATTGTCAAAGCATTAAGGTATCAATCTATTTTAAAAGGCCAAAAAAAGCAAATCGTTAAGATTTTCCTTTCAGCCCCTTTATCAGATATGGCTATAAAATTGTTTATACAACTTTGTTTCATCCTTCGAAAGTACAAAAAAAATATTTTTATTTTTTATTTTGATTCTTTGAATAATTTATAGAAGGCGCCAAAGTCGAGTCTTCGAAAATGTTTTGTCCCAGTTAATCTCAGGATTAACGAGTCTGAAACAAAAAAAATAAAAAAGCATTTTAGAGAGGAAGGTTTCTTACACAACAATTTACCACCGTTCATGAAAAATTGATTTAAAAAAAATGGCGGATGTTTGAAATAAATTGTGAAAAACTCAAAAGTTCATTTTCATTTCAAACATGCGCTATTTTTTTTTTCAATCGATTTTTCATTAACGGTGGTAAATTGTTGTGTAAGAAACCTGCCTCTTTAAAATGCGTTTTTATTTTTTTGTTTCAGAATTGCCAGTTCTAAGATTAACCGTCGGCCATGAGAAAAGACATTTTCGATTTTGATGCCTTCTATAAATTATTGAAAGAATCAAAATAAAGGATAATATTTTTTTTGTATTTTCCAAGGATGAAACAATGTTGTAAAAACAGTTTTATAGCCACATATAATAAAGGAGCTGAGAAAAAAATCTTAAAGATTTGCTTTTTTGGCCTTCTAAAGTAAACTCGTATCTTAAGGATGTATTGCCTACAGCTTCCATTCAAAAATTGTAGCTGATTGAAATTTCCGTACTTCGTGATTAAATAAAAATCTGAAAAATTTCAGCAACATTTGTAATAAACAAATGAATTGCTTAAGCAAATAATTATTCAACGATTTTTCGGTAAGTTCTTTTTTTTTGTTAAACAAATCGAATGCGTTAATTTTTCTGAACGCATATGAATTTTTTTCAGAATTTCCTCTCTATTTTGAAATGCCCGTTTTGAAATCTTTAGAATGGCTGTATTTGTGTATTTTTTGGCCCAACGTCTTTAAAATTTTTCAAACCTGTATGTAAAAACATATCCAAAATTGGCAATTTTTGTTTATACTTCAGAATATTTTTATGATATTTCAAAATAGAGAGAAAATTCTGAAAAAGTTCATGTGCGTTCAGGAAAATTATCGCATTCGATTTAAGAAAAAAAAACTCACCGAAAAATTGTTGATTAATTATTCGTTTAAACAATTTGTTAATAACTTTTGGGCAATATTATTATTATTGTTTATGGCATGCCAAACGTTGCTGATTTTTTTCAGATTTTTATTGTATCACGAGGTACGGAAATTTCAATCAGATACAACTTTTGGCTGGGAAGCAATAGCAATCTTAAAATTTTTAGAATTTTTTTTTTTTAATCGGCTAAAAGCTCTTGTGAAATTTGCACGATGTCGCAATGCATTTTATAACACAATCCTATCGATCAAAATTGCTCGCTGTCAAATTTGGCAAGAATCGATAATAGGGTGAGCTTTTATGAAATTTGACCCTCAAGATTTCTGCATCTGCGTTTTTTCAAACTTCAACGAGTGATAAACATTGCACGTTGCTTACTTGTAATTTAACTGCACACTTGAGGAGAATGTCAGCAATGATGATAGGACAACTTGACGGTTCTCAGGCTTTGTCGTCTTTTCGCAACTAGGAAACGTTCAGGAAACGGACGTCTCTCGGGAAAGGGGCGCGGTTAAGGAATTCCACTGTGTTGGCTCACCCTAAGTAAGCCTGAACTTTCATCCGTGTATCACGTGACAGCTGCCCCGCCAACGAATGACGCACGAATTTGCAAATCGCATAATGCACATCGGTGCGATATCGTCGATTTTCGCGTCGTACGACGAAAATTACACTCGACGAGATCGTCACAAATTTTCCGAACAGCGAAGACGTTGAAATCTCTCGGATGTCAGTCTGCGGATTATTAAAAATATTCAACCATAAATATTGAACGTATAATGCAAATTATTATTATTTCATCATCAATTGATAGAAACTGACATAATCTAACTTTTAACCTACTGCGATGATGATACATATAATGATTAAGGTATGTAGTTTATCGACAATATTCTTAAAGAGAAAAAAAAAATTTTGCACTTCACAATTTCCAGAATTTCAGATATGAACAAAAATAAAAAAGAAATTTAAGAAAATAGCACGAATGCTGAAACAGTGATCGGCAGTATCGATTTTTTCGTCAACGATATTGATTTGGTAATCATTTTTTCGAAAAATTAATAATTAGTCAAAAAATATTACTCATTTTTTATAAAAATTCGTAATTAGCGGAAAAATATTAGTAATTTTTCTAAAATATTAGTAATTAGTAAGAAAAAACTTCCAATTTTTCCAAAAAAATTAGTAATAAGTAACAAAATATTTCTAATTTTTCCAATAAAATTAGTAATTAGTGACAAAATATTGCTAATTTTTTCAAAAAAAATCGTAATGAGTGACAAAGTTTTTCTAATTTTTCTAAAAAATGAGTATTTAGCGACAAAATGTTTCTGATTTTTCAAAAAAAAAAAAGGAATTAGCGAAAAAATATTACTAATTAATTTTAAATTTGCGGAAAAAGTATTGTGTATATTTACGTACTTGTGTGTACGGATTGAGTTATGGTTATAAGCTCAAACAACTCTATTCAAAAAGTTGTTTTATTTTTTATAATAACTAGATATTTTGAATATTTCACACACTAGTATTTATTGTATCGAATGTCATAAGATATCACATAAGTTATTATTAATACGAATATTTAATCAGTACATATTAAAAAATACGTTAATAATTTTTATTTTATTTATTACTTTTTCCAAAATTAATATAACATTTCTCCACAAATTATTATTTTTTTTTGTTATTTAGCCATATCTCGCTAATTACTAATTCTTGAAAAAAATTAGTAATATTTTATCATTAATTACGCATTTTTTTTTTGAAAAATTAGAAATGTTATGTCACTAATTACTTATTTATTAGCAAAATTAGTAATATTTTGTCACTAATTACTCATTTTTTTGAAAAAATTGTAATATTTTTTTGCTAATTACTAATTTTTAGAAAAATTATTAATATTTTTTTGATAATTATTAATTATTCAAAAAAATTGGATAATAAAAATAAATTTTTTTGCCGAGCACTGTGCTGAACTATCTTTTTCTTGAACCAACGTAACGGATTAGAATACGACGATGAAACATGCTGAATTTCGGCAGTATATATAACAGGCGAATATATTATCAATATTACTGCGGATTCGTGATGAATTTCTCAGAGGGTTTAAAAAATATATATAATAATGATCACGAACCGCATTAAATCACGTGCAATACTATATCTTCCCGTGGGAACATTAAAAAAATAATTGTTTAAACATTGGCATCGACACCGGGAATAACTGAAACACGACATTTGGAGCGTCTATACATATAATATAAATATCTTGTCCAAAAATTTTCATTCGCATTTGTACGATGAAATAATCCAGAATATTTTATCCTTCGCTCTAACGATGAAAGTGAATAAACTAAAACTTGCCCTTGACTCGTTAAAAAAATAAAATAAAATATATTATCTACTCGGAAAAAAATCAATCAGAGTAAAATGACGTTCACTCGTTCCGATCGCGAAGTGGCGTCAAAGGTTTTAGAGGTGAAGACGCTGGTGTCGTGTAAGGACTCCGTGAGATTCCATGAGCGTGAAAATTTTCCTTTCCCTTGTTGAACGTGCGTTTCTCATCGGCTCTCAACTTCTCGATGGTCCTCGTTTGTTGATCTATTACGTGCTTTTTCGTCTCCACATCCTACAAAAGTGATAATTGACTTTGACTGTTCTCTCATTCTCTCGCGTCTACGAATTCTAGGACAAAACGTCGATCGTCGAGATGTTTGGCGAATAAAAAAATATTTTTATCGGTGAAAATTAATATTTATTCAACGATCTGCGAACTTTCTCGATCAACGAGGAATAAAAATATGTTTCATCAAACGACACAGTGATTTCGCAATGACAAAGATTTTTTTTTTACTTTAATAAAGCTATTTTAGCATATGAAAACCTCAAATTATCGTCAAAACTGATCAGAAATAAAACTTTATCGGCTTTGTCAGACAATTAAACCAAAACCAATACAATCCGATTGCGAGACCAACGACCATCAACCAACGAACCTTTTCCAATCGTATAATTTTATCCTTCAGTTGATTCAGATGCTTGACCCGCTGCTTGTGATTGTGATGACCGATCATTTCGGCATACTTTTCGCTCACCTCCTGATAACTCTTTCGAAGACTCTCGCAATCTTCTGACAATTTTTTCGCCTCACTGTAAAACGGTAAGTTTTATTATTAAGGGATAAACTAAGCATAGATCGGCAAAAAAAAATATGATTTTCCATTTTTCAATTGATGGACAATCGATAATTTGAAAAGTTAGAATACCAATTGATTGAAAAATTGTAATTATCCGAAATTGTATTTTCAATTATCCAAATAATCGGTAATTGACCAAAAATTAATATAAATTACTCAGAACAATGGATAATTGGTCTGAAAATATTCTCAATTACTCGAATAATCGATAATAGGTAGCCAAATAATATCAATTTTTCAGAAAAATGGGTAATTGGTCGGAAAACAATATTAATTTTTCAGAAAAATGGGTAATTGGTCGAAAAATAATATCAATTGCCCAGAAAATATTGAAATTACCCAGTTTGTAAACATTTTCAATTTCCCAGAAAAAAAAGAATAATTTCTTGAAAATCGGTTTTTGAAAAAATTGTGATTAGAGATATATAGAGAATAGAGATACTCTATATATCTCTAATCACTCTGATTTTCAATAAGTTATTAATTTTTTTTTTTAATTAATAATTTTTTTCGACCAATTACCGATTATTCGGATAATTGAGAATATTTTCAGACCAATTTTTCTGAAAAATTGACATTATTTTTCGATCAATTACAGATTCTTCGAATAATCGAAAATTTTACCCATTTTTCTGATTAATTGATATTATTTGTTTTACCCATTACCGATTATTCGGATAATTGAAAATATTTTCAGACCAAGTACCCATTTTCTGAGTAATTGATATTATTTTTCAACCAATTACCGATGATTTGGATAATTGGAAATTTATTTTTTCCATTAACCATTGTCGGGTAATTGAAAATTTAGATTTCAAAATTATAAATTTTCAAAAAATGGATAATATTTTCCGAAAATACGCCTGGGAATATCATTACCGCCAATCTCTCATACTAAATATAGAAAGATCATTTCTTAATAATTATTGTGCGACGAATGGAATAGTGCTTACTCTTCAGAGGCTTGCCGACGGTTTATCTCCTCACTGAGTCGAGCTTCCAGCTCTTCACGCATAGTTCTCACTTCCTGAAAATCGTAATTTAATGACAAAAATTATTTCTGTTCACTGATATTTTTTTTACAAAAACACAGGAGATCATCAAGAAATATTGTCAATTGCAAACCTCTTTGTCAATTTTATCTGTTTCCAACGTCGCCATTCTTGCGGTCATTTCGGCTAATTTTTTGTCCGCCTAGAAGGAAAAAAAACGTTTGAATTGAAAAATTTGATTTCGTTCTTCATGAATATTCTTCCACAATGCGATATATAGAATTGAATCATATGATTAATACAGAGTTGTAAATAATGCATTATTTTGATAATCCATTACTGTATTCATTACTGATTACACTGCATAATGTGAAATGGACAAGTGTACCATTACAAAATACAAAAGTAATGTGTAATGGATACATGTGTCATTACAAATAAAAAAAGTGATGTGTAATGGATGCATGTGCCATTACAAATAAAAAAAGTATTGTGTAATGGATGCATGTGCCATTACAAATAAAAAAAATAATGTGTAATTAATGCATGTGCCATTATAAATAAATAAAAGTAATGTATAATGTATGCATGTTCCATTACAAATAATAAAAGTACAAATTAAAAAAATAACTTGTAATGGATGAGTGCTCCATTACAAATTACAGTTGAAAAAAAAAGTAATTTGTAGTGGAGAATATTCCATTACAAATAGAAAAATTGCTGTGCTCGCGTTAGAAACTTCCACATTGCTGTTTCATCATTTTATTTCGCTCAAAACAAATCGAGATGGAAGAAAAGCAAGTGGGGTCAAATTGTAATATTATTTGAGCACTTCACCAGTATTCGGAATCGATCGCAAACATTCGGATAGGTTCAACTCACGTGCTCAAAGGTAAGTCTATTAATTTTTCATTGAAAATAATTTGTCTGTATCAAGTTTTCATTAACTTTACTATGATTGTGGTAAATGTATGAACATTGTATATTAAGTTAATATACACTGACACCTATAAGTGTTTTTTGAATTGTAATTTGTAATGGAGCACACATTCATTTCACGTTATTTTTTTATTTGTAATGGCACATGCATCCATTACACATTACTTTGATTATTTGTAATGGAACATGCATACATTACACATTACTTTTTTATTTGTAATGGAACACGCATCCATTACACATTACTATTTTCATTTGTAATGAAACAATCATTCATTACACGTTACTTTTGTAATTTGTAATGGAAAACTTATCCAATGCACATTGTTTAAAGTAATGGGTAATGCATTACTTTTACATGACTATTTTCACAACTCTGGATTAATATTACATTACCTCATTGATCGCAAGATAGGAGTCGTTTTCGCGAGCTTCCAGCAAAGCTTTGCTGCCCATTGCGGCCTCTGTCTGAATCTTTACTTCCCGGGCGAGTTTCTCATTATCCAACTCGAGCTTCGACATCTTGATAATATGAGTATCCTCGAGTTCTTCCATCTTGAGAAGCATTTCACGTGCTTGGTCGAGTTTACCGGCCATCGCAGCGAGATGTTCCTTCAACTTGACAATTAAAAACATCCCGGATGATAATCGCAAAGTTTATTAATCGAAATATACTTTCCGACAAAATGGAAAAAAAAATTAGGATGCGAAGGCTCACCTCGGCATTTTGTTCGTCCTTATTTTTGCACATTTCCTGAAGTCTTGTCATCTCACGCGCAGAGATCAATTTGAGGCTCTCGATCTCGGAGTTGAACAACGATCGCACTGATTCTATCTCAGCGAGATTAACCGCCTCAATTTTATCGACCTGATCTTTACTTGCATCAAGACGTTCCATCAGTGTGTAAACTTCCTCGCTGAGTATTTTGGAAGTATTGCGCATCGCGCTTAACAGGCCTCGATGTTCGTGAATCGAATCCTCACCGTTTTTGAGTTCATTCTGAAGACGCTCGACTTCAGCATCGCTCTCGGAGAGTCTTTGAGACAGAGCCGCCACAGATGCCTGATTTTCCGCCATAACGACTTCGAATCTTCGTCTTCGCGCGACCATTTCAGCAGCCTCCGAACGTATCTGATCTTTCAGAGCTCTGAGCTCAGCTTTGCGCTCGGCCAACTCAGCCTCGACACGATCCAAATCAGCTTGCAGACTCTGGCTGAAACTCTCCTGCACAAGTGAAATACAATTCATTTTTCATTTGTTAAATTTCTTGATCAACTCGTTTATTAATCCGTACAAATCTAAACACCATAAATTCCAATTTTCCAGATATTTATTGAGTAATTCCGTGCAGCTTTCAAGATAAATAGATTTTCAGATAGCGATTGGAGATTAAATTTTGAAGTTTGGAAAAAGTAGAGTAAAATATTTCCCAGACAGCTGTTTACCTGATTTTCACAGACTATTTTCATTTCTTCAAGCGCGACTGCAAGCTTAACGATTTCGGAATCTCGCTGATTGAGCTTCGTCTCTAACGCTTGTTTTTCGGCCTCGGTACGAGCAAAACTGGTCGCATGACGTTCCGCAGCCTCGCGCATCTCTTCCTCGACGGCGTTCCTGGCATCTCTCACCATAACCTCGATCTAAATGCACAACGGACATCAGCCATACATTGGAGATAAACTCAGGATGGGATTCAAGAATACATTGAAAATAGTCTTAATATTTTTCAAGATCCCGTCTTAAAAAAACTGGCATAATAGATGAGAGTCGTTCACTAGCGTTTCATACACTACCGGCGAAAAGTTTCCGGACAAAACTTCAAAAAAAGTCTGGAACGTTTCTTTATGAAATTTCGCCGAAATTCAACGTAGACTAATTTAACAAGCGGCATTTCAAAGGGGAAGAATTCGGCTTCATTTCCTGATTTTTAAATTATTTTTACAAATTGTTTTTAGATTTAGACTCTATTTTGAAAACGATTCATATAACGATTCTGTTTTTTGTGAAAAAAGAGGAAATTTGAAAAATCCCGTATCGCATGAAAACAAAGAGGATTCATGAAAAATTTCAATATAGCAAAAAGTTGCGTCTGTTTTTGTTGAGTGCTGAAGCATTTTTCCAGATTTTTTTTCTCAAATTTTGTTTTCCCATATTCTGGGTCGGAGCTCAGATCGTTCAATTACCATAATTCGAGAACTATGGGATTTGATAACATTTTAAGGGAAAAAAATACTTTATTTTACCATTTTCAACGCATTAGAATTTTTTTCAAAATTTTTTCCCTCATTTTTTTTCCAGTCTCAACATGAGAAAACAAAATTTTTGAAAAAAAATCTGAAAAAATTCCTCTGGCCTCAACAAAAACAGACGCAACTTCTTGCTGTCTCGAAGTTTCTCATGAATCCTCTTTGTTTTCGTGTTATATGGGATTTTTCAAATAACCTCTTTTTTCACAAAAAAACAAAACAGCTTTGAAAAAAAATCGCTCAATATTTTTAAAGTAAAGGAAATTGAAGCTCAAACTTTCCTCTTTATTAATCCAATCGTAAAAATGTATTTAAAAAAATTTCTCTAGAAAATGGGTGCACCTGAAGAGAGAGGGGAAAAAGGCGAAAAACAGCTGTTTTCAAAATAGAGTCCGAATCTAAAAACAATTTGTAAAAATAATTTAAAAATCAGGAAATGAAGCCAAGATTTTCCCCTTTAAAATTCCACTTGTTAAATTAGTCTACGTTGATTTCCAGCGAAATGGTATAAAAAAACGTTCCTGACCTTTGTTGAAGTTTTAAAATAGTTGATGCATTCGACGGAAAATGGTCCAAATTGGAAACGTAAGAGATATCACAAGTCTTAATAAATTAAAAATAATGAATAAAGTTGAAAATTCCATCTACGTGAGCCGTTTTAAACTGGCATGATTTATTGTTCAATTACGCCTATCCAAACTTCTTACTTTCGTTTCGCTTTCGGAAATTACACGTTTAACGCGTTCCTCGCTCTCAGCCCGACAAGCCGCCAGGGTTTCCCGCGTAACTGCTTCAGCGTTCTCAACGAGTTTGTCACTGCGCTCCTTCATTTTACGCCGCTCTTCGTCGATGATTTTTTCGGTCGAAGCTTTCAACTCGGCAAGCTCTTTATTTCTCGCCTCTGTCATCTGTCGATCAATCGTATAATCAGAGCTCAGCCCGACACGCAAAATTTCCGTGAAGTCTTTGAAAATACATACATTATCGAGCTCCCTTAAGTAATCCAGTCTCGCATTTTCGAGCATTCCCTCGAATCTCGAAATTTCCGAGCGGTAATTATTCTCTATAGCAGCCATTTCCGCTTGACAACTCTTCAAATCCTCCTCATGTTTCTCGTCAGATGCGTCTAGTTCCTTCTGCATATCTTTGAGTTCCATTCTAGCATTATAGCATTCCGAGCTAGTCTGGAATTTTTAAACAAGCATTTCAGGAGCAAGAAGACATCGTTCTTAAGGCAGAAGAAAGCATTTTGCGAGAAATGATGAAGACAGCATTTTTTTCAATTTTTCAAAAAAATAAGGTGTTGGGCAATTTTGCGATATTAGTTAGAAAATTTCTATCCGAATGTTTTCAACGATATAAAATATAACGATAATAAATATAAGTCTTGACGAGCGATGTTTTTGTATACAAATAATGTGAGGGTTAACGATACTTGTAAAATAATGACATTGAGTAAAACTTCGGTTTTTTTCTCAAGAATAAAATGAAAGTTCTAAAATTACACATATTTTGAGATATTGAGCTATTATACGTTTCACAGATAATTTAGAGGTACAACAAAAATTATGAAGAAGCATTGTACAAATTATTTGGATTCAAGCTTTATTGAATTTGTTATTTATTCGAATCATTACTTCTCTTGCAATCCCATTTTCAATCTAAACCAATGAATTGACCATTCAATATTGCCACGATGATTATAATTATTTTTTTCTCAAATTACCACTTCTTGAATGACAACAAAAAATGAAATTCGTTCCATGTACGATGAAACAATACCTCTTTGTAGAGTTTTTGAACATCTTGGAGTTCCTCGGTGAGAAAAGCGTTGTTTTCGCACAATTCCTTATTCTCGTACTCAAGTTTCAATATGCGCGATACCTCTTCGAGTTTCTCGGATTCAAGACGTTCTCGTTCGCGAATAAACTCGTGCCTCATGTCGATAAATTCGCGATCCCGTTGATTCAACATCTCGCTCATTCGCGCTTCGGAATCGTTCGTTATCTTCTCATTTTCGGCTCTGAGCTCGTCGATTTCGCACTGAAGAGTCGAAAGTTGAGATTGTAATTCGAGAATCACTTGTTGACGGGTTTGAAGCTTGAATTCCAAATCATCGCGAGCTTTGCCCAATTCGACGTTTTCGGCCCTCAGAGTTGCCTCCTTGTTCTTCAGATGAAGGATCTCATTCTCGCGATCAGTCTCGAGACGCGTCAGCTGATCCCGTAATTCATCGGAGACGGTTTTCAATTGTTGCAACTAAATTGATAAAAAAAATGTAAGTTTCGATGAAGAGAAGAAACACAATTTAATCACACGAATGATTCATGAAATATAACTCACTTCCGTTCGAACCATCGATAATTCATCTTCCTTGTCGTCAATCATGTTCAGCATATCCTCGATTTCACGCTCTTTCGCGCTCTTGACTTCCGCCAATTTCTTCGTCAATCTCGTGATTTCCGATTGCGCATCAATTTCCATTTGTTTCATGTTTTCCTCCAGCATCGCTGAATTTTCACATATCTTTGCAAGACGCAACTCTATGCCTTCTTCGGCAGCCTTTTGCAGTGCCATTTCCCGTTCTCTCGTCTCGGTAATTTTCAACAGCTGTGAACGCACCAATTCCATCTCCGAAAAATGCTTTTGGTCACGACAGTCAAGAATTTCCTGTTGTAATTTGGCCTAAACAAAAAAAATGGTTTCAATTGAAATTTTTTTTTTCAAGTTCAATTCCCTCATAATGACCGTAGTTTATGGATATATATGCGGCATCAATATGTTTCTATTCACGCGGTTTCCTTTATAAAGGACCTTTCATGAGACTCAATCGTTTAGAGTTAGTTTGTACAATAAAATGTTAGTCGGTAAAATCAGTGACAAAAATTTCTAACTTTTCACTAACCAATTTATTTCCCTGACCAAAATTTAAATAAATAGAATGCAATTTTAATATTATTGAATTAAAATATGATTTTTGTAAAAACACTTTCTTCCATGGAATCTTTTCTCTTGTCTCTAGGAGGAAACAATAAGAAATAAATAACTGTTGAAATTGCCATTATGCCATTTCGTTGGAAGTCAACGTAAACTAATTTAACAAACGGCATTTTAAAGGGGAAGAATTTGGCTTCATTTCCTGTATTTTAAATTATTTTTACAATTTGTTCTTAGATTTGGACTTTATTTTGAAAACAACTGTTTTTGTTCCTCCCCCCCCCCCCCCCCCCTCTTTTCAGGTACACCCATCTTCTAGAGGAAATTTTTTACATACACTTTTACAATTGGATTCATAAAGTGGAAAGTTTGAGCTTTAATTTCCTTTTTTTTTAACTTTGAGCGATTGTTGTGTCCAAAGTTATTCTGTTATTTGTGAAAAAAGAGGAAATTTGAAAAATCCCGTCTAACACGAAAACAAAGAGGATTCATGAAAAACTTCAAGATAGTAAAAAGTTGCGTCCGTTTTTTTTTTTTTTAGTTTAGAGGAATTTTTTCCTATTGTTTTCCAACATTTTTTTTCTCATTTTCTGGCTCAGATCATTCAATTACCATAAATCGAGAACTATGGGATTGTTGATAAAATTTCAAGATGAGAAAATACTTTATTTTACCATTTTCAACAAATTGGAATTTTTTTCACATTTTGTTCCCAAAATTTTTTTCTCCTATTTTCGATGGAAAAAAAAATGTTGGAAAAAAATATCTGAAAAAATTCCTCTGAACTCAACGAAAACAGACGCAACTTTTTGCTATCCTGAAATTTTGCATGAATCCTCTTTGTTTTCGTGTTATACAGGATTTTTCACATTTCCTCTTTTTTCATAAAAAACAGAATAACTTTGAAAAAAAAATCGCTCAAAGTTTAAAAAAAAAAGAAAATTGAAGCTCAAACATTCCCCTTTATGAATCCAATCGTAAAAATGCATTTTAAAAAATTCCTCTAGAAGATGGGTGCACCTGAAGAGAGGGAGAAAAAAGGCCAAAAACAGTTGTTTTCAAAATAGAGTCCAAATCTAGAAACAAATTGTAAAAATAATTTAAAAAAACAGGAAATGAAGCCGAATTCTTCCCCTTTCAAGTGCCGTTTGTTAAATTGGTTTACGTAGACTTCCGGCGAAATGGCATAAAAAACGTTCGAGACCATTTTTGACGTCGATAATGCATATTTTTTTAACTAATTCGTTGTTGAGTAAAATTTTAAGATGTTTGAAAAATATAATAATCTTCCATGACTTTTTGAGAGATTTACTGAATCACTTCACCCCAACTTTACGCGGTTTTCCATGTTTACCATACAATTCAGCCATGAGTGACTATCTGCAAAAACATTTTATAAAGAATCATCGTTTTCTCAAATTTTGCCGTGATTCCACTTTATAATGGATATCAAACGGATAATCTCCTACCATAGATTCCAAATCTTTTTTGTGCTGTTCCTCGTCCAGTATTGATTTTGCCTGTAAATCCGTCAGCTCTTTTTCCAATCTCCACGTTTCTTTTTTCATTTCTTCGATCTGCCTCGCGTGATCCATTATCGTTCGATCCTTGTTGGCGCACTCGACTTTGAGATCAGCAAGCTCGTCCTTGACGTCGTATTTGAGTTCCTTGCTGGTACCAAGAGCCAGCTTGGTTTTTGCTTTTGGGCATGATGCGGTCGTGCTCGCGGGTACTCGTTTCTTTGGTAATTGTGGCTGTAAAAAATCAAAGAAACAAAAACCCTCATATAGCAAATATATATTATGAATCAACCTGTATTTCAACGCAACGGAAAGTTCTTCCCGCTGTTTCCGTTCCGTTTTTTTTTCTTTCGTCTCCCGGGTAACCCTCGTTTAGCCCCTGGACTTACCGTTCGAAACATGGGGGAGGGCACCGGTCTTGCTCCCTTGCTTGAAACGGATGAGTTGCATTCTCCGCCGCTGCTCGTCACGCTTTTGCCGTCTTGAAACCTCTCCTTTTTCTCGATCGAGAAGCCCCTGACTTTGTTGTCGAATTTTGGATCGTACGAACCCGGTGGCGGAGCCTCGCCTGATATTCGACAGAAAAAAAAGAACCAAATAAAAAAATATTCCTGGACTCTTTGAGAGAAAGTTTGCGAAGTTCTTTTTTTTCTTTTGTGAAATTACAAATGAAAGATTGAAACAGCTGGTGGGAGTTTGTAATCTCGATAGATCGCTCTTTCCTGTTCATCGAGTCATAAAAGACGTAACTGTGAATCCTGCGTCCAACACACTGGAAGATGAGATTGGTTTTTTTTTCTTTACCGTTATTGATGTGCATTTTCATATTTGGTATCGAGATCAAGAATGCAAACATATTTGATCAATTGTAATTTTTTATATTTCCAAGCGAATCGTTTTCAGTTTTATAATATGGATTCGTAAGAAAATATGAATTTTAAATTCATATGAGGATGATGTAAAAAATACAAATGTTGATAACTGGAGAGTCGACTTTCAAGATTTTACGCTTCAGCGAATTTCATGGCGATAATTATGTTGGATTTTATAACAATGACACAGAGCTCAGTGAACAACATTATGTTGTAGCAATGTAACATGAAAGTTACATGTAATGTTACAATGTTATTATTCCTATGTAACATAGCTGTGATATAACGTGCAAGTAACATGTTATATAACATTTGTTACATGCAGGTTGCATAACTGATATATAACTTTGTTACATTACAGCAATGTAAAAAAGTTTTATAGCCGTAACCGTAACATGCTTGTAACGAAGTGACATTACAGTAACGTAGCATACGTTATATTGCGGCAATATAACATGGAAGTTACATGTAATATTACAATGTTATTCTTGTGATACATAACTATTATATAACGTGGAAGTAACATGTTATGCACCATTTGTTATATTCAGGTTACATAACTGGTGTATATAACGTTTTTACATTACAGTAATGTAAAAAAAATTGCAAAATAATAATATTGCAGTTATATAAATGAAATATTACAATGATATCACCGTAATATTGCTGTTATATAAATGCAATATAACAGTTACATTAATGTAACATTACATTCGAATATTGCGTTTACATAACTGTTATGTAACAGATATGTAACTGTTACATAACTGTTATATAAAAATGTTACGTTACTGAGTAGGCAATTGTAACTTACATGTAACGTCCATGTAATATTACATGTTACAAACGGTAACATTGTCGTTACATTGCTGCAACATTACTGAGACCACTAGGAGAGTTCTAATGATGTTTATGAAGAAACTTGATAGAAATTCACAATTTTTGTCGAAAAAATTCATAGTTGTAAAAAAAGACAGGTCGACGAACTTGACGATTTTTTTTTCTCGCCTGTTTTTTTTTTTCATTTCGACCGCCAAAAATCTGATCGATCTCTCTCTCGGTATCGGGCGTGAAGGTCTAAAGTAAACAAAGGAACGGCTGAGGATGAGGTGAGAACGCGACACCGAGCATATAATCCGGTATGACCGTGGTCCCGGACACAATGACGGGGATCTTCGAAACTTTTGCATGTGCGTTACATGCACGCGTGCTGCATCGTAATGGCGTGTATATCTTACATGTACTATGGTGCCACATATATATATGGGGCATTCCATCCCAAAACGGACAGTTTGAAGAACTTTTCTTTTTTGATGTCCTCAAATTTTTTATATTATTTTTAGTACCCATCAAAAGACCCTCGCTGATAAATTTTGAGATTTTTTTGATACTCGTTCAAAAGACCAAAAAACGGCTCTTTTTTCGGTATTTTGGTCATAACTTCTTTAATAATGATCCAAATTAAAAGTTTTTTTTTATTTTTGTTTTTTTATGGCCGTTTCAGAAAAAAATACAACAAAAATATTCGACGGGTTTTTAAATGAGTTTTTTGAGTTTTAAACTTTAAATCGCGTTTTTAAAAGTAAGTGTATATTTTGATTTTTTAAATTTATTTTTTGTTTGAAACATCTATCTATTCAACAACTTTTAAGGATAGTCCGATCGTGGAATTTCCATAACTACTATTTCTTTCGATTTTTAAAAATTAATTTTTTTTTTCTATAAATTATTATGACTACCAATTTTCGTTACTGTATATTATTTTTCTTCATTATTTACAATTTATTTTGACACTTTTTTTTAAACTTTTTAGATACAATTTTTTTTTTTTTTTTCAAAAATCGAAAAAAAAATAGTAGTTATGGAAATCCCACGATCGGACTAGTCTTAAAAGTTGTTGGATAGGTAGATGTTTAAAATAATTTTTTTTTTAAACAAAATATACGTTCACTTTTAAAAACACGATTTAAAGTTTAAAACTCTATAAACTCATTTGAAAACAAGTCGAATCTTTTTGTTGTATGTATTTTTCTAAAAGGCCATAAAAAAACAAAAAATTAAAAAAAAACTTTTAATTTGGACCATTATTAAAGAAGTTATGACCAAAATACCGAAAAGAGCAGTTTTTTCGTTAATTTAATATCTTTTGAACGGGTACTCAAAAAAATCTGAAAATTTACCAGCAAGGGTTTTTTGATGGGTACTAAAAAATATAAAAAATTTGAGGAAATAAAAAGTGTTTCAAACTGTCGGATTTGGGATGGAATGCCCCATATATGTGTACAGTAGAACCTCTAACAAGTTGAATTTCGAATATCAATGAATTTGCACGCTCAGAAACTTGGTCATTGTCTAAAACCATCGATTTGATTATTTAAACATAACCAATGCCAAAAATATCTCATTAAAAATGAAAGAACGACAGAAAATGCATCAGAGAAATTTCTAGAATTTTTTTTCGAACTCGTTTGCAGGAAAATTGCATAAGAAAATGTTATTCGCATAAAAGGAAATCAACCTAATGTGAAAATTACTTTATTTTAAAAAATCTGATCACTTTTATCTTCCATGAAATAAAAACAATTCTTCAAATTGGATGAAACTTCAACAGTCATTAAAAAAACAAATAAATGGAAGTTTTGAAAGAATTTAAAAGAATCCAGTTATTTTTGTCATGCAGCTTTGCCAAATAACAAAAAGCGGGGGTTTGTCTTCTTCGATCCTACTCTCAAGTGAATTAAGTTTTTTTAATATGAAATATTTGGTAATTCTTGTTTTAATGCGATTTTATTAACTAACTAAGATGCTTTTATGGATTTTTTTGCTTCGACCTCCCTGTCCCAATAAATTAGGTTTTTACATTGAGAAAAACCCTTACATGTGTCATCTGGACTGGTAATAATAAAAGTTTCTGGTGTATTTTGAACAATCTGGTAATTTGTACTTGTTGTGCAATTTTGTTTGCCCAAAGAAACGAACACATTTTTTGCGTTTTTTACTTTGAACCCACTCCCGGGTAAATCGAAACTCTAATTTGAGAGAAAGTATGGACCCAATGGAAAGTAGACTTGCTTAATGCGGGTCCCACTGTATGTATATGTGACAAACATACATGTGTGAAGACATGACGACGAGACGGACTGAGCAAAATTGAAGGGCGCATAGGGGAGGGGGGACAGCTGGGTCTGCATGCAAGAAACGTCTCTATGGGGTCATAGAATTACCAGGTGTAGACCAACCCTGTGTGCCCCTCAGCCGTCACCCTTCGCTCGGCAAAACCAACGATAAATAAAATCCCCCCCCCCCCCCCTAATTTTTTTAAATACACGGATCGACCCTGTGCGACCTCTTACGTATACTGCTGAGCGAGGCAACTTGCCATAATTAAATGCAACGTTTTCCCACGAGTTTCACTCATCCTGCATGACCCAAAAACAAAAATTACGATAGTAAATAAAAATTACTCGAGAGTTACAATTATCTGATTTTTCTAATAATTTCGATTATTATGAAATAAGTATTTAATTTCGGTGGATCAACCTTTAAAATGATCGTTCCGGAATAAAGTCTCTCGTTTTTTGCCTTCATAAGAAAAACGTGGGAAAAAAATGAGTTTTTTCAATTTTTGTTCTATCACTGATGAATCTCAACTTTATCGTGAGGTGAGCTTCAGGGGATGTAGCAAAGAATGAGAGGAATTATGCAATACCCGGACTTTTTGCAATTTTGTCGTCAGCGTTTTTTTATTTGATATGCTGGCTTTAAATCAGAAAATTAAAATCAAGCGGCAGAGCTTGACGAAGTTAAAGGATTCTCGAGTTTTTAGCAAAAAAAAACCTGTAAGATATTCGTCCGTTTCTCTAGCACTAATTCTCTCGTTTAGATTTGAGAAAAAATCATGAAGAAAAAAATTGATATACACACATTTGTGGGGTCGCGCATGGCGTTGGATGCATGGAATCGTGGGGTGGCCATTGGGCATGGGGATGAATGCGTGGAATCGTGGGGAAGGTGTCGGGCGAAGATGCATGGAATTGTGGGGTGGGTGACGGATATGAGGATGCGTGAAATTTTGGGGTGGCCGTCAAGCATGAGGATAGATGTGTGAAATCGTGGGGTAGGCGTCGGGCACGAGGATGAAATGTGTGGAATCGTGGGGAAGGCGTCAGACATGAAGATTCGTGTAATTGTGGGGTGGATGTCAGATATGAGGATGCGTAAAATTGTGGGGTGGACGTCGAGCGTGAGGACAGATGTGTGAAATTGTGGGGTGGGCGTCAAACATGAGAATAGATGTGTAAAATTGTGGGGTGGGCGTCAAGCATAAGGATAGATGTGTGAAATTGTGGGGTGGGCGTCAAGCATGGCGATTAAATCCATGAAGCTGTGGGGTGGCCGCCCGATATGAGGATGCGTGGAATTGTGGGGTGGGCGTCGAACATGAGGAAGAATGCGCGGAATCGTGGGGTGGGCATTGAGAATCGAATTGAATACGTGAAAACATTGAATAGACATTGGACACTTGATATTCGACGCAGCCCACGAATTCACAAGTATTTTCCATGCTCAATGCCCACCCCACGATTCCGCGCAAACCGCGATGCAAGAATCTCATGATCTTACGCAAAACTTGAATCTTCCCCGCGTAGTTTTACGAGTGGACTCGACACAGCTATTGCCTACCTCAATGTAAATTAGTGGAAGTGAGATAAACATAGTATTGTGTCACGAATCCCTTACTTTGTAAAAGTTTTACCGCGCAATTATAATTTCCGAGATTAAAACACACAAACGTTGTCTAGCCAATTTGTGTAAAAAGTTTCAACTTAATAGTTGAAACTTCAAATTCTCTAGCAATGATTATTTCAACAAAAATTGCATCACCAAAAGGTGGACAAAGGATCGAGTTGTGTACAGTTTCGACTCAAAATTGTCTCCAGATATCGTTTATCACTTGATTCTTTCGAAGCCACCATTTTTATACGCAGATCAAGATTTCCTTGCATGCAAAAAAGCTTTCTTCGCGAGAAAGTGAAAAGAAAATGTTCCTTTCAGACGCCCACACGACATAAACAAACTAATGAAAGTGTATTGCATGTATGGACGAAAACAATTCATGCGTGCAAAGGACTTACTTGTGAGCTCGTTGAAACGTTGAATTCTTGCCTTTGAGAACGACATGGTTACACGGTTTAATTTTATATTATTTTTGCACACAACGAATCTTCTTGTTTAGTTATTTTTAATTATTCTCACGAACAACAACGTTTGCAACAAGTATAAAGAAAGAAACAAACTTGAAAAAAAAACAAATGACACAATAAAACTATCGAAACGCGACGTTCCGTCGAGGAACGTTTTTTTTCCCCCGGTCAACGACGACTTTACTTTGCGCGTCTTCCCCCCGTGAACAGTGATCCCCTTGTGCGAGAGAATGCGAGGGAAAATTGCGTGACACCTCCGGGTCACCTCGTTCCCGCACAGCTGTTCAACGTTTTTCCCCCCTTCCGAACCGGGACGCCGGTTTCCTTTTAAAACGACGGTTACGCCATTAAATATTGCGCTATCGACCATTCGCGACGTGTTTCTCGTTTTCGACCAATAAAACGAAACTGCGAAGGGTTTATTGGCTCAAAGTTCCAGTGACAGCTCAATCGTATTCTTCGGCCCTGCTCTTAAAAATTTTGAATTACATCGTCGTAGTTTCAAAGTGAAATTTGCGTCATTTTGCTCATCTGTCATTTGATTATCAATGTTTTCGCTGTTTTTACAAAAATTGTCTTCATTTTTTAACGAGTAATGTATAATTTAAAAATTTCTCGCGTATCAATACGGCCCTGGCGTTGCATCCGCAAGAACCAGTGCAGAAAAGTTGGACATACCGATCGAGCACGATTTTACCGAGAGAGAAAAATAGCTACAAGCACCCGGCAAATATTTTCCAGAACGATTGACATTTCGGGAAAAAGACGAGCATATGACTGCATAATTGATAGATAAAGCAAAAGTGTTTTTGTATTTTTTTTCGAAGGTCACTTGTCTTTTGACAAAATAAAATATAGTTTTTGTTACCGACTGAGTCCAGTTTTAAAACATAAATAAAGTGCGAGAGCTGTCAAACTCGCGTGCAAATGATTATTTAAATAATATTTTTCCGTTCATGTCAATCATGACGCTTCGGAATTTCGATTTTCCCCTGAAAACTAAGTTTTTCTCGCAGTATTTTTTCCATTGATTTGATTCGTGACAGGAAAATACACGTTGTTTGCCACGTTGTACGATACGCCGAGACCAATCAAGAGTGTGATCGTATCAGTCCGTCTACGAGCGGTGATATTCCATCCTCGGTCCTGCAGTACAATTCTGTTCGTTAACTTTAGTGCATATTTATTATTAATTCAGCAAACATGAAGCGTTACACATTACTCGGAATATTCGCGCTTGTTCTCATATTATACTCCACAATTCCGGTTTACTCATATCGGAGTAAAAGCGTAAGTTTTTAAAGACCTTTATCGATCGACTCCAAAAAAAGGATTCGTGCCTGTTCGGCATGTCAAACTCGTCCAATATCGCCATGTTTCTCTTTATAAATAATCAAGTTTTCGAAAATACTTTTTTCCACAATCATTATCAATACACTGATATTAAAAGATTTTTTGCAATGATTTTTTTTACGAAACTGTTTACGAAACATAACCTCAATTTCGCTGATAAAACAAGAATAATTGCAGTCTCCGTAACCTTGAATAGAAATCAATTTTCTATAATTATGCCAATTTTTCAAAATTTTTTTACACAGAGTCAAAGTACAACATTGGCGGAACGCGTTCAGCAGCTGATGAAAATGACGCAGAAACAACCTATGCTAAAATTCAACGGTGCCATGTTTAGAGAATTCGTCAAAACAGTGCCGAGAAATTATTCGGTCGTAGTCATGTTCACGGCTATGGCGCCTCAGAGAAAGTGCACCATTTGCGAGCACACCCACGAACAATTTTCGATAGTCGCAAATTCCTATCGCTATTCGCAGGCTTATTCCAACAAGCTGTTTTTTGCAACAGTAGACTTTGACGAAGGATCCGACGTCTTCCACATGGTAAAACATTAATCTCTAAGTTTTATCTAAAGTAAAAGAAACGATAATTCAACAAAACAAAAAAAAATTTAATATTTCAAGTTAAATGGAATGGTTCGATGGTTAGATTTTTAATTAATCGTTATTTACAAAATTAATATTATCATCCATTATTTTTTTAGGTACTTCGATAATCAGTAATTTAAAGACCAATACTACGAATTATTTGGATATTGAATATGTGTGTTCTTTAAATTATTCATTATTAGAAAAATTAGTAATCGTATTCTTTAAAATACTTATCTTTAAATTATTTAGCAATTGAATTATTTTAATTACTAATTATTAGAACACTTTATAATTGAATTATGTCAATTATTGTTTATTTGAATAATTAGTAATGTATATATCTAAATTACCAATTATTCAAGTACTTAGTAATTGAACTATTTCAATTACCAATTTTTTGAATAATTGATAATTTAGATACATAAATTACTAATTAATTATAATTTAAGTACAACTTGACTACAAATAATTGTAGATGTTATTGGAGTGAACTTGTACAAAAGTTAGAGTATATTTTCTGTACAAGTTTGCCTACAACTTGTATTCAATTACCGGCCGTAGATTTCGATAAACTTGTATCCAAATGTTGCTCACCAAAAACTTACCGTAAACTTGGCGTCAAATTGATTCCAAGCTACAGATGACCAAGTTTTTATAGTACAAGACTGGCTACCAGGGGTTCTGCTTAGCTTCACTAAACAAATTTACAAGCATAAATATGCATTATCAAATAATTAATAATTTCAAAGAATAATTAACTAATTTTTTGAAAAATTAGTAATTAGAAAAATTAATTATTTAATCATTAGAATAATTAATAATTGGAAAGAATAGTTAACTAATTTCATAAGAAATTAGTAAGTAGGGTACTTAAGTATTTAATTACTTGGATAATTAATAATTAGAAGGAGCAACTACCTACTTTTAAAAAAAAAGCAGTAATTCATAAGAACAAACTTTCAATTACTTGGTTCTTGAGTAATTATTTGATCTAAATTACAAGTTATAGGTTTATTGGATAATAATCGACCATGAATTATCGAATTTTCGAGTATTAGAAATACCTTGCTGCCCAATTACTGAATGCCTTAATAATGAGTAATATTTATTGGAACAATTATAAAATTTTCTAACACAGAGTAATTAGCGGTAATTAAATTGACGAAAATATCGATTTTGCCGATCACTGCTTTCCAAATCCTATAGCGACTTCCATAGTCATAAAGTTTATTTATGCAAATAATTTGAGCTCAATAGGTGCGAAAAAACGAAACCTTAACCATTTCCAAGTATTTTCGTTAATCGCAACATTTTTTTGAAACTGAACCTCTGACAACTCTTGCAAAATTCCATACTAGTCACTCTTATCTCAAAGCGCATTTGAACAAAAAAAATTATGATTGATAGTTACAAAACTGTGAAAGTTAAGATGTTGAAAGAAATGAAAACATTATTTTACGCTCTGAAAAATTTTAAACGTACTAGAGAACAAATTTCACGAAAAAAAGCTTTTTTCATAGAAAAACAAAATAATCAGCATCAACTGTGCCCTATTAATAGTAATAGTAATAGTCTCTGATTGTGACCTTTGCTTAAACCTTGTGAAGAAAAATAGTTAAATTGAATATTTTCCTGGCAGATGAAACTCGACACTGCTCCGGTGTACATGCATTTCCCACCCAAAGGCAAGCCTAAGCCTGCTGATACGATGGATATTCAACGAGTTGGATTTGACGCGGAAGTAACGAGAAAATGGATTTTCGAACGCACCGGCATACAGTTCCCAATATCGAGACCACCAAGCTGGACCGGCACTGTTGCGGGTCTCATGCTTCTCGTTCTAATCGGCAGTTTTCTTTATCTAAAGCGAAACAATTTGGATTTTATTTACAACAAGACCATCTGGGGTCTCGGTGCCTTGGTAATTCGAATTTAACACTAATCGATATTCCGTATGCATTGATATGCTGATTATTGAATTTTCCGTTATTCAGTTTTTCACGCTCACCATGATTTCTGGACAAATGTGGAATCACATAAGAGGTCCGCCTTTCATTCATAAATCGCCGAACGGTATGGTGGCGTACATACACGGTTCGTCTCAAGGTCAATTCGTCCTTGAGACTTACATTGTCATGGTGCTCAGTATCCTTTTGAATTTCTGGTTCTTATATGAATACAGATGTGTCATTCGTTATCAGTTTAAAGTTTTGTCGGTGACCCCCTCTGATTTTTTTTTTTTTAATATGTTATTATACATGCAAAAAGAAGTATCCATGTAAATCTTTAGCTCTCTGTCTTAAACCATACCGAAGTTATTAATTTTTCAAAAAATATTCTTAAAATAATCATAACTTCTTCAATAACCAAGATATTCTAAATTGTTAGGTCATTTTTTTTTGTTTTTCTATGTACTTTTTGGACAAAATATCGAAAATTAAGAAAGAAAATGTTTTTTTAGCTGTTTTAAGTTAAAAAAATTCATTTTCTTTCAATGGGACTCCTTCGATTAAAAAAAAAAATTATCAAATTCTACGTAAAACAACAAAATTTTTGTGATTTTACCGAAGATGGGATTCAAATAACTTCTTATTTTAAAAAATTCGATTTTTTTTCTCGTAATTTTGATCTTTTTTTCTTCTATGACTACAATAGTTGATTTTAATTATGTTAAAATAACTAATTTAACTTCTCTCACATATTTCCTTCGTAAATTACAATAATTACCCATTATGAATTACATTTCAAGTACTTTTTGGACCTTATTCAATTTTTTTACATAAAAATTGTAATTCTTAATATTAATTATTATAATTTACAAAGGAAATAAGATGGAAGGACATGGAATGACTCATATATTCCCTTTTTTTATAGCTAACCCACAAGTATCCATTTGAATCTTTTTCGTAAATATTTTCTTACACAAAATTAATCAGACGGAGCCGTGACCTTGGGAATGATCCTAATGACGGAGGCAGCGACGCGCAAGGGTGACGTTAAGAAACGAAGAATCTTTGCGATTATAGGTCTAGGTTTGGTGGGCGTTTTCTTTAGTCTCCTTCTGTCAATATTCAGGAACAAGGCACAAGGATATCCTTACAGGTAAATTAATTTATGGAAAGAATAAACATAGTTTACATAAACGAGGTAATCCGATCCTCGGCAATTTATTGCATGATCGAAGAATATACACGTATTAGGATAGTTCTGAAATGGGCGACTTTGTTGAATACGGTACATAACCGATTTTATAAATTTGATTTAACGCGCCTGATACGAATGAAAACATCTCGCCGGACCAGCCTAACAGAGTTGTGAAAATAGTAATGTAAAAGTAATGCATTACCCATTACTTTAAACAATGTGTATTGAACAAGTTTTCCATTACAAATTACAAAAGTAATGTGTAATGGATGGGTGTTTTATTACAAATTAAAAAAATCAATGTGTAATGTATGCATGTTTCATTACAATTAAAAAAATGTAATGTGTAATGGATGCATGTCCCATTACAAATTAAAAAAAAGCAATGTGTAATGGATGCATGTGCCATTACAAATAAAAAAAGTAATGTGTAATGTATGCACGTTTCATTACAAATTACAATTTGAAAAAAGTAATTTGCAGTGGAGAATATTCCATTACCAATAGAAACATTGCCGTGCTCGTATTAAAAACTTGCACATTGCTGTCTCATTATTTCATTAAGCTCGCTAAAAGTTCATCCACAATTATCACAAATGATCCATAAAGTTCAAAAAAAAAAGGTAATTTTGATTAGATTGCTTATAATTATGGGTAACAGCGTGTAAAAGCCAGTTCAACATAAAGTTGGTTAATTTTTGGGGTTGAGTACATTTTCGTACTTCATATTTAACGATGAACTGTCTGTTTTTTTGTTTCTATTTTTTAACTTTATTGATCATTTGTGATAATTGTGGGTGAACTTTTAGCGAGCTTAATGAAATAATGAGACAGCAATGTGCAAGTTTCTAATACGAGCACGGCAATTTTTCTATTTGTAATGGAATATTCTCCACTGGAAATTACTTTTTTTTTTAATTGTAATTTGTAATGGAACGTGCATACATTACACATTACTTTTTTATTTGTAATGGCACATGCATCCATTACACATTACTTTTTTTTATTTGTAATGGGACATGCATCCATTACACATTACATTTTTTTAATTTTAATGGAACACACATCCATTACACATTACTATTTTCATTTGTAATGAAACATGCATACATTACACATTACTTTTTTATTTGTAATGGCACATGAATCCATTACACATTACTTTTTTATTTGTAATGGGACATGCATCCATAACACATTACTTTTTTTAATTGTAATGGAACACGCATCCATTACACATTACTTTTGTATTTTGTGATGGTACACTTATCCATTTTACATTATGCAGTGTAATGGGTAATAAATGCAGTAATGCAATATCAAAGTAATGCATTATTTACAACTCTGCAGTCTAATACGTGTAGATTTTTTTTTCACTCAAAAAATCAATCCCAATATAATATAGCTGAGAGATACGCTGAGAATCGTAACACTCGGCTATCTCTCAGTTATGATCCCCATAGATTGCAGTATTATTATAAAATTATTCAGCGAGGAATAATTTGTCTGTTTCAGTCTGTTATTCAAGTAAACGAATATACTACCGGTGCTGTCGAGAAGGCCGGCTTTTCTTCACAATCACCAGAGTACAGAGCGAAAATTTCGTCATTCCATTGGCCTCGGCGATTCTTCGAGCGTTAACGCGAATTTGTAAATAAATTTCATATCCGCGAATAACTCGTCGGGACACTCGTTTTCGTCGATTCGCTGAGAATCTTCGCAACCGTATTTTCCATTGACCAAGTTTCAACTCACCGTTGAACCGTTGATCGATGTTACCATGTAAGTTCATGACTCGTTCGTTTCTACGCACTCTACCAGATTGATAAATGTTGAAGAATTGGGTAAAATCGATCAGGAGCAAAGCTTCGTCGATACTTAAAAACGAAAAATGTGCCCATGTTGCAATAAAATTTTAAATGATATTTGAGCAAATTGGTATTTCTTCTCGTATTTAAATGACTCGACGAAAACAATGACCACTTAAAAATGCTTTTTCTCACAGTTTTGGATATTTTTTTCTGAAACCACTGCAAAGATGACAAAGTAACTTCTTATTTTTTTCAACCAGGAAATTTTTCACGCACCCGTATACGAAAAAATTCAAATTAAATATGGTATGAAAGCCTTTCTTTGCTGCGGATAATCCTTAAATGTATCGAGGTACCACCGATGCGTCGATAATCCAGTTTCGCACTGAAAAAAATAACTAAATGTAACTTTAAATATGATCAGACCTTCCGTGGACTTTCAATAAGCGAAAAAAAGAAATAATTTTGTACCTGATTGACAAGAACCCAGAAAAAGACGTAGTGATACGTCGAGCTACTCCACAATATTATGGAGAGCATAGCGTACATAATTAGCTCGGTAAACTGCAATGGCGCCGATATATAGTCGAAGAGTCTGCCGCTCGGTATCTTGTGCGATTTCGTTACTACGTTTCCTTTCTTGTCTTTCCGCAAATTTGCAAGAATATAATTCGTTCTTAGCTGTTCGTAGGACGCAGCGAGAAAGATGAAGGCGCATACGTATTGCAATTTGGTGATTCGATCCCAATGAAGCACACTATTCGTTCCTGTTTTTTTTCCATACAGTTTTAGTACATTAGAATTTTGTGACAATGATTAAAAGGTACTAGTCTACTTTAGAAGGCCAAAAAAGCAAATTAAAACAAAAAAAAATTGCAGCTCCTTCTTCAGATATGACTATGAAACTGTTATTACAACATTGTTCCATCCTTCGAAAGTACAAAACAAAAATTTATTTTTACAAGCTTTTATTTAGTTTCACCTGTCCCGGTGTCTGCTGTAATCAAATCTTGAAAGTTAAATTTGACCCACTTCCCGGTTTCCGATTGAGTTAACATTTTTCATGCATATGTAAATTGGATGACAATGCAATATTATGACAACAAAATGCAAATTTTTTGCAAAATTTTTTATAAAAAATTTCCTTGAAAATATTTTGCAACCAAAAATGTTTCGCATAATTTTTTGGAAAAATGTTTCGCCAAACTTTTTGCAAAAAAATTGTTTTACAAAATTTTGTTTACAAAATGATTTTAAACAATTGATTGGCAATATTTCTCTATGAAAATTTT
The DNA here is from genome assembly GCA_946863875.1 of Alloplasta piceator. Classification (NCBI taxonomy): domain Eukaryota; kingdom Metazoa; phylum Arthropoda; class Insecta; order Hymenoptera; family Ichneumonidae; genus Alloplasta; species Alloplasta piceator. Next base: position 12,636,961 of record OX333072.1, read on the forward strand.
GCGCAACAGTCTTTTTCCAACAAATTTTTTTGCACACATTTTGCAGAAAAATGTTGCAAATTAATTGTGTGAAATAATTTTGTCTAACAACTTTTGCAACATAATTTTTGTGCGAAAAATTATGCGAAACTAGATATAAATTACTAAACTAGTTATTTAACCTCATATATACTAAAAAGTTAAAAATACATAAACGAATTTTTTTTTAACAAGCTTTTATTCGTTGTTAATAAAAAATAACTAAAAAGTTAAAAATAATTTTATTCCGATTGGAAATAAGTTTTCAAATAAAAGCGTGTTACATTTTAACAGAAGAGAAAAAAAAGAGGGTGTAACACGCTTTTATTTCAAAACTGATTTCTAATCGGAATAAAATGATTTTTAACTTTTTAGTTATTTTTTATTAACAACTAATAGAAGCTTGTTTTAAAAAAAATTTCGTTTATTTATTTTCATTGTTTGAATAACTTATCGAATGCGCCAAAGTCGAAAATGTCTTTTCCCATGGCCGCCAAGTTAATCTCACAATCAGAATTGGCGAAACCTGTTAAGTTAAAAAAAAAAAAAAAAGCATAGGAAGGTTTCTTACACAATAATTAACCACCGTTGATGAAAAATCGATACAAAAAATTGGCGGATGTTGAAAATAAATTGTGAACAATAAGATTTTTATTTTCATTTCAAACATCCGCCATTTTTTTAAAATCGATTTTTCATTAACAGTAATTAATTGTTGTGTAAGAAACCTTCCTCTTTAAAATGCTTTTTTATTATTTTGTTTCAGACTTGCCAATCCTGAGATTAACTGTCGACCATGGGAAAATACATTTTCGACTTTGGCGGTTCTATAAATTATTTGAACAATGAAAAAAAAAATTTGTTTTGTACTTTCGAAAGATGAAACAAAATGTAATAACAGTTTTATAGCCATATATGATATAGGAGCTGAGAAAAAAATCTTAAAAGTTTGCTTCTTGTTGGCCTTCTAAAGTAGACTAGCACCTTAATCTCGATTATTGAATTCGGTCATCGATTTTCTGTTCAAGTATTCCAGTTGCCTGGCATTTCTTTTTACTTCTTCGCAATCACTCTGAATTTTTTTGAAGTGTCTTTACAAAGGATTAAAAAAGATGAAATAGAAAAAAAATCACCTCTTACGAATCCCTCGGATTCTCCAATCAAGCATGTTATCGTGCCCACGTAATGAACAAATCCTACGATATAATGAGACACGTTGAGTTTTCCATCGCTGAATACACTGACTCTGTGAGTTTCGTACAATCGTTTCCAACATTGTACAGTCATTAAAATCATCGCCAGTAATGTACATTCTGGGGTGACAAGAGCCTGCCTCCGACTTCCCAATTGTAAATCGAGAATAAAATTGAAAAATTCTGGCACTGGCTTGTCGAAAATGTATTTGAAGATTGTGAGAAGGAGTACGAAGGTCGAGGCCGGAGCGGCAAATTCATAGAAATGCCCGAACCATCTGTATGGGAAAAAAATGTCGTTAGTTTTAAAATGACCTGGAAATATGAAATTATAAAAAAGTGGACTTCTATCTGCAGTACACGACCCGATGCTATCTGATTATTTTTCACGTTTCATAAAAAACTCATTAATCGACATTTTATGAATTTGCTAGTCCAAAAACCTTTAAAATATAAGCGAAAAAGTTTTTTGATCATTTAATAATCCTCAGTCTGTACACTGGGTGTTTTACGGCACAAGCCAAATTTTCAAATCGAATATCTCTAGAATTAAAAACGTTGTAAACAAATTTTTTTTTACTGTAAATGGTTAAATAGATGATTGGATCATGAAAAAAAATGTTATAAAAGTAATTCAGAATTTTTTCAGATTTTTTTGACGTTTTTTTCTTAAAGAAAACATTAACAGGACTTTTACGACCCAGAGTACAGACGGTGTGCCAAAATTTAAGTGTACAGATGGAGGGTTAAGGTATTAGTCTACTTTAGAAGGCAAGAAAAAAAGAAAATTTTTATGATTTTTTTTCTCAGCTGCTTTATCAGATGTGGCGATAAAACTGTTTTTACAACATCGTTTCATCCTTCGAAAGTATAAAAAAAATATTATTCTTTATTTTGATTCTTTGAATAATTTATAGAAGGCGCCAAAGTCGAAAATGTCTTTTCCCATGGCCAACAGTTAATCTCAGGATTGGCAAGTGTGAAACGAAAAATAAAAAAGCATTTTAAAGAGGAAGGTTTCTTACACAACAATTTACCACCATTAATGAAAAATCGATTAAAAAGAAAAATAGCGCATGTTTGAAATGAAAATGAACCATTGAATTTTTCACAATTTATTTCAAACATCCGCCATTTTTTTTAAATCGATTTTTCATTAACGGTAAATTGTTGTGTAAGAAACCTTCCTCTTTAAAGTGCTTTTTTATTTTTTTGTTTCAGACTTGCCAATCCTGAGATTAACTGTCGGCCATGAGACAAGATATTTTCGATTTTGGCGCCTTCTATAAATTATTCAAAGAATCAAAATAAAAACATTTTTTTTGTACTTTCCAAGGATGAAATAATGTTGAATAAACAGGTTTATAGCCATATTTAATAAAGGAGCTGAAAAAAAATTTATGATTTTTTTTTTGCTTTTAAAGTAGACTAGTACCTTAACTATGCTTTTGTGTAAAAACTGGGACGAAATTAATGTATATTTATCACCAATAGGGACTTTTTTGTGGTTCAGACTTTTCAAATCGATAACTAAATAAATAAACGAATTTTTTTTTTAACAAGCTTTTATTAGTTGTTAATAAAAAATAACTAAAAAGTTAAAAATAATTTTATTCCGATTGGAAATAAGTTTTCAAATAAAAGCGCGTTACACCCTCTTTTCTTTCCTTTTCTGTGAAAATGTAACACGCTTTTATTTGGAAATTTATTTCCAATCGGAATAAAATTATTTTTAACCTTTTAGTTCTTTTTTATTAACAACTAATAAAAGCTTGTTTAAAAAAAAAATTGTTTCGTTTATTTATTTTTTACTTTTTAGTATTTATGATGTTAAATAACTAGTTTAGTAATTTATATCTAGTTTCGCATGATTTTTTGCAAAAAAAATGTTTCACAAAATTTTTTGCACAAAAATTATTTTGCAAACTTTGTTAGACAAAATTATTTCACACATCTAATTTTTAACATTTTTCATAACATTTTTTGGAAAAAGACTGTAGCGCAAAATTTTCGTAGAGAAATGTTGCAAATCAATTGCTTAAAACCATTTTGTGAGAAAAATTTTTCAAAACATTTTTTTTGCAAAAAATTATGCGAAATATTTTTTGTTGCAAATCAATTTTCAAGCCAATTTTTTATAAAAATGTTGCGAAACAAATTTTGCAAAAAATTGGCAAATTTATTGTGATAACATTGCATTGTCATCCGATTTACACATGCATGACAAATTTCAACTCTATCGGAAACCGGAAAGTGGGTCAAATTTAACTTGCAAGATTTGATTACAGACAGACAGACAGACACCGGAACAGGTGAAACTAAACAAAAGCTTGTAAAAATAAATAGTAAGTTAGGAATCCGTTGATTCGGCCTGAAATATCTCATTCAAAAACTCACCTCTTTGGTACCTCGAGTCTCGCGACGAGAGCGTGTTCGGTTCTAACAGCGTACTTTCCATAGTAAAAAGTTCGTGTTAGAAACACCGGTAAACTATTTTTCCGACTTTTGATTAGATATCCCAATAAACCGGTTATCACGGCCAGCTGAAGAAAACAGATTCTTGTCAAGTTTATGTCCATTGTGAGAGGAAACACCGGAGATGATTCCACGACGAAGCACCGAATCGTACTGAAGACGAACGAGTATCGTTTTGTTTCTTTAGAAAGTCATGGTTTCCCCATTCTCTTGCACCACTTATTTCACTGGAAATTCAAGCAACTGGAACAACAAGTAGAAATTGAACGATCAAGGTCATACTTCCGTAAAATGACTTATTCAGAAATTCATGAATATCTTGCTGCCGCGTTATTTAACAACGTTATCTAAGAACCTGTAAAATTTGAACGAGTATTACCATTCGTCAGACAAGATAGTGTCATATTCTCTCATTAAAATTCGACGTAGAAAATAATTTTTTTTATTTCTACCGAGTATCTCTTAACTTGAAAAAATGACCTATATATTTACGTAAAATCTCGTGTCTTCGTTTCGGCAGTCTCGGATGTAAAAATAAATCACTCATTAAACTATCTTATTTTGAACGTGTGGACGGTTTCTGTTTGTATCACTGTTACGAAAAATGGAATGAATCGTTCGAATCTATTGTAATTCGCAATCCTCGAATCTATCGTGCGCCCTCACTTCTATGCGAAAAATAAGACAGTCGTTTTGCAGGAAATCAGTTAATTCGGAAATTTTAACGAATTCCGTGTAACCGAAGCTTCTCTTGTTTAAATCGCAGACAGGTTTTCGAAATGCTTCGATATCGGGTCTCGACGTTGTTTTTTCGCGTATCGACTTTTCGACGCATTCCGGATGTACCAAAACGAAATATATCGTTCCGTCGAATGGCCAATCGATGGCATCGTCATTTTCGGATTGCATCATGTGCAAGAGTATCGACAAATATTCAGGATCCTTCGACGAAACGTTGATGCGAGCGCAAATCTTGTATCCGTTGGGACTGGTGTAAAATCCTGGACTGTAGAACATTCTCAGTGGATCGTTCGCCATCTCAATGAGTTTCTCGCCAAAAGTGCTCAACCGCCAAATATAAACGCCGTTGCAATTCCGCAAGATCATCTCCTCGTTATTGAAACGCATCGATGTCTGCAGGGTCGTTAGCTTCGTCTGCTGATTTGTCACCGTTATCGACAATTCACGATTTTGTTGCTCCAACAGAACTATCCTCTCGTACAGATTTCTTGAAAACAAACAAATGCATTGTTGATACCTTGAGCATTCGTGGGGAAAAAATCGAATCAAAAGCCACTGAATCACGACATTTACTTTTTTTCAAATTATTCCATCTATTGCACATTAAATATTTTGTGCATTTTATCCCTGAAAATTAAACCCTGAAAAACAAAAGCCACTTTACCACATTTATTTTTCTTCCAATTATTCAATCAATTGCACATTAAATATTTTATGCACTTTATCACCAAAAGATTAAAAAAATCACAAAAAGTTGCACAATGGGAAAGAAGAGTTTTTTCAAAGCATGTTATTACTCTCACTCGAAGAAGAAACCCCCTGTATTTACCATAGAAAAGTAAATAAATTTCATCAAAAATATACGGAGCATTCCATGTCAAATCAACCACTTTCAAACCCGACCCCTTTCGATTTAACTGAAATTTTGTTTTCCTTTTCTATCCCATTAAAAACATTTTTCAGGAAATTTTCTAATTTTTTTACCCAACCCAAAAAAAAAGGCTTTTTTTTAAATGGGTATAACTTCTATAAGAATTGACTAATTGGGACGTTTTTTTTTTCAAAATTTTCGTTTTTAAATGTACTTTCCGATAAAAAATACAAAAAAATTTGAAGATATTAAAATTTATGAAATTTTTCGAGAAAAATCATTTTTTTATCGAAGTTCGCCGTTTTTAATTTTTTTTTTCACTCAAAAAATACTTTGATCAATTCTGGAATTGCCGCCCGCCCTAGAGTAGGTCGACATTTCCTTCTATTTTTTGTTATCGATTGGAAAAAAAAAATTTCTCAATTGGGCTTATTTCACAAAACACCACTCTGGACATTTCTGAGGACCAATAAAGGACCTCGGAGAGTAAAAAATTGAGAAGAAAACAAAATTGAAAGTGGTAATCTACGAAAAAAAAAAAAATTTTTAAAGTAAAAAAAAAATACCAGGTAAAGGAAAAATACACTCCAAGTTGGACGGCATTTTTTCCGGAATCGATCGAAGTATTTTTTGAGTAAAAAAAAAAAATAGCAAAAACCGATAAAAAGATGATTTTACTCGACAAAGTGAAAAATCTCATAGATGTTGAGTCCCTATGAAACTTGTTAATGTTGATTGCTCAATAAATAGCTTCTTAATCGTCGTGAAATTTTTACACGACCTCCTGAGTACTTCATGTAAAAACATATTAAATTTTCAGAATTCTATCATCATTACTTCAACCTCCTTAAGGGTTAAGATGAAAAATGATGAGAAAATTCTGAAAATTTAGTATGTTTTTGTATGAAGTATTTAAGAGGTCGTGTAAAAATTTCACGACGATTAAGAAGCTCGTTATTAAATGATTAATATTTTGTTCAAAACAATTTTTTAAACAATTAAAAAAAATATTCATCAATAAACTTATAATAAACTCCGTTGCTTTCAATATATTGTAGAAATAAAAAAAATGAGAGGTCAAAAAAAACTTATCGCAAAGTTATATCACTTTCCATAAGACTACATTTAATATAATTTAATTTGTTAATGTTAATTGTTCGATAACGAGCTTCCTAATCGTCGTAAAATTTTTACACGACCTCTTAAATACTTTATCCAAAAACATACCAAATTTTCAGAATTTTCTCATCATTTACGATTTGCGACTCAACATCCTTAAAATTTTTTTATTTTTTTTCGGATAATACATTTTAAAACGAAAATTTTGAAAAAAAAACGTCCCAATTAGTCAATTTTTGAAGAAATTTTAGCCATTTAAAAAAAACCCTTTTCTTTTGGGTTGGGTAAAAAAATTTGAAAATTTCCTGAAAAATGTTTATAATGGGGTAGAAAAGGAAACAAAATTTCAGCCAAATCGTAAGGGGTCGGGTTCAAAAGTGGTCGAATTGACATGGAATGACCCATACGTACTTTAAGAGCTGTTGCCAATCGGGAGGTGGGTGATTGTCCCCGGCGGTACCAGCGCCATTTTTAGGCGGTGGATCCCACAATTTCGATTCCAAAGCTCGTGCGTTCATCTGAGATTGATTTACACTCAGTTTCGCCAGAGCATTCCCTGCCATCTGCGAAACCAAAAAAATCCAATCATCAGAAATGAAGCAGTTCAAACTCAAAATGGATTGTTACTTGACGTATGAGACTATGAATTGATTGCAGAAATATAAATAAATATGGGAAATGAAATGCATTTAAAATAAACTGAAATAAGAAAAAACAAATTCTATAAACTTGCCGTTAAATGACTATTGATGTTATCCTCCATGTGCCTCTTGAAAGCATCTTCACTCTTGAATGTTTTGCAGCATCCAAAATCTTTGAAAGGGCACGAGAGAGCGTGCGACTCTTGAATGTGTTTTTCCATTTCCACAGGAGAAAGTTGCAGCTTGCAACCAAACTGTTGATAAGGACAGTTTGTTCTCTGCTGTGATATCTCGCGACTCGTGTAACGATCTTCAAAGAGGTCCTTATCGGGATCCAGAGGCTTACTGTCCACCGGACAACAGGCGCCTTCTTTGCTGATGTGAATTTCAAACAATAAATAATAATAGCTCGCAAATCCGAATTTTGAATTTTCCGTGAATACAAACTCACCTAAGCCATGTGGAAATGCAATGTGAGCAAAATTTGTGACCGCACGATGTCAGTATTGGATCCTTCAACCAAGTTAAACATATCGGACATTCGAAGCGCGATTCGATATTTTTTTCCTCAGCATTGCTGCACTGAAATGAAAAAAGCCGAACAGTTTACGAGATTACTCAATAATCGATTGGCAATTGAAAATTTCTGACGTTTCCCGAAATTACTCACGATTTCGCTCTCTTCCGCTAATTTTGGTACATCATTACGATGTTTATTGCTTGCCATTTTCTGCAAAGAAATGCATTATGCGCGAACAAAGATGCATTTTTGACGGAGGAAATGTACTTTATTTTAATTAATTAAGAATTCTCACGTTAGATCTTCACCGTGTGAAATCGTTGGCAATAATGATTATACGATTGAAAAATATGCTAATTATCGATGAATCATTTGTTTGAGTCATACACATGCTTGTGTAAAAATGATTTTATATTTGAATGAAAACAAAAAGTGCACATTTCGTTTAATGACAAATAAAACCTAATGACTTACCAAAGAATGCGTATTCAGTCCTCTGTTACTTATCGAATTTTCCAAGTCTACTTGAACAATGAAAAAGAGAAAGTCTGTCTCAGGTGGAATCGCAAAAAAAAGCACAGAGGTTATGTTAGGTCCATCTGTATATGGGGCGTTCCATCCCAAATCGGACAGTTTGAAATTCTTTTTTTATTTCCTCAAATTTTTTATATTTTTTAGTACCCATCAAAAGCCCCTTGCTAGTAAATTTTGAGATTTTTTAAATGACCCGTTCAAAAGAAATTAAATTAACACAAAAAACCGGTCATAACTTCTGTAATAATGGTCCAAATTAAAAGTTTTTTTTTTACAATTTATATCTTTTATGGCCTTTTTAGAAAAAAAATACAACAGAAATATTTGACGTGTTTTTAAATGAGTTTTAAGGTGATGTGAAACGTTCCCCCACTCTTTTACCCCACTCCGTCATACCGCAGTCGGTAACTCGTGGGTAAATTCAATTTTTTACATGGGTGCATTGAAGCCTGGTTTATCCAGCGGCCGTAACTTAACTTAGCCGTAACTTAAGAAAGTTGAAAATATATATTGCCCTTGTAGCGTTTATGCACGGTTACGGTTACGGCTAATTGCTGCATAAACGCCACAAGGGCACTATATACTTTCAACCTCTTAAGTTACGGCTAAGTTAAGTTACGGCCGCTGGATAAACCAGGCTTTACACTCGACCAATTCAAATAGAGCGCTGGCGGATGCGCCGCCATGTTTTTTTCACTTTACAGTGAAAATAAAAACATGGCGGCGCATCCGCGCGCGCTCTATTTGAATTAGTAACTTAATTCTACTAAAGATCCGATGTGACAAGGACAATCACCGCAAACCCGCATTAATTGTTAAAAAAATTAAAAACCCTGTAGTAAATCACCTAAAATCTTTGCTAAATATCTTTCATAGATATCAACGATTATAGTGGTAAGTTTTTTTGGCCCTTCAACGATCTTATCTTCTAGCGAAGCTTATAAAACGAACTACCTTAAGGCTCAGAATTCATCTGTTAGTATGGGAGCTAACTTTTTCATCTTAAAAAAAGTATTTTTTTTTCTTTGTGATTGTTGATTTCCGGGAATTAAAAATAGTTTGATTTTTGCATGATAACCGTCGATCATTATCTCAATTTAATATCTCATGCAAACATAAAATAAATACGACAGAATGTACATTTTCATAAAAGTCTTCTAAATTACATCGTAGGACCAACTCTCGCAATTGTTTTTAATGTTTTTTTTATTTTTTACATGTTAGGTACATACGCGTACAATATAAAGTACCTTATACATTAGATGTAGGATAGTCTCGTGTAATATTTTTTCTTTTCTTTTTGTTTGTTTTTCTTTATTATCCTCTTGCTTCATCCGATATAATACGTATTATAGTAAAATATATATGAAAAACGAATGTATGTTATATTACGCTGGGGGCGATTACGCAGTCTTATTACACCACCTGATGAGCTTTTGCCTATGCTACACGTACAATCCCTATTTATATTGAAAATATATATCCTTGCATTTGAAAAGCGTAACTTTTGAGGTAGCATCAAAATACTCTTGAACTTCTGCAAAGAACAAAAATATAAACAGTCTTCTAAGAACAGATTTGCAAATTAATTCTTTTTTCGATATTCGTACGTTTTCTTAAAAGTTGAGTCAACTTTGCGAGAAATTTTTTTCACAATTAAATGAACGATAATTTGTAAATTGAATAAATTAAAATACAAACATAATTTATGTTTTCAAAATTTTGATACTGGAGATCTTGGGTCCAAAATATTGAAAAAAAGCCTTTTTTCATAAAGAAGTTTTATTATAAATTTAAAGAAAATTGAACCTAACATGTCGCTCAGCGATGAAGTGATACAACAATTTTAACATAACTTTTGAAAAAATTCAATAGTACTTTGATGTTATCAATAATTTTTCTTCCTCTTACAACCATTGGACTGACGAATGATAGAAATATTGATTAATTTTGAAAAGGGATCGCAAGAGAAGTATCAAATGGATTAAAACCGAAATTTGCAACCTCTTCTGAAAATTTATCTATATTTCTATTTTTCAAACATTCCATGCTCTCCCCCACTTCAGACAAGATATCGTAAACAAAATATAATAATATGATTACACATGTCTTCAAATTGTTGGTAAGAAAATTTGAAATTTTCACAACACATCGTCGAATTAAACTGCGTAATCATTAATTTTTCCCCCATAACGTTAATCACAATCTCTCCGCGCCCAACATGCACGCACGTAGTTAAAAAAAACGGTACACAACTTTATATTTGTCCATACATCACCGGTCCAAACCATCCATGCTATTAAATCTCTTGTATCATCGGACAAACTCTCACCATTATCTCGTTTTGTCAAATTCTCATTTTTTCAATTTGATTACCATTTAAATCCGTAATATCTCAATCACAGCTTATTATCGTAATAAATCATCGAGCTTTTACTCAATTGGAAATGTTTTGGTTTTTTTTTCATTTCAAAACTGTGATGTGAGGAGAACGAAGGCTGTTACACCTTTGTATATCGAAGCAGCAGAAATAGCAAATAGTCATTATTTTCATAAATAGTAATAATCGTATTATCACAATCGATAAACGATTTTTTTTTTTCATAAAAAACGTCGTCACTCGGATCTTTGATCAAAATGAATTGTAAAAATTTTTTTTTTCCTTTTGGAATGCATATAGATAATTTGCAGTGGATACGTATGTCCGTGTGTGATTTACAACGTGTTTTACTTATTGATGAGAATTAATTCAAAGAACAGATTTTCAAAGATCCTTTCAGTCGCTTATCGAATAAAATCGCTCTCTCATTTATACCTCGGAATACAATTATCTGGGTTTAACAATGATCTATAATACAATAACTTTTGCACAAAAAAATTCCGGACAAGAGTGAACGGCAATGTTGAGCCTCACAATCATACGCCTATGTTACGGTTTGTTTTTTTCTTTCTTTCTGGAAGCGAATGTGTCTTTCTCTTATTGAAAAAAAAATTCCATTTCATTCCTTGCGGTGCTAAATCCGCGTTTGTTATACCAGAGGAAAATGAAACGGTAAAAAAAAACATTGTCCTCTCTTTGCTCATGTAATTATAAACATGTAACTCAATTCAGTTGTGAGATTAGCGACCACCCGGTCGAGAAAAAGATACTTTATAAGTAATCGAGGCCAAAAATTCAGACGATCACCGAATATTTATAAACTTATGAACAATATGGAAACGAATGAAAACATTATGGCAAAACTGAATGATTTTTTAAGCCGTTTTCGACGAGCCCGATTAGCTCTTTAACTTTCAATGGATCGTCCTCTTCCGCGTATAAAAGTCACTCCTTGATCGACAACACAATCTGGGTCAATATTTTTTCCCCTCTCTGTACTTCTATTATTCCACACAATACGATTTATGAAGCATCTTACTTTGACGGAACATAAACCTTAAAGATTACGAATATATGTATATATATAGGTGTGAACTTTTTTCGCGATTACATGATTCACTATTAAGCACCGCGGATCGCACCGGTCGATTTTTTCTATTTACTATTTACTCTCACGATTAAATTTAGTGGAGCCGATACAAAATAAAGGGTAGAAAAATATACGTGTGAGCAATCGACGAGCCATATATACGTACATATAAATCAGACCGATTCAAAAAAGCGACTATATTTTTTGTTTTTCGAAACAACATATTAAATACTTTCGGGGTGGTGAAAAACGATGACTGTTAAAAACAGAGTATATACATATAGATATAACTCATCGTAAATTTCTATTCCCCATTTAAATAATACAGGAAAAAAAATTCAAACTTTGAAATTGTATATTTCGGCTCCACGTCAATGTACCAAAAAATATTCTTGTGGAGCATTGAATACTCTACAACAAAGGTCTCTTATGATTTTTCGATAAACTCACTCCTTCAAAATTTATTCAAGGTTAAAGCTAAATTTAGAGTAGATTTCACTTTTTTTTTCTAATTTCTGGCAAAATATTGAAACTTGTTACTAAATATCATAAAATCTTCCCTGAAACAAAAGTTTAAGTTGCATTAACATAAATTACCTAATTTGTAAAGAAATTACAATTCACTCATGTTCACGGTCTAATATACATATATATAAGAACGTGAATAACTTTTGAAGGAGTGAGTTTATCGAAAAATCATAAGAGACCTTTTTTGTAGAGTGTTCAATTACCTACATTGATATAAAATTTCAAAGTTTGAAACATTATTTTCCTGTGTTATTCAAATGGGAAATAGAAATTTGCGATGAGATATATCTAAATATTTATATTAAGAGTTCTGCTTTTAACAGGCATCTTTTTTCACCTCCCCAAAAGTATTTAATATGTTGTTTCAAAAAACAAACCATAGTCGCTTTTTTTAATCGGTCTAATATAAATATATGGGACATTCCATACCAAGTCGACCTGAGTGTGAACCTGGACCTCGCTGATTTCGTTTACGATTTTTTATATGATTCTTCCAACTCAAAATAGCATTCAGAATTTTGTTCAGATTTTTAAAACCAAATTTGAGTACGTTATGATTTTTTGAACATTTTTTTTCTCGAGGGCCGTTATTTAAAAATATGAAAAAATTCTCAAAAATCCGATGTCAAAAATGAACATTTTTGACCCAAAATTCATTATGTCCAGGTTTTCGCTTCCACCTCGATTTTAGGTTTTTATGGAGAAACCGTAAAAAAATAGATGCAAAAATTAACCAACAATTTTCTGAAAAAATTTCCAAAAATAGTTGGTTAACGATAAAAATATTCAAGCCACTTTTCACGGTAGATCAATTTCTGCATCTATTTTTTTTTTTACGTTTTCTTCATAAAACCCTAAAATCGAGGTGAAAGGGAAATCCTGGACATCATGAATTTTGGGTCAAAAATGTTCATTTTTGACACCGAATTTTGAGAATTTTTTCAGATTTATAAATTACGGCCCTCGAAGTTTTCGAAAAAAATGTTTAAAAAATCATAACGTACTCAAATTTGGTTTTAAACATCTGAACAAAAATTCTGAATGCTATTTTGAGTAGGAAGAATCGTGTAAAACATCGTAAACGAAATCAGCGAGGTCGAGGGTCACACTCAGGTCGACTTGGTATGGAATGCCCCATATGTATATGGCCACGCGAGGGTGATTCGTCGAAATTTTTCATCATTGAATCTCTGGTCCGACTAAGCTCTCGCTCTACAAACTTTCTTTCCTCAAAAAAGAAAAAACCAATCTTTATATTGATTTTTACCTACGACCTAGGATCACTTCTGTACAGCCATTGTGTGTACCAAATTTTCAAAATTTCTGCACGAGAGATCTAAAGCTATATTGCTAAGGCTTTTTGCAATTTCATACATTTTTTTTTCATCTTCCATAACATGTATCCACCAGATACGATCCGTACGTGCTGACAAACTACGGTTACACGATACAATGAAGAGGTATTTCTAATCGCGCGGAATTTTTTTTTTCTTCACGAAAATCGAGCATATCCTCTCGAGCTTTTTTTCTTTTTTTAAAATCTAAATATACATCTACCCTGTTTAATCTATGTACCTGTATTGTAATCATTGTTTTTGGCCCATTCGGTTGTCAGAAACAATTCGATCCATCTTTTTCATAGAATCCCCTTAATTTGAAGAAATCGTATGGAAAAAACATCACGGAAACTCGTTTTATATGGCCTTGAAGATTTCATAATTTTTCGTTTGCGAATAACAAAATTTGGCCAATTTTTTCGATTCCCGAAAACGCATCTATAAATTTTCTTCTAAAATTCTCAACGGCTCTCATAATTTAAGAATTATATTTTTTGCAAATGTGTGTGATCCCTTTTTCTTCGTATTTTTCTACCTGTGAAATGCTTGTAGCGGATAGGACAAGATTTTCGTGTGAAATTCCTCCTTCGAGAACATCATCGCGCGCTACTTTGGAGTAAAAAAAAAATCATCTCGATAACCACGAGGGTCGCTTCATCCGTGCTTTTTCAATGTTTTACAATTCTTCTGCGTGACTCGCAATCAAAACTTCGGAGCCGGGAAAAATCGCACTCTCTGTTGTCATCGCTTTTCGGGCAATGTCTTTTTCACGCGCACTATTTCGCATTCTAGCTTCGCGATAATGACGATTTTGAAAAATCGGTGCAAAAAAAGACCCGAAAGACTACCCCGGGCACTTCAAAAAATGCAAAATATTTCGAATCCTTTCTCTACATCGGATGAAAAAATCTTAAAAAATTCGCGCTCTCGACCGTGGAGGCCTTGGCTCGATGCTTCTTTTTATCATTAACTTTTTCTCCCAATATTATCTTGAATATGGCCACGTAATGATTCGTCCTTATCTTTCTACGCAAATAATAATATTATTTCGCCAATTATGAAATCGTTAGACGATGATATTTTCGACGTATTATACCCAAAATAATTCTATCGAACTCACCCGTACAAACTCACGTATCAAAGTATTTTCTCTCTTTCATTCGAACAATCGCAAAGTGCTTGTAATGTAAAAAATAGCGGAGTCGATAAATTTGCGCAAAAATGGATCAACGTCGAAAAATTATCGTCGGGAAAACGGATTCGCCACGCGAATTGAAACAAAGAGAGATTTGTACATAGAGTTTTCTTCGTCGCTCTATTGATCAAGATCTCTCTCCATCGTTGGTGATATTATTTTTTATTTATCTGAGGCAGCGCAACCAATTGGGCAATGCGGTGGCGCACCTCAGATAATCTCAGATGGAACCGCTGCTGTCGCCAGGGAAAACCATCATATTTTCAGCCCCGTAAGACGGTGTCGGTGAACTTCTCGCGTCCAGCGACGCTCTGCTGGCTGAACTGAAGCTGCTCGAACTCAAATCCTCGTAACTCGCTGCTGATTGACTCCCGCCTGAAACACAATGAAAATTAGTGAGCAAAAAAGCCATCGATATGTACACTACCAGCGAAAAGTTTCCGGACAAAACTTCAAAAAAGTTCTGGATCGTTTTTTATGCCATTTCACCGGAAGTCAACGTAGACAATTTAACAAGCGGCATTTTAAAGGGGATGAATTCGGCTTCATTTCCCGATTTTTAAGTTATTTTTACAAATTATTTTTAGATTTGGACTCTATTTTGAAAACAGCTGTTTTTCGCCTTTTTCCCCTTTTCTTCAGGTGCACCCATCTTCTAGAGGATATTTTTTATACATATAGATTTTTACGACTGGATTCATAAAGGGGAAAGTTTGAGCTTCAATTTCCTTTTTTTTTAAACTTCGAGCGATTTTTTTTCCAAAGTTATTCTGTTTTTTGTCAAAAAAGAGGAAATTTATAAAATCCCGCATTACAAAAAAACAAAGAGAATTCATGAAAAACTTCAAGATAGCAAAAAGTTGCGTCTGTTTTTTTTTTGCGTTCAGAGGAATTTTTTCAGATTTTTTTTTTCAAAAATTTGTTTTCTCATGTTGAGGGAGCAAAAAAATTAGGGAAAAAATTTGAAAAAAAATTCCAATGTGTTGAAAATGGTCAAATAAAGTATTTTTCCACCTTGACATTTTATGAATAATCCCATAGTTCTCGAGTTATGGCAATTGAATGATCTGAGCTCCGACCCAGAAGATGAGAAAAAAAAATATTGGGAAAAAAATTGGAAAAAATTCCTCTGCACACAACAAAAACAGACGCAACTTTTCGCTATCTTGAAGTTTTTCATGAATCCTCTTTGTTTTCATGTTATATGGGATTTTTCAAATTTTCGCAAAGAACAGAATAACTTTGGGAAAAAAATCGCTCAAAGATTTTTAAAAAAAGGAAATTGAAGCTCAAACTTTCCTGTATATGAATCCAATCGTAAAAATGTATACAAAAAATGTCCTCTAGAAGATGGGTGCACCTGAAGAGAGGAGGAAAAAGGCGAAAAACAGCTGTTTTCAAAATAGAGTCCAAATCTAAAAACAGATTGTAAAAATAATTTAAAAATCAGGAAATGAAGGCGAATTCTTCTCCATTAAAATGCCGCTTGTTAAAAAAACGTTCCAGACCTTTTTTGAAGTTTTGTCTGGAAACTTTTCGCCGGTTGTGTACGTAAATTTTTTTCAATCCACAATTTAAAAAAAGGAATTTAATCATCGTGCATTTTAGAAGAGTTTTTCGAAGAATGAAGGAGTACAGAATTTTTTTTCAAACCACAATTGAAAAGGGAATTCAATTATCGTGCACTTCAGAAGAGTTTTCCGAAGAATGAAGAAGTACAACATTATTTTTCGAAGAACACAGTATGATTGAATGCACGAAAAATTATTTTTCGTGCATTAAAAAAAAAAAAAAAAAACATGCGTATATCAGGTTACAAGAACACAAGTAGTCGTTTTGTTTCTTTTTTTTCCATGTTTTTAAATATTCTTTTTATTCGTCTTTCCTCATATCTTAATTCTTTTGCTTAATTGTCCTCGTCGCCGCTTTCTCTAATAATCACCGAGATCGCGAAACATCTCGCGTCTCTGCGGCATATTTTTTTAAATGTTACATCACGTTACATTACACTCGTCAAACTTGGTTGTTTGTTTTTTTGTTCCTTTTTTTGTACAATTATTCTTCGTGCTTTTTTTTCATTTTATAATTTTTTTTCATTTTTTTCGTCGTTATTGACAATCGAAAAAGATCACGAACATGCATTATCATTATTATGTGTATCGTGATCGATTCTCTGTCGTGAATCTCCACTCGTTCAAAAAAAAAATGTTCCGATCTCAATAGTTCCATCGAACGTTTTTTTTTTTTTACTTTCTGTTGTCTCACTTCGTTTTTCTACCCGAAACTTTGTGCTGAACGAGCAGGAGATTAAATATTAACGTTTATCTACGAGATCTTCAATTACTATCATAATGCTTATCATTTTATCGTCTATAATTCGAAATTTTTCATGACCTCCCCATCTTGAGAAACTTTTTTCCGTTTACATTGAGAAATTAAACGTTCATATGCATATACATGTAAATGTTGCCTTGGTCGGTTTTAACAAGATTTTACTATTGTTTACTTCCGAAAAGGAGGCGGAGGCAGTTAAAAACTCATATACAATTTTTCTTTCTTTTTTTTTATGCTTACACTTACATTACATTACACTACGTTAGCCTACTCAACGTTCATTCAAGAGAATCTAAGAATCTCGAGATTTTTCAATTATTATTTTTATAATATACCTTATCTCGAATAATATATTATAATCTCATCGATCAATTTTAAGCGTGCTTCAATTTTGGCTCGAAATTTCGACACGATACAGCACGCGCACCAATCTTTACTTATTATACACATATATATTACTTTTTTTTCTATTTCTTTTTCTGTTTTCTCTCTGTCTGAATCTTCGGCCATCCGTTGGGACGCAATAATTACTAAATTTTAAGGGATTTCAAAACCACGGAAATTGGATGCATCGTATTTTGTGATTGTTTTAGCGAGCAAACTGTAAATTAGGGTGGGCCGAAAATCCGCTTTTTTGCAAATTTTTTAAGTAATGCCGGAAATTCTGTTTATTATGCTACAAAAAAAATTTGTGCGAAAGGAAAAAATGTTGAGTCCTAGGCTTGCCAAAGTTCGTCAAAGTTCAAAGTGTTCAAAAAAATTTGTCTGGACTTATTTTTATTGAAAATTCAATTCTCTAGAAAAAAAGACCTTATATCAAATCATGTAGGATTGATAGTTTCTAAGATAATTGCTATTTTAGTGGAAAAATTGTCATTTTCTTCTATATTTATACTTTTTTATCAATACAAAATAATTGATAATCTTCTTATTTTATAGAAAATGCAATTCTCCACAAAAAAGGTTCTTACATGAAATCATGTAGGATTGATAGTTTCTATGATAATTGCAATTTTGGTAAAAAAAATTGTCATTTTCTTCTATCTCAAGAATCAATATTAAAAAAAAAAATTCCAGAATAAAGTTCAAAGTTACAAAAATATTGATATAAATTTGTACGTTAATAAATTAAAATGTCTTCCCAGAATTTTTTTTTTTCATTGCCTCCGGACTACGTATAACCCCTTAATATATATTTCTACTATACTTCTTATATATTGAAAAATATATTCTTGCATTTACTTTATTTTTATAAGGGGCTGTCTTTGAAAAAAGTATGTGGTAAATTAAAATTTTTTTCTTTTTATTTTTATGAATAAAATCAGAATAAAATGGGGATTGTGGCTTCGTTATGATCCTCAAAAAAATCGCGGATCATATTTAAAAGTTAGTCGAAGATTGTTTTTGTAGAGAATCTAATTAAAAAAAAGGAATTCAATTTTTGTTCTTCATGGGAAAAATATTTATAGAAAAAAATGACTATTTTTTTACTAAAATTGCAATTATCTTAAAAACTATCGATCCTACATAATTCCATATAAGGACCTTTTATGTAGAGGATTAAATTTTCTATAAAATAAGAAGTTTATCAATTATTTTTTACCCATAAAAAGTATAAATATAAAGGAAAATTACAATTTTGTTTACTAAAACAGCAATTATCTTAGAAACTATCAATCCTACATGATTCAATAAGAGGATCTTTTTTGTAGAGAATTGAATTTCCAATAAAAATAAACTGAGAAAAAATTTTCTAACACTTTGAACTTTGACAAATTTTGACAAGCCTACGATTCTAAATTTTTTCCCTTCACACAGATTTTTTTTTTAGCATAATGAACAATATTTTAGGTGTTACTACTAAATATGCGAGAAACTGTCTTTGAATTTTTTAGAATCAGATTGAATTTACGTGTAGCTTTGAAAAAAAAAATCATAAAAACCCCGCATTTCACTGGTAATTACAGTGTTACCCCCTTAAGTGCTCATCTATAAATACACGAATACACATCAGCGTCTACTGTCAATATTACTGCCACGAAGACAAAATTTCGAGGAAACGAAATCTGTCCTTCGAATTCAGCGTTGAAGTGATAAAGATATATATTTACTATTAACGTTGTTTATGCGTTGCTACGATAATTGTCATAAATTAAAAACTGAAGCCAAGATACATGCCTGCATGTAACAATGATTAATGCCGTGTGTTGTAGTTGAGCTAAGTAAAATATTCGAAAATCTATTCGTTTTAGGTTTTTCTCCCTCGCAAAATAATTATTCACGCAGCGTGGATATTAAAATGCTTAAAATTTTCAATTGCTCCGCAAAATAATAGCCGATTATTCTGTTTTTCTCTTGTTTTCAAGATTGCGTGTAACGTTGTAACGCGTGATGTCGTGTTAGCCATTTCGAAAAGCGACAATTTCTCAAAATAAATTTTTCTATAATTACCCTCAATCAAAGATTTGAAAAAAAAAATCTTTCACTCTTTTTTTCTTTTTTTTTCATTCCACGGTTCAACAGAGCAACCGGGAATTTTTCTCTCCTCTCGCAAACACTTATTCGCAATAATTATCTTAAGAATCTACGGGGCTTAACGCAAAAACCTTAAAATTTGTTTCACATTTTGCTTTTTCTTTTTTACGATGATCACTTTTTTTTTCTTACTTTTCGTTTGTCCTTTTTAAACATTCAGAAATTTAAATTATCCTATACGTAACCTTTGCGATTTTTAAAATTATTTGTTGTCATTTTCGTTCAGAATTGAAAGTCTAGCGTCGTTGCTCTTCTCTTTTCTTCCTCTCGTCGCACCAATTTTTTTTCTCGATAGCCTCTTTCGCACGCATCAAAATTACACGGATAACGAGATTACTTATTTCTAGAGAGTCGAGATTTCTCGCGTTTCGTAATAGCTAGACTAACGTGAGTATTTGTAACATTTGTTTTTTTTTCGTAACCTCGTTTCTGTCCCCGTTCTCTTGACTCGTGAAGAAAATAAATAATAATCACGAATCGCTCGAAAATTAAAAAAAAAATTAATTAAGGGTTCGCAGTCTCCGTGTGAAGTGAAACGGAAGAACGAGGATGTTGATCTCTCTTTCGCTCTATTTGATCATCGAGATTATTCTTTTTTTTTTTTTAACTCTTCTCTTATTTGTTTTTAGCGATTAATATAATACAATTAATGATTCTCTCGCGTATTCACTCGTGTATCTAAAATAGATTTTATGTTACAGATTTGTTATCATTATTATTATGATGATTTATGTATTATCTTAGCCAGAACAAATTGTAAACGGTAACGTTGTTGTAGATTCGAGACATTGCAACTGTTTGGACATCGATTCCCGATTTTCCAGGGACAGGTCATATTCGTTCTATATTTATTAATTAATTTGTTGTTTTTTTTTCTTTCGTAATATTATTCTTTTTATCGTTTCTTCAAGCTTTTTTTAGGGCAGTATATTTCATTGCAGCCACGTTCTCGAGGCGATAAAGCGACGGTTTATGAGAATTTTGTACATTGTACTTTACAGTACGGTCGTTGGAGATTTGAAACAAAAAAATCACTCCCAGGGAAAATATTCCAATAAATAAATAAAATAAATACTGCGGAGACTGCGTCGTTTGAATCTTTCGGTTCGGGACGTGTCGCGTCTCGGATAAATACATGATTTTTATTCGTCCATTCGACGAACCAGAGTTGTAAATAATGCATTACTGTATTTATTACCCATTACATTGCATAATGTAAGTTGGACAAGTGTACCATTATAAAATACAAAAGTAATGTGTAATGTATGCGTGTTCCATTACAATTTAAAAAACTAATGTGTAATGGATGCATGTCCCATTACAAATAAAAAAAAGTAATCTGTAATGGATGCGTGTTCCATTACAAATAAAAAAAAGTAATGTGTAATGGATGCGTGTTCCATTAAAAATAAAAAAGTAATGTGTGATGTATGCACGTTCCATTACAAATTACAATTAAAAAAAAAAGTAATTTGCAGTAGAGAATATTCCATTACAAATAGAAAAATTGCCTTGCTCGTATTAGAAACTTGCACATTGCTGTCTCATTATTTTATTTCGCTTACTAAAGTTCATCCACAATTATCACAAATGATCCATAAAGTTAAAAAATAGAAACAAAAAACAGACAGATCATCGTTAAATATGAAGTTCGAAAATGTACTCAACCCAAAAAATTATCCAACTTTATATTGAACCGGCTTTTACACGCTGTTACCCATAATTATAAGCAATCTAATAAAAATTACAAGTTACTGATACAAAATTTGTCGCTTTATTGAATCCCTAAATAATGTGCATGTTCTTTTTTTTAACTTTATGGATCATTTGTGATAATCGTTGATGAACTTTTAGTGAGCGAAATAAAATAATGAGACAGCAATGTGCAAGTTTCTAATACGAGGATGGCAATTTTTCTATTTGTAATGGAATATTCTCCACTGTAAATTACTTGTTTCAAATTGTAATTTGTAATAGAACGTACATACATTACACATTATTGTTTTTATTTGTAATGGAACACGCATCCATTACACATTACTTTTTCATTTGTAATGGCACATGCATCCATTACACATTACTTTTTTTTATTTGTAATGGGACATGCATCCATTACACATTACTTTTTTTATTTGAAATGGGACAGGCTACACATTATTTTTTTCATTTGTAATGGAACATGCATACATTACACATTAATTTTGTAATTTGTAATGGAAAACTTGTCCAATACACATTGTTTAACGTAATGGGTAATGCATTACTCTTACATTACTATTTTCGCAACTCTGCGACGAACACGCCATGAGCCTCTAATACCGTATTGAAAGAAAAAAAATTGCTAAAGGGAAATAGTCCACTGTTATAAATAATAAAACTCGCGTCAGCCATAGAAGTAGGAAAGTTAATCGACGATAAATTGTCAATTTTAAGGCGTTTTTTCCATCTGTGTCCATAAGATTCGCAAAGCACGTTAATAAATAAAGCAATGAAAAATAGGTACAGTGAATATGATTCAAATAATTGTCGGAATAAAAAATTTCTCCGGACAGAATTACGATTTATCGCAGGACAGCACGAGTATTATAATTTTGCTTTGTTTTTTCTTTTCATCTCACGTTTGCTATCTAAATAACCATGGCGAATCACATCGCTCACTGTTATTGCGTGGCACGTATATAATCGTAAATGAACACCTAATGGCCAATAATAATTATCTAATAAGTGAGTCGTCGAACGTGAACGCCAGCGTTCGAGCTCACTCGATTTCATCGTTTCTTTGACGTTTTAACGTTGAGAATTTTAAACGAGTTACGAACGCTCACGCAAAGACCATCAACTGCATGCACCACGTAGACATTTTTCCGTCTGATCTGCCTCGAACACGCGCAAATAAAAAAATATCTGTCATCACGCCTTTTCTCTTTTAGGTATATATTGCAAAATAAAAAAATTAATAGACTTTATACATTCGCGTTGAACGAAAATATTGCAAGAGAAACTATGAAAGACTGAGAAAAAAGATTAATTATAAAAATTATAAATAAACCGTTAATAATATGTATAAAAATTACTAAGATGTATTCTAAGTAAAACGAAAGTCCGTCGAAATACCACCAGGTAAACAAAAAATCAACCGTTGCAAGGGTGGATTTTTTTTTCAACGAGGGACGCGAGTATTCGAGGCTGAGTTACTCTGGTTTTTTTTTCACTTTCGGTGCAATTGAGCACGCGACAATCAGAGACCTTTTAACTTGCCCCCTCAACTACGAATAATCCAAGCAAGGCAATTTTCATATCTTCTCGTTTAGACGATCGAAATTATATCGTATCGCCGATTTAGTTAATTTCTTTCTCCATACGAATTAGAATTTTGAATACGTTTGACTTTACTGATCGCAGACTCTGAACGTAATTTCCTTCCTCTACGAGACAATCTTCGTTCTCGTTGAAAAACCGTTCGAGTGACTATTTCGTCAAAATAATATCGGATAATTGACGTTACAAAAATAGTCGAACGATTGGGAGTAATTATTAAAAAAGAATGTAATTTTAAATATTTTTTTTAGAATAGTTGTATTTTTTTTGCCTCGATTATCGATCACTTTGAGGCAATAGTCATTCGAACAGCTTCTCAATCTAACATACCCTATTCTTGGTTACGAGCTACATCAATTTGGACAACTTTGAAATTTTTTTTTCCTTTCCTCAAGGGCGAGAGTGTGGGTTCCAACGATTGCAGTAATTATAGAAATATCGGCTTCAAAATGCTGCATTTTTTCCAAAATTTTGTAGTTACTATCCAAATTGTATAAAAGTGATAATATACCACCTTAATTCGTCATTTGGAATAAAATGTGCTTCAACTAATTTTAATTTAATATCATTTTTAGTACTTAAAAAAATAAGTACGGTAATTTTCTAAATTCTATCGCGGTGCGCATTTTAAAAAAAGTGTTATGTGGTCTTTGAGATATTCGATTCTCGAACGAAAATTGAGTAAAGTATTGAAAATATAGGTTGATCATTAGACTGATGCAAAAAAAGAGAATATTTGTTGTTTTTCGAAACAACATATTCAATACTTTCGGGGAGGTGAAAAAAGATGCTTGTTAAAAGCAGAGCTCTTAATATATATATTTAGATATGTCTCATGGCAAATTTCTATTTCCCATTTAAATAACACAGGAAAAAACGGTCTAATGTATATTAGGCATTCCACGGTATTTCGATCAAAATCTTACCTTGATGATTTCGATTTTCCTCTAAATTTTTTATATAAATAAGGACATTAAACAAAAATTTCTCACATTTTTTCAGAATTTTTCGGCCACGCGTTTTTTGGATTTATTTATTTATTTTTTTTTAAACGGGACAATTTTGTAAAATCTGAAAAAAATTCAGAAAAATCTAATAAAATATAACAAAATTTTTGGGCTTTGTTCCATAACGGAGATTTCAATACTTTATGAGTCAAATTCAAAAAATAAAAAATAAAAAATTTGACTCATAGGGTATTAAAATCTCCATTTTAGAACAAAGCCCAAAAATTTTGTGATATTTTATTAGATTGTTCTGAATTTTTTCAGATTTTACAAAGAGGTCCTTTAAAAAAATAATAATAATAATAATCCGAAGAACGCGTGACCAAAAAATTCTGAAATAATGTGGAAAAATGTATTTCCATGTGTTTTTTTATATAAAAAATTTAGAGGAAAAACGAAATCATCAAGGCAAGATTTTGATCGGAATGTCGTGGAATGACACGACAAAGTCTTGTCTTGATGATTTCGATTTTTCTCTTAATTTTTTACATAAAAGAACACATTGAATAAAAAATTCCCAATTTTTTTCAGAATTTTTTGGTCACGCGTTCTTTAGATTTTTTTTTTTTTTTAAGAGACCCTTTTGTAAAATCTGAAAAAATTCAGAATAATCTAATAAAATATAACAAAATTTTTGGGCTTTGTTCCAAAATGGAGATTTTAATACTCTATGAGTACATTTTTTTTTCTTTCAATTTTTTGAATTTTACTTATAGAGTATTAAAGTCTCCATTTTGGAACGAAGTCCAAAAAATTTGTTATACTTTGTTAGATTTTTCTGAATTTTTTCAGGTTTTACAAAGTTGCCCCGTTTATTAAAAAAAAAGAAATATAAATTCATAAAACGCGTGACCGAAAAATTCTGAAAAAAATGGGGACATTTTTTTTCAATGTCCTTATTTATATAAAAAATTTAGAGGAAAATCGAAATTATCAAGGTAAGATTTTCATCGAAATACCGTGGAATGCCTTATATGTATATTGGACTGTGAATATAGGTGAACTACTGTTGGTCATTTCTTAAAAAATTAGGTTATTTATGTTAATGCAATTTAAACTTTTGTTTCAAGAAAGATTTTACGATTTTTAGTAATAAGTTTCAACATTTTGCCGGAAAAAAGTGAAATTTACTCTAAATTTAACTTTAACCTTGAATAACTTTTGAAGAACTGAGTTTATCAAAAAACCATAAGAGATAATTTTCGTAGAGCGTTCAATTCTCTACAAGAATATGTCGTGCATTTTGGTACATTGACTTGAGGCCGAGATATAAAATTTCGAAGTTAAAATTTTTTTATCCTATGTTATGTAAATGGGAAATAGAAATTTGCGATGAGACATATCTAAATATTTATATTAAGAGCTCTGCTTTTAACAAGCATCTTTTTTACCACCCCGAAAGTATTTAATATGTTATTTTGAAAAACAAAAAAAAAGTCGCTTTTTTTGAATCTGTCTATTGATCATACATGCAAACTTTAAAGCAACGTATAAAAAAAAGGCCCGAGAACTTATAGATTGATCAATCTATTGCATTTAAACGTTCATTTTTTTCTACTCGTTGATCGGTAAAAACGTCCTTGGTTTCAAAGTATTCTATTTGAACAACATATTAAAAAGCTTTAAAAAAAAGATTTAGCAGCACAATTCCCCAAATCTACTTTGATCGATGAAACCCTACGTCTCTCGACCCTACTTTTTCCTTTTTAAACCTCCCTCTGTCTGCACTCCACGGGCTAATCGACTCCAGCAACTTGCATGAGAAGTATGTAGAGGGCAAGGCTGGCCTTGGGCATGTCTACGCAATCCTCTACTCATCTGCGCTTTTTTTTCATCGATCTGGTGTTTTTTTTATTAACGGTCGACCAAGACGGCGATGAACCGGTTGTTGGACGAGTTTTTTCGACAATGTCGCGAAGAACCCCGCTGTCCTCTTCGGTGTCCATCGGCACGATATTGGCGTTCAGATCGTCGGACGAACTCGAACGTTCCGGTACAGCTTCGACGTCAGAATCCGTCGGCAGTTTGTCACTTTCACGCGTCAATTCCCTAACAGTGACAACCTGTTGTTCCGGTTCCGGTGAATTATCCTTCGACAAGGTGATAGAAGATATTTCACGCTGACGCTTTGTGCTGTCATCATCGTTATTACCGTCAGCGTTAATATCCTCGTCCTTCATTTTCACGTCATCCGTCGCGGTTACATTTTTCTTGTCTCCGTCATCATCGACGACCGCGACGTTGGAAACGACAGTTTGTTGCTGCTTCCGAGCGCGTGAACTGCGACGAGATGAATTCGTTTGTTGCTCGTTGATCGTCGGATTCTCAACGATCAGTTCGACGGATTGATTTTTCGTCGAACAATCAGCGACGGAATCAGCGACGTTGACGTTGGCTCGCGACTTTTTTCCACGCTTCTTTGTGCCAATCGTAATTTTCTCATCGTTGCTCGTCGTTGACAACGGCCTTATTTGTTCCTCGACGTTGACGACTCTCGTAGTTTCCTCGATAACGGGTCCGGTCTCTGGTTCGACGTTGCAAACAATATTTTTATCGTCTCTCAACGAGACAGGATCGTGCGACGATTTAGTCAACGTATCCGAGATGCTGGTGATAATTGCATCTGACTGCGAGTCCACCGCGATATCGGGCTTTCGCAAAATTGTTTTCCAGTTGCTCAACGATGGAGAATCAATCGTTGCGTCATCAGTTTCGGGACACGCCGTTTGTCCGACGATTTCCGTAATCGCTGTCACCGATTCCATCGTCGTTGCTGTATTCTCGAGACGCGCTTTTCTGTTTCTGCGAGATTTTTGCGGTCTCGGCTGACTCGTTTCGGGACGAGTCTCGAGAATCTTGCATTCAGGCGTCGTGACGTTGGTATCACCGGTCGCAATTTCCATCTCGGCTTTTTGCATAGCATCGATATCGATTATCTCGATCATGTCGGATCCAACGGTTGGCTGACGTTTTTGATTGATCGTCGATGGATTCGTTGCTGAAGTCGTTATTGCAGTCGTTGTCCCTGTTCCTCCGGTCATCGATGAATTACCCTTCGACGTTCTAACGCGAGTTTTCTTCGGCAAACTCTGCAAGGTAGTTTGATCCGTCGAGTGTTCCTTTGGCTCGATGCAACGATCAATCTCCTCGGCCAAATCTTTCTCCGGTGTTTTACTCTTGTTCCAACAATCGTGAGACTTAACGATCACCGTTACTTCCGCCTCGGACGTATCGCTGTCAATGACGACGACGTCCTTTCGCTTTCTCGAACCTCTGGTTCGCAGTCCTGGATTTCTCTCCGTTACTGCGTTATCCTGAAGCTTTTTCTTCGTTCCGCTGGCTTTCGGTGACGACGAATCGATCGTCGTCTCGTTCATCGACGGATTCACGACCACGCTCTCGACGAGTTCATTAATTTCCGAATAATTAACGTGCTCGATGTCATCGTCGATATTCGACGTTGAACATTTGCTCGCACGCGCGACGACGACACGCTGAAAATCATCCGTAGGTTCGATCGCCGATGATTTGTCAACGGGAATCAACGAAATGGCTGCGGCGTTCGCTCGATCGAGAATCTCAACCAATTCGGCGCTGTTGATGTGCTCTATGTCATCATCGGACATCGTGCTTTTGCTGTTCTTCCGCTGTCTCATCGGCGATATCTCAAAGTCGTCGGAGCGCAAAATCGATGATATTTTTTCGCACCCGGCGATTTCCAGCATTTGCTTCACCTCCGAGCTGTGTATGTGCTCGATATCGTCATCGGATTGATGCGAGCATGTTTCACGCGCGGATAGAACGCAGCTCTCGACAATATGATAATCCATGCAGCTTATGTCGTCGAGAGGCGGCGACGACTCGTCAATCGGCAAAGAAGCCGAACCCATTGCAACGGTTGCTTCCATTGGCTCGGGCTCGTTGATCGTCGAATCGGTGGTAACGTCATCATCGATGCTCGTTATTTTGATTGTCTCAAGGTCAACGAAACTATCGATGGGCTGGCGAGACTCGACGATCATGGCCTCGCTCAACGTCTCCAACGAAGAATCCATCGTACGAAGATTCTTCGAATTGCGTCGATCCTTGCCACGTCCTCGTTTGTCCCGCGTCGAGATATCTGAAATTTCAACGGTCTCCTTGATCGGTGACCTTCTCGTTGGTTTATCGACCTTGACATTCTTCTCAGCCTCGCGTTCTTTCAACGACGTTTCCTTCGTCACGATTTCGTCGCATTTCATTGATACCTTATCCGTTCTCATCGTCGTGTCCTCGATCACGACACTGTCCTCATGCTCGTGAAGCAAATACTTCGGTTGTTCTCGCGATACGTTACCGGTTGATCTCTTCGTGGCTCTCGTACTGGATGCTACTTTGCTCGGTCTCTTGGACGCTCGTTCCGGTTCCTGCTCGATTTTTCGCGGAGCCACTTCCGGCCTCGTCGTGTCCTTCGCAATTTCCATCACGGTGCTAGCCTTGATACGCTGTTGCAATATTTTTGAACCTGATTTTTTCTCCATCAGAACGACACTGTCTTCGTCGTAATTGACAACGTATTTCGCTTTCGCGTATGTTCTCTCCTGTTGCTCCGAATCCTCGCGTTCAACATTCCTCCCCTTCCAATTGTTCTCCCGTGCCAAGGTCATCGGACTGTTCGGTATCTCACCTTGCTCGGCGCACAGGCTCAAACTCGTCGGTACATCCCTGAATGATTCTGTTCTCTCGTAATCGATGGAACCCTCCTCATTGTTAAACTTTATCGCCTCGACGCAAAGCTGCTTGTTCTCCCTCACTTCCTTTATACTCTCGTCGGGTACGCTGTCGATTATCGGCTCGCTCGTTGATCTCATTTCGGCGCATATTTCCGTTAGGTTACGCAAATCCTGTCCCTCGGTGTCAAAGTCACCGAGCGAGGCCGGTCCCTCCTCGGCGCACAAACTTCTAGGGGGGTCGGGTGTCGGATCGTCAAACTCCTGGCTCGAGCTTACGTCCTCCTCGTCCGCCAGTACAGTTATTACGGTGCCCAATGGGTTGACCACTTTAGTTACCGGTTGTCCCACCCTCTCAACTACCAATCGCCTCCCTAGTAACAGAAAAAGCCGTTGGCAGGTATCAATTTCCGAAATCTCTTGTGTCTCTCTTTCGCTCTTTCTTTCTCTCTCGCTCTCTCTCCCGTTACCTTTCTCTCTCTGTGCTCTTTGCATCCTCCATGGAGGAATTCATTTTACTCTTTCTCACTTTTCATTCAAATTTTTACTTTCTATAATTTCTATGATTACTAGGGCCATTTTTTTTTATTACTCCCCACCTGAAATTTTGTTAGATATGTCTGAAAAGAAATTTCCTGGAAGTTACGACCCTTAATATTAATTTTAAGTCATTTCCCTTCGCGTGAAAAGATTTTCCATCTAAAATACACGTTAATCAAAAAAATTTGTATTCAAAATTCTATAACTCAGCCGCATTTTATGCTATCACATTGTTCTTGGTCGCAATTTACGCAGAATTGAACGATATTCGAAAGTGTCCTTAACAGCGTAAGTGTAACTTACAAGGGTGGTCACCAAAGTTGATTTTTACCCAAAATTCTCGTTTTTTTGCTATCTCCGAAATGTTTACCGAAAAAATGTACAGGAAAATTTGGTTGGAAGTTTAATTTCCTACAAAAAAAGGTCCTCTACACCTAATTACTAAAATTAATATTTCTTGAAACATTGAGATATCAACAATTCAAAACGTTTGGTTCGATAACCATAAAAATTTTATACCACGAATAAGTTAAGGTTCAATATATCAAGAAATATTAACTTTAGCAATTAAGTTCAGAGAACCTTGTTTGTAGGGAATTAAATTCTCATCAAAATTTTCTTTTAGATTTTTTCGGTAAAGTTGATCATTTTGGAGATAACAGCAAAAAAACGAGAATTTTGGGTAAAAATCAACTTTAGTGACCCGTACCATTTCACCAGTGTAAGTTACACTTACGCTGTTCAGGACAATTTTGAAGATCGTTTAATTTTGCGTAAATTGCGACCAAGAACAATGTGATAGTACAAAATACCGCTGAGTTATAGAATTTTGAATTAAAAAATTGTTGATTTACGTGTATTTTAGATGGAAAATCTTTTCACGCAAAGGGAAAGGACTTAATATTAAACAGCTGTAACTTTCAGGGAATTTCTTTTCAGACATATCCAACAAAATTTCAGGTGGGGAGTAGAAAAAAAATAAGTCGAAAAAAAACGCCCTAATAATTACAGATCGCAAAAAGTTGTCGAGTAATTTTTTTCGTTTCTCAATACACGACAAAGTATATTATTTAGAAAACAAAAAACAGGGCATAGGTACAACGATTTTGATTTTGTTCTCCCTAATTTATTCTATCGAGAGGAGTTCGAAGAGGAACATCGATCATCGTCGAGATGACAGAAGCGTTCGTTTCATGTTAAAAAAAAAGTGCTTCGACTCTTTCTTTGTCAATGTGAGAAATTTTTTATTGAAATAATTGTCACACATTCACACCAACAAGTCTACCGAATAGAGAGCCAAGAGCACAGCGGAGAGAGGTATTTACAGGAAATGGAGAAAAACTTTTCAATACCACACTCATTATTTTTTTCTGGTTCTTTTTCCACTGGATAATTATGTGCGAGTGACATTTGATATCGTGTGGAATAAATATTTGCATGATTAGTGTTTTATAGAACGCGGGCAATGTTTGCTCTCTTGTAACATGTTTGCCAATACAAATTTCTTGTTTTTTTTTAAAGTTACGTTGCTGTTAGTGAATGGACATATGAGAAAGAATAAAAATGACAGAAAAAAAACTGTTACAAGGGAATTCTAACGGAGATACCTGCCTCTGGCCAGTTCTGTATCCTTGCAAACTTACAATTCTAAGGAACGTCCCTTCACCATCGTGCAGAAAGCATTAGATCTGTGCACGTTTTGCGTCATGCCGAATTATACGCGAGAATATTCATGGAGAATTTTTTTTTTCTTTTTACCGCCCTCGTCTTAATTCACATGCGTTCGATAATATCGTGTTAGATCGAATCGTACGAGTCGTAATAACGAAATAAACCAACGTCGAGTATCTGTATATATGTAAATATATGTACGGACATTTTCGATCGCCGGGATTGTTCAGAATTGGGAAAATCAATAAAAGTGTGGAGAAACAAAAATCGGTAACGATTTTTCGAATGATTTGGTAGAAGGAATTTGAAAAATGTGAAACCATTTTTTTACCTTCACAATAATATTTTCTTAACGAGTGTACTTAAACGAAATATGTAACTATGCTCCTTGATACAGATTTTTTTTTAAATCAGAACTTGAGGATGTTGAGTCCCTATGAAACTTGTTAATGTTGATTGCTCAATAAATAGCTTCTTAATCGTCGTGAAATTTTTACACGACCTCCTGAATACTTCATGTAAAAACATACCAAATTTTCAGAATTCTATCATCATTACTTCAACCTCCTTAACGATTCAAATGAAAAATGATGCGAAAATTCTGAAAATTTGGTATGTTTTTGTATGAAGTATTTAAGAGGTCGTGTAAAAATTTCACGACGATTAGGAAGCTCGTTATTAAGTAATTAACATTTTGTTAAAAACAATTTTTTTAACAAATAAAAAAAATATTTATCAACAAACTTCGTTTTGTTTCCATTGCTTTCAATATATTGTAGATATAAAAAAATTGAGAGGTCAACAAAAAACTTATCACAAAGTTATATCAGTTTCCATAAGACTACATTTAATTTAATTTAATTTGTTAATGTTAATTGCTCGATAACGAGCTTCCTAATCGTCGTGAAATTTTTACACGACCTCTTAAATACTTCATCCAAAAACATACCAAATTTTCAGAATTTTCTCATCATTTGCGATTTGGGACTCAGCATTCTTAATGTGATTTAAAATTAATTTTTCTCTTTAATTGTAATATTTTCAAACAGAAAAATCTATAAAATAATAATTGATGCATTTTCTATCGTTTTTCACTCTGGATATACCGTAAACGTTAGTTTAATATATATATGACACGTGTGAATGTCCACGATATGACAAGGATAGAAAAAAAATTAATGCAAATATAAAATCGTACGGAATGCGATAACATTCATGTGGGACGCGTTTATGTTTCTCGCACGGCCTCGAGGCCTTGATAAAAATGTACTTTGAGATTTTACAATCGGTTGAAAGTGATATGAGACATTATTCCACGAAGTCAACAACGTTAACTTGCAGAATATTTTTGAGATTGAACTTTTTTTGTGCTACGTAAAAATATATTTTTTTCAAGGTATCTTAAATTGTTTAATTTAAATATTTGGCAGTCGCATTATTATTTGTTAATAAGTATAATGTGAGACACATACACTGATGGCCAAAAGTTTGGAAACCCTCGTCTCGATTCCACGCCGAACAAAAAGTTTCACTGCTCTTAAAAAAATGAAGATATTTTGATTCGCCAAGCGGCGTTTCAAAGGGGACATATTCAGCTTTATTTCGCTCTTTCCAAAAAATTTTAGAACCCGGTACAGGTTCCAAAAAAATCACAACGTTTGAAACATGGTCGTCTTCGGCTTTTTTTTGGCATTGAAATTTTGGCGCACGACCCATGAAATTTTTTTCGACTGTTTTTCACATGAAAAACTTGTGGCGGAGAGTATTAGCTTCAATTTCGTTTTTTAAAAAGTTTTGTACGATTTTTCTCGCGAAAATATTCAATTTTTTGCAAAAAACGACCATATTTATAAAATATAGCGTAACTCTAAAACTACTGGGTTTTCGTGAAATTACTAAGAGGGTAAAAAATTGCATACGATTATTCTGGATTTAATTAAATTTTTTCACATTTTTTTTCAAAATTTTTGTTTTCTAATGTTTCCTGTAAACAAGATATTTTTTTATCTTGAACAATCAGATTTCTCACCTCATATACACGGGTTTTTCGATGAAAAATTTATGTAGATGATGTTTTTCAGTCCAAAAGTTGCATACATTCATTCTGGATTCAATGAAATTTTTTTAGAATTTTTTTTCAAATTTTTTTTTCGAAAATTTTTCCTGTCAACGAGATATTTGTTTATCTTAAACTATCGAGTCTCTTACCTCATCTGCACGGGTTATTCGATGAAAAAGCCATGTAGATGAAAAAGTCGTGTAGATGAGGTAAAAGACTCAATTGTTTAGGATAAAAAAATATCTAATTTACAGAAAAAAAATGTTGACAACAAATCTGAAAAAATTTCATTGAATCCAGAATAATTGAATTTAACTTTTTACCCTCTTAGTGATTTCACGAAAACCCAGTAGTTTTAGAGTTACGATGCATTTTATCGATATGGTCGATTTTTGCGAAAAATTGAATATTTTCGGGGATAAAAATCGTACAAAACTTTTAAAAAACGAAATTGAAGCCACAAGTTTTTCATGCAAAAAACAGTTGAAAAAAAATTTCATGGGTCGTGCGCCAAAATTACAATGCCAAAAAAAACCGAAAAACGACCATGTTTCAAAGAGTGTACCGGGTAAAAAAAAATCGCAATTTTTTTTTTTTTTGAAAAAACAGAAATGAAGCTAAATATGTCCTCTTTGAAACGCCGCTTGGCGAATCAAAATATCATTATTTTTGAAAAAGCAGTGAAATCTTTTGTGCGGGGTTTTCAAACTTTTGGTCATACAAGAAAAGTTTCAAAAGCTCTCGATTCAAGTTTTCTATTCAATTCTTCCAAATTTTGAACGTCGGATATTTTTTTTAAAATTAATTGTGCTTTTTAGTCTCTGTACAAGTGCAGGAAAAAATGATAAATCATATTCGAGTGGGAGGAAGAGCAGACATTTGAGCTGACACGAACATTTTACGTTTGTTATCGATTATCGTACAATTTTATATTTCACACCGTTAAAAATGGCGTTAAATATATATATATATATATAGAAAACGTACCTGCTACACGATGAGGTGCCGCTGATGTCTCGAGCATAGCCTCAGCAAGATCCTCTCGGAGTTGATTCTCACCATTGCCAATACCGATTGTATCGTTTTCCAACGAGTCGCCATACGCTTCCATGAATCTCGGTGACTGTTCGTAACTACCTGAAAGATGGCAAATGCCAAAAACGAAAAAAAGTTATATTAAGCATGTTTTCGCGGTAAGATATTGAGGAGGTTTTGTCACGATATTTTCGCTCTCGTTATCGATTTGCTCTATAACGAAGCTCCATCAAGCTTCAGAAGGAGAAGAAAAAAGTTAGAAATAGAATTTCATCATTTTTCTTCGTTTATAAGCAAAAAAATATTACTTCATTCAGGAGAGGAAAAAATGAAAGCAAACTGCAAACGTTATTCGGGGCAGAGATCGGCAAAAAAAAATTAAAATTTTCCATTATTCAATTGATGAAAAATCGATAATTTTCGAAATGATAATATCAATTACTCAGATAATGGGTAATGGATTCGAAAATATTAACAAGTACTCAAATAATGGGTAATTGCCCAGATAATGGGTAATGGATTCGAAAAATATTATCAATTACTCAAATAATGGGTAATTGATAAAAAAATATTATCAATTACTCAAAGAATGGGTAATGGATTCGAAAAATATTATCAATTACTTTAAAAATGGGTAATGGATTCGAAAATATTATCAATTAAAGTCGGCGAACTTTCTACGAACGCTTCATGTGCAATTGATATCCTGACAAATAAGTGTCGCTGGAATATTACTTTCTGTGAGAT
This sequence comes from Alloplasta piceator, assembly GCA_946863875.1. NCBI lineage: Eukaryota > Metazoa > Arthropoda > Insecta > Hymenoptera > Ichneumonidae > Alloplasta > Alloplasta piceator. The sequence continues at coordinate 12,671,558 of OX333072.1, forward strand.
TATTATAAGACATATTCCGACAAATTCATGTCGCTCGAATATTGTCTTTTTTTTCATGTTCCGTGCAGAAATATATCGACAAGTTCGCTTTGCTACATATCTACAGAATCTGTAATAGTCTTACGTTACATTTGAGTTGCACTTCATCAATACTCTCATTTCAAATTTCTCATCTGACAATTTATTGTATTTTGGTAAGTCAAACATCGTTGCGTAGCTGAATAATAATAAGTAATTGATAATATTTTTCGATCAATTACCCATTTTTTGAGAATTGATAATATTTTCAAATCCATTATCCATTATTTGAGTAATTGATAATATTATTCGATAAATTACCCATTTTTTGAGTGATCGAAAATTTTTCTTTTTGTATTATCCATTATCGAGTAATTGATTTCATTTCCAAAATTATAGATTTTTCATTAATTGATAATATTTCACGAAAATATTACTGAAAATATCATTATTGCCGACCTCTGATTCGGGAGCTTTTTGTCATTTCATGTTAAATTGTCATTTTCGCTAAACGACTCACTTCCAGATCCGTCGATTACAAGAGGAACGAGAGGTCTCGCGGTTGCATGCGGCATGTTCACGGGATTCGATCTAGCCGGACGTGACCCACCGGTCACCCCGATTTCTATGGCCTCAGACTCAATCAGGTTAACTCTGATGATTGAAAAAAATTTAGTTTATTAGACTTTTAATGAAAAACAATGGTTCCGCGACGTGATGTGTTGAAAAATGTGTAAAAACTTACCCACTAGGGGCGTTATAAGTCTTGAAGACAAATTGCGGACCCATCCATAGTCTTCTATGCGGACCGGCGTGAGTCACTATCTCGACTTGGCTCAGCCAACGATCGTCGGCTGTGTCCAATTGCCGCAAACATTTTGGCGATCCCAATGTCGATAACAGAGGACTGGAGGTGGTGAGAGGTGGCACGATTTCCAACGAGTTTGGCGTTCTCAGCAATGACCACTGACCCTTGGCCTCGACCTCAAGCTCGATCGTCGTGTCGTCGCAAACCTTTTCTTTCGGTACACCTGAAAGATTAAGTAAAATTGTTATTTTGAACTGTTTTTTCAAAAGTAAATTGCGAATTTGTAATGATAAAATTGTAATTCAGGATTTGTACGGTATAAAGAATTTTTTAGCGTACAACGACTGTTCACTCGATTCAAATCGTGAGAAATACAATGTTAATACCGTCAAGAAATTTTACAGGACTTTGGAAAAAAATGCATCCAATTTTAAGATACGATCAAATCAATTGCTCTAAATTCACGTAATTGAAGTTCTGAATTTTGGCCTGAACGAAGAACCGATGAATGTATCGACGACCGATTTCCGGACGAAACTTCAAAAAACGTTCGGAACATTTTTTTATGCCGTTTTTTAATATAGGATTTTTACAATTTGTTTTTAGATTATTTTGAAAAAAACTGTTTTTCACCGTTTTTCCCTTCTCTTTAAGTGCACCCATCTTCTAGAGGAAATTTTTTGATACATTTTTACGGTTCGATTCATAAAGGGGAAAGTTTGAGCTTCAATTTTCTTTTTTTTTAAACTTTGAGCGATTTTTTTTCCAAAGTTATTCGGTTTTTTGTGAAAAAAGAGGAAATTAAAAAAAAACGGATAACACAAAAACAAAGGATTCATGAAAAACTTCAAGATAGCAAAAAGTTGCGTCTGTTTTTGTTGAGTTCAGAGGAATTTTTTCATATTTTTTATCCTAAATTTTTTTTTCTCATTTTCTGGATCGAAGTTCAGATCATTCAATTATCATAACTCGAGAAATATCGGATTATTGATAAAATTTTAAGGGGGGGGGAAATACTTTATTTTACCATTTTCAACGCATTGGAATTAAAAAAAAAATTGTTTCCCACATTTTTTTCCAGCCTCAACATTACAATAAAAAAAATTTGGAAAAAAAATCTGGAAAAATTCCTCTGAACGCAACGAAAATAGAAGAAACTTTTTGCTATTTTGAAGTTTTTCATGAATCCTCTTTGTTTTCATGTCATACGGGATTTTTCAAATTTCCTCTTTTTCACAAAAAACAGAATAACTTTGGGGAAAAAAACCGCTTTAAGTTTTTTTTTTAAAAGCAATTAAAACCAATTAAAGCTCAAACTTCCCCTTTACGAATCCAATCGTAAAAATGTATTTTAAAAAAATCCTCTAGAAGATGAGTGCACCTGAAGAGAGGGGGAAAAATGCAAAAAACAGTTGTTTTTAAAATAGTCTAAATATAAAAACAAATTGTAAAAATAATTTAAAAAACAGGAAATGAAGCTGAATCTCCCTTTTAAAATGCCGTCTGTTAAATTAGTCTACGTTGACTTCCGGCGAAATGGCATAAAAAAACGTTCCAGACCTTTTTTGAGGTTGTGTCCGGAAATTTTTCGCCGGTAGTGTCTTTTAATGAAAAATTACAAGATCCTATCGATCCTCAGTAAATAATTCTTAAGAAGAAACAATTATTTCCCAAGTATTGGCGGTCTTTCGATTTTCGTTGAACGAATACATTCATCGATTTTTTGTTCATCTACGAACATTACATTAGAATCTAACGAGTGCATTAAATTTCTTGCTTTAAAAAAAAGTATTAAACGCACCGGCTGCTGGTTTTGGTTCCAAGTCATACTGAATCATGTTTCCATGACAAGCCATTATGAACAATGAGTCAACAGCGCGTTTTGCTACTTTGCTCGTCGAATCACGTTGAGCATAAATCCAAGCTCGCGGTGGTGCGAAACATGCGCATATCTTTAATGGCAATGTTCCACTATCGTCAGAATGCAAACGCTGTCTCTGTTGGGGTCGACTGTAAAAATATAACAAAGTTTTAAAGTTCACAGTGATATAAAAAAAAGTTGTTTTGCGCCAAGTGTGAAATTGATTATCATCTATGCTTGGTTCGTACCTCGGCTGTGATTGAGTGTTGGTGTGATTCAACGTAGATGGTTGACGTATCTGCGCCAGAGGGTGAAGTATCGTTGGATGCGGATACGGCGGTAATCGCGGATTCGAGTATGGATACACCGAAATGGGTAATTCGGCGTGTGAAACTGGCGAATGTGATCTCGTTCCGTCGTCGGTAAGTCCGGCGCTTCGATGGAATCTCGACAAACGATTGACGACGTGAGGCGTCGAGTGAGTTCTCACACCGACCGGTCCACCGTACGGAGCAACGGGAAAAACGTGGGTCGTTCCACGAACTGTTGAGATTGCTGCCCATCGTGTATCGCTCGAAAACGTCATATCCTGAAATTGCGATGAAATTAACGATTTAAAAAGGCCCTAGGGGGGATAACCATAGTGAATCTGGCCCCGAAAGATTTTTGAATGATACCTAGAGCATAAGCAGGTACTAATAAAATAATAAGATCCTGAAAGTTTCAGATCCCTAACTCAATTGGTTATTGAGGAGTAAAATATGTAAAAAACAGAAAATTTTTATTTTTTCAGGATTGACTGAACCAATTGACCTACATTTCTTATATGTTTTGGGGGCTGATAATAGCTCCAAGAAAAAAAATTAATAGCTATATAGCTCCATAAGATCCTTGAAAAAAAAAATTTTTCTTTTAATTTCAATTTTTAACCATGATACAATCTTGGCACAATTACGAAACTATTTTTTTTTTCAAACCTTCTATGTTTCACTATAACACTATGAATTTAAAAATTTTTTTAAAACGGTACGCCATAGTAGAACAAAATAAAAACCACTTTTTGGCCCAAGTAATGAATTTATGCATATGTTTTCAGGTTTAATTTTTGTGATTTAACGCACATTTACATTATGCGCATTCATTAAAAATAATATTACATATTCAAAACAACAACAAAGATTTTTTCCCACAGTCAAAAATTGAACCAGGTAAATATCAATAATCAATTTTATAGTCATTTCAACAAATATTTTTAGGAACAACGTTTTATTATAAAACTATTATTTGTAAATTTTGATAGGCGGGAGACATTGATATAGTAACCGAAAATGATCGAATTGATGAAAGACAAAAACATTTCTTTTCTAAACAAATCTAAACTTTTAAACAAATCTAAGTTTCATTTTATTCATTTATTGTTATTTTTTTTTATTAATAAATTCAACAGTTCACACTAATAAAAGGATTTTTTAACGACTGATTTAGTTAACACTAAAAATAGAATTTCTTAAAGATTTATAGATATACTGTAAAATACAATTGTAACATAAAAAACCGTTTTTAATAGATAAATAATAAAAAGGAAAACAAATATCAAAAAGATGTATTTTTTTTAAATATTGCCGAATCACATTTCATCAGTCTTGGTCACAGTCTTTTTCAATCGCAGGTAAAACATTGTCTTTATCAGATAATTTGCTCAATATTTCATCAGGCCTTGGAATTTCCGACAAATATCACCCGTGTGACAAATAATCAATAATCGCAGCAATATGGAAGCAGCATTCAATAGTTCTAAAGCCATTTGCACACTCACAGCTGAAATGTGTAGCTGCAATATTTTTGAAAAATATATCTTTTAGATATTTGTTTCCCTTTTTATTATTTATTTATTAAAAACTGTTTTTTATGTTATAATTGTATTTTACAGTATATTTATCAATCTTTAAGAAATTCTTTTTTTAGTGTGAACTGTTGGGTTTATTAATTTTAAAAAATACAATAAATGAATTAAATGAATCTTAGATTTTTTTGAAAGTTTACATTTTTTCAGAAAAAAATGTTCTTGTCTTTCATCAATTCGATAAATTTTGGTTATATCTATGTCGCAACACTATAAAAATATATAAATAATCGAATTTTATAATAAAATGTTGTTCCTAAAAATATTTGATAAAATTACTATAATATTGATTATTGATATTTACCCGATTTAATTTTTTACTATAGCAAAAAAGTGTTTGTTGTTGTTTTGAATATGAAATATTATTTTTAATAGATACAAATTATGTAAAAATGCGTTAAAATACAAAAATTAAACCTCAAAACATATGAATAAATTCTTTATTTGGGCGAAAAATTGGTTTTTATTTTTTTCTACTATGTCGTACCGTTTTAAAAAATTTTGGAAATTCATAGTATTATAGAGAAATATAGAAGGTTTGAAAAAAAAATAGTTTCATAATTCTGCCGAAATTGTATCATGGTAAAAAATTGAAATTAAATTAAAAACAATTTTCTGTTCAATGATTTTATAAAGCTATATAGCTATTAATTTTTTTTCTCGGAGCTATTATCAGCCCCCAAAACATATAAAAAATTTAGATCAATCCGTTCGGTCAATCCTCAGAAAAAAATTCTATATTTACATATTTTACTTTTTCTCAATAACCAATTGAGTTAGAGGTCTGAAATTTTCAGGATCTTATTATTTCATTAGTACCTACTTATGCTCTAAGTATCATTTAAAAACCTTTCGGGGGCAGATTCAGCATACTTATACCCCTAGGGCCTTTGCCCGTAGTTTCTTTGTTTTCCGTCATTTACAAAGGCCCCTTTAATCGTCCAGTGCATATCTATATTTATTTAATAGAGTTCCGGCGAAATGGCATGAAAAAACGTTCCAGACCTTTTTTGAAGTTTTGTCCCGAAACTTTTCCCCGGTAGCGTCTGCATGAACGTACCTGTACTTTTGCAGTCGTATCACCACGATGCAGAACATAGAGATGATGAACAGCGGCGAGCGTCGGTCCTCCGGGATGCGGTTGTATTCTGAATACATGAAAATCATGACCCCTCTTGTCAGCGGTCATGAGAAGCGCACCGGTGAGATCGAAGGTCATCGCGACGATGGCGTCATTGTGAGCGGTAAAATGTGCGACAACTGTCTCTATCGTTGGATCGTCGAGTTCTTTCTCCTCCTTGGCAGCTTGAAGATCCAATATCGTCACGACACCCGGTTGCGTAACGTCACTGCCAATGTTATTCATCGCCATTGGCGTAACGGAATTACCGGTTAAACTCGATGCCACGGTCTCGCCCAAACCACGCAAACCTTTGCCCAGTGATTTTGCCGCGTAAAGTACCGCCGCCGTGTAACTCTGCACACCCTCGCCCTCGCTTCCACCGCTGCTTCTTCTCGCTGGTAATAATTTTTTCTCGCTGTAAGCTAACCATCTTGTACCAAGTGCCACAGGATTCGGATTGGGCCCGGGACTCGGATAACACGTCGTGACCGTGAGCACGTCCTCCAACGTTCGAGCGTCGAAAACGGCAATTTTTTCTGAAAACGTCACGACTACCGAACGTCGGTTTGCCAATACGTCGCATACCGGATTTTTGAATTTTATGCTCTTCGTTTGTTCGCTCGTACGCAGAGAGACGAAACTGACGCTGCAGAATTGCGGACCCTGACCCGATGAGTCACATATCGCGACCATCGGTCGTTTTTGCTCGAACGGATCTGCATGTTCGTCGTCGATCTTCGGATCCGGTAGTATTCTTAATGTGCGAACGATTCCCTGACGCCAGGATAACACCTCTGTCGCTTCACCCGACGCTGCTACCACCCATACCTTTAACAATAATTTCTTTATATTTTTTTGTGTTCATAAAAATTGGCCTGGGAGAATGCATGAACTGTGAAATGAACTTTGTCATTGTTAATGCAAAAACCTCCATAACAATATATTTAGATACCTTTGTCAATCATTTCTTTACAATTTTTTCTGTTCATAAAGATTGGCCTGGGAGAACGCATGAATTGTGGAATGAACTTTGTCATTGTTTAATGGAAAAAACTCCATAATCAATACACTGGGATTTTTGTTATTACACCCACACCTTTAACAATAATTTCTTAACATTTTTTTGTGTTCATAAAAATTGACCTGGGAAAATGCATGACTTGTGAAATGAACTTTATCATAGTTAATGGAAAAACCTCCATAATCAATACATTTAGATTTTTGTCATCACACCCATACCTTTGTCAATCTTTTCTTTACATTTTTTTGTGTTCATAAAGTTTGGCCTGGGAGAATGCATGAATTGTGAAATGAACTTTATCATTGTTAATGGAAAAACCTTCATAATCAATACATTTAGATTTTTGTCATTACACCCATACCTTTGTCAATAATTTCTTTACATTTTTGTCTGTGCATAAAGATTGGCCTGGGAGAATGCATGAATTGTGAAATGAACTTCATCATTGTAAATGGAAAAACCTCCATAATCAATACATTTAGATTTTTGTCATTACACCCATACCTTTGTCAATAATTTCTTTACATTTTTGTCTGTGCATAAAGATTGGCCTGAGAGAATGCATGAATTGTGAAATGAACTTCATCATTGTTAATGGAAAAACCTTCATAATCAAAATATTAAGATTTTCGTCATTACACTCATACCTTTGTCAATAGTTTCTTTACATTTTTTTCCGTTCATAAAGATTGGCCTGGGAGAATGCATGAATTGTAAAATGAACTTTATCATTGTTAATGAAAAAACCTCCATAATCAATACATTTAGATTTTTGTCATTACACTCATACCTTTGACAATCATTTCTTTACATTTTTTTCTGTTCACAAAGATTTGTCTGGGAGAATGCATGAATTGTGAAATGAACTTTATCATTTTTAATAGAAAAACCTCCCTAATCAATACATTTAGATTTTTGTCACCACAGGATACTCCAATTTACATGAAATCTACACTTACAGCCCAAATTTATATGTTAATTCTTAAAAGAACGTCTGCAATTGCAGTTTCTTTGTTCTCACCTGTACTCCGGTAGCATAACCAAGCACCAGTAACAACGGCGGTGTTGCTGAACCCTCGATATAATCAGGATAGAAGGCAGAACTATTTACATCGGCATACTCAAACCTTGCCCACGTTATGGACTCTCTGTTGTCCGAATTTGGTGCTCCGGCGTATGCCTGTGCAATGCAAAAAGTAGATAAATCATTAGCTCATCCGTGTAAAAAAAAAAAAAAATTCCATGTACAGATCAAACAACGCCAGTGACGCACTTGCGGGACAATGTCATTGATAATGCCAGCCACGCTGTCGATAATCGAACGATCGCTTATCGGCTGGGGTGATATCACTTGCGCCCCCTTGTGCAGACCCCTTCTAGGCGAGTCCGCAGACATTTTTCCTTTCTATACTGACAGTCTTCTCCTGCAAAGAATTAAAAAAAAGCCCCCGAGAACTCGGTTACAAAAAATCTCCATGGCTTGACATTTTCAAAAAACAAAAAAACAAAAATAAAACTATTCAAGGTCGCTCGGATGACCTTCCGCCAATATCATAATATTTATAGTGCTATAAAAATGAAACGCGAATTACGTAAAAGTCATTGGGATGTTAACGAAGCATTTATATTCGTGTTTACTTGTATGGATATATATATATATATATATATATATATATATATATATATATATATATATATATATATATATATTCTAGGCATAAATATACGCGGGCGCGTTAAATTTCACGATCGAATTATACGTACGTCTAACGCTTGTCATTGTCAAATTTCATATCGCAGTAAGTGATGTATCGTACAAAGTGCATGTAGTATCAGAAAATGAAAATTTCGAATGCGACGAAAATAGGAAGAGGGTCGATGCAAAGTGCGCGATACGAAAAAAAGAAAAAAAAACAACAGGCAAACGTCAAATAATGTATTATTTAACGCCTGACGAGCTTTGACAAAGAAGGAAGAGGAAGCGAGAACGGAAAAATAAAAAAGACAGAGAAAGGCTGAGAGGAGAGATAGATATAGAGAGAGAGAGAGTGAGAGAGAGAGAGAGAGAGAGAGAGAGAGAGAGAGAGAGAGAGAGAGAGGGAGAGGGACAGAGAGAGAGAGCGGGAGAGCGAGAGGAGGGAGAGAGAGAGCAAAGAGGGGGGAGAGTAAATGGCAATGGTACAGGCCAAATGGAGGTGGGGAGGTCTATTTTGCTTCTCCGACAGTTGCACAACCCAGAGCACAGCTGTTCAATCGCACGGAATGCATTGGCGAAAAAAAAAGAAAAAAAATCAAAGAAAAACAGCG